>JANRFK010006695.1:5655249-5668421 GCA_030068395.1 Apalone spinifera
CAGAACTTGAGCTGGCAGCCCATCTGTAAAATGATGGTCACAGACCACTAGTGATCCAGGGTCCACACGTTGAGAACCACGGCCATAATCCCACTTCACTGCTGGCAGTCCTGATGCTCTGCCTGCTAGGTGAGTGTAACCATGTACGTAGCAGACCTACCATGGCTCAGTTTGCAAGAAACCTTCAGAGAGGGCCTTGGCTTTCCATCAATCTTTTGTTAATTGTCAGAGCAAGGACATGCTGGATCCACTGCTTTACACTTTCTCACTTTTGACTCCGCGTTTCAAGGGTATCGAGGGGTGTTGGATGCCCAACTGTCATTGAAATTCAGTGTTGGGCACAGGACACTGGGCTAGATGGCTGTTCTTACGTTCTCCTTTGAAAGCCTCAGTCCTCATGTCTGCGGATGTTTTTCTTGTTTTTCTCTTTACAGGTTAGCATGGAGAATCACACGGCAGTGACTGAGTTTATTCTGATGGGGCTCTCCAGTGACCCACAGGTCCAGATGTTCCTCTTCCTGGTGTTTTTGGTTATTTACCTGATCACCCTTTTGGGAAACATGCTGATCATATTGGTGATATGGGCAAACCCCCACTTACACACACCCATGTATTTCTTCTTGAGTAACTTGTCCTTTGTCGATATCTGCTACTCCTCAGTTACTGTCCCAAAGATGTTGGTTAACTTCCTCGCAGCGCAGAAAACGATTTCTATCAACAGCTGCCTCCTCCAGATGTTCTTCTTTCTGGCATCAGGCACAACAGAGATCTTCATGCTCTCTGCCATGGCATACGATCGCTACAAAGCCATTTGCCACCCTTTGAACTACATACAAAACATGAGCAAAGGGGTGTGTATCCAGCTAGCCGGAGGGGCTTGGACAATTGGGTTTACTGTTGCATTGGTCAACACCCTTCTCGTCCTAAGAGTGCACTTCTGCCAGGTCAACAAAATCAATCATTTTTGTTGTGAGATCCCCCCAGTTCTGCATATCGCCTGCAATGACACCATGGTCAATGAGGTGGTGGTTCTCACCTCCAGTGTTTTTGTGGGACTGGCTTCCTCCTCCGTGATCATTGTCTCTTATGGTCTCATAATCTCCTCCATCCTCAGAATCCGCTCCACGGAGGGGCGGCGCAAGGCCTTTTCCACCTGCGGATCCCACCTGACCGTGGTTCTATTCTTCTATGGAACAGCTTTTTGCAAGTACCTGAGACCAGCCTCGGGGGCCTCCTTCGAAAATCTAGTCACGGTGCAGTACAGCATTGTAACGCCGATGCTAAACCCCATCATTTACAGCCTGAAAAACAAAGAGGTACACACCACCCTGCGGAAAGTCCTAGGCAAAGGCCTATGTTTTCCAAGCACAATGGTTCCGAAATAATTATTCAATAAAGGTGCAGCCACATAATAAACCCATGGTTCTGTTTATCTTTATGAGTTTTGCATCGTGAAAATGAGAACTTTCATCACAAGGGAAATTCTAGTGTTTCAGCATTAGATTTTTGTTCTGAAAACACTCCTCCACACCACTATATCTATTTCTATATTTGCATTAATCCCCATATCTATTTACTGACAGAGCTAAAGACAGAGATAATGAAATAAAATAGTTCTGAAAATGCTCAATTTGGAAATGACGACATATTTTCCCTCTGTCTTTTTCATTTGAAAGAAAACGTCAGCATTCCTGAACTGAAATACTTTGGTCCCCTTTGTTGAACTGACTTCAAAACAAAGTAGTTTGAGACAAATCAACATTAATTGGAGACCAATGGCTGGAGAGAGGTTGTTCTCAGTGGGGGCAGATGGCAGAAGAGAAGCAATGATCTCAAGTGGAAGTGGGGAGGTCTAGGTTGGAGATTAGGAAAAACTATTTCCCTAGGCGGGTGGGGAAGCACTGGGCTAGGTTCCTTAGGGATGGGGTGGAATCTCCATCCCTAGAGGTGTTTAAGTCCTGGCTTGGCAAAGCCCTGGCTGGGATGACTGAGTTGGGGCTGGTCCTGCTTTGGGCAGGGCGCTGGACTTGATTACTCCTGAGGTCTCTTTCAACCTTCATGTTCTATGGATCTAGTATTTCCTTATGGCCATGTGCAGCCTGAGACAATTTGCATTTTGGGGATCTGATGCCCCAGTCACTGTTAAGATCTGTCTGCACAGCAACTGGACAGCCATTGCTGGCCTATATTGCCCAGGGCTGACTATGGGGCTGACTATGTGCAGATGTATGGGGCGGGCAGCAGCTCAGGTCGTAGGACCCTGCAAGGTGGAAGCCAGAGCCTGAGACAGACTGAGCCTTTTAGACCTGAATCAGCTGGCATGGGCCTGCCACGGGATTTTCTTTGCTGTGCAGACAGACCCATATGGGCCAGGGTCACTGGTCAGATCACATTGTGCTTGGAACCAAGAACCCTGTCAGCCCTTGTGAGAAGAAGAATCAAACTCACAAGTGGTGGCGGGTGTTATAGCCTGGGATTATCAAGGGAGCCTAAGGGAGTTAGACACTCATGTACCCTGGAAATCAAAAGGAAACTTAAATACAACCCCCCAATGCTGATCTGAAAAGGTCCATCTCAGCCCAAGTGTTCACATGACCCTGCAAGTGTCCATCATGAAACAATTAAACCCAGTTCGGGGTTTGGTGATACACCGACTTTGCCCTGCTCAGTATGGGTATGTCTATACTTACACCTTCTTTTGAGAGAGGAACACAAATGCAGACATTCGAAATTGCAAATGAAGCCAGGATTTAAATATCCCACACTTCATTTGCATATTCACATTATGGCGCTATTTCAAAATAGAGCTATTTTGAAATAACAGACGCTGCTAAGACGCGGTTATTTCGAGAGAAGAGTCTTCTCTCGAAATAACAGATAAACCCCCTTTGCAATTTCGAATGTCTTCATTTGCATCCCTCTCTTGAAAGAGGGTGCAAGATTGACATATCATATTAGACCAAACACACTGCTAAACAGCTTTGGGACTTTTTATTAGCAATAGGGGAAGGAGGTGTGTGTGAAGAAAATCCATTGAAAAGCATCTGAAATGCAAAGTTTCAAGTCAGGCTTTCATGCCGACAAGATCCTGCATTCCCTTCTCCGTTAGCTGGAGAATTTTTAAAAGGAATGTTTTGCAACATTCTCCTAGCTGATATTCAAAATGGGAATAACTGAGTCCTTCTTGGGGCAAAGAGTAGTGGGATGAGATGGGCTGAAGCTGTCGCTATCATCCAAGACCTTTCCAGTCCCCTAGAAAACCAAAAAAGACAAGCACGCGAAATGGGGGAAAGAAAAGAACAACACAGCTAGAACATGCTGTTCCTGGTTCTTTTACTTGCCATCTCGCTGTTGGACAAACACAGGCTCTGCCCATGGGGTTACCAGCCACTGGGAGATTTGGCAAACTTGAATGGGCATTGGGCTGTTTTGGTCATTGCATTTAGCTGCCTCTCTGGTCTCAAGCTTACCCCAGTGTTAAAAAAACCCAAAATTCTCCAACCCCCAGTTTTGTCTGGCCCAGCCAGGCTTTTACTACCAGCTGGACAAAGGCGAGGGCTAGGGGAGAGAAGAAATAGGACAGGAAAGGGCAAGGATGCACGAAGAGGGGAGGGAAACAGATTCTCACATCCACAGTGATATTAGACAGTTAGCCAAAGTCAAAGGAGGTGGCAGACTCAACTGGCTCAGTCTCTCTGACCCTATCTGCTCAGGATATTTCCCGGGATTAGGATGAAGAAGGTCTGGGGACCCCAGAGATGTTGGGAGTAGCAGCCATGGTGGTGAAACTTGCGCCCTCCCATTCTCCAACCAGCTGGAGTCAAAGAATCATAGAACCCTAGGGTTGAAAGAGGCCTCAGGAGATCATCGAGTCCAGCCCCCTAATTGAGTCCAACCCCCAAAGACATCGCGTCATGATAACCAGCTTTTCCCCAAACTACTCGACTTGGAAGGATCACGTAGGGCAACAATGGGCACAGTAGACCATGCCTATATAATTATGTCCACCAATTAGGCCTAACTTCCAACACAACAATTTTGGTTCCTTGATCCTGGTTCCACTTTCTTTTAGGGTATGTCTACACTACAGCGTTATTTCGAAATATCTAATTTTGAAATAGTTATTTCGAAATATCTTATTTTGAAATAACATGTCTATACACAAAATGCATTTTGAAATAGCTTTTTGCTATTTCAAAATACTGCGTCTACACTGATTGGACACTGAATCGCATTTCAGGACAGCTGGAACTGGTTCTGGCAGGGCATCAGCTCAGAAGTTACCTTGTTGCCAGGGTGGCCTACAGGGCACCCTGGGAAGGGCTGGAAGTCCCCTGTTTCGAAATAAGCATCTACACTGAGCTTATTTCAAAATAGCAATTTCGAAATTGGTGCTATTCCTCATGGAATGAGGTTTACCAATTTCAAAATAAGCCCTCTGCTATTTCGAATTAGTTTCGAAATAGTTGGCTTGTGTAGATGCTAGGAAAGTTATTTTGAAATAACTTTGCTGTGTAGACATACTCTTATTTACCAGGCATGATTTACCACCCTTACTTAACCCAGCCCTTGGGTATGTTCGGTAAACTTTTTGTTTGTACCTCTTCAGTCTTTCTGTTTCTCTTAACCCATCAACATCTAGGCTGCGTTAGATTGGCAAGATTTTGCGCAAATACTTTTAACGGAAAAGTTTTCCCGTTAAAGTATTTGCGCAAGAGAGAGTCTATACTGGCATGTGCCTTTGCGCAAAAGATTTGCTTTTGCACAAAAGCATCCATGCCCAGTGTAGACACTCTCTTGCGCAAGAAAGCATTTTAGCCATCGGGCTTTCTTGCGCAAGAAATAAATGTGGCTGTCTACACTGGCCCTCTTGCGCAAGAATACTTGCGCAAGAGGGCTTATCCCTGAACAGGAGCGTCGGAGTATGTGCGCAAGAACCACTGATTTTGTACATTATAAAGTCAGTGTTCTTGCGCAAATACAAGCGGCCAGTGTAGACAAGCAGCAAGATATTGCACAAAAGCGGTAGCTTTTGCGAAAATCATGCCAGTCTAGACGCAGCCCTGTTGTTACTGTGAATCTTTATGAATTTTCACTAGCTTTTCACAGCTAATTAGGGGTAAATTTATGGCCTAGTTACCACAAGACTACTCAAACAAGAGTTGAAAGGAGTGGGGGAAAGTTGTTATTATTACCCTCATCTTACCCATGGGAGCTGAAGAAAGGGGTTTTCAAAGGTACCAGATATTGATCCCCAACTTCCACTAATATTATAGAGCAATGAAGATCATGTGGCAAGCTCCCATTAATTTAGGCTTGGATTTTTTTAAGGATTCCAAAAGGTGTAGGGCCCAGAAATCCCATTGATTTTTAGTGGGGTTCAGAAGACAATTCCCTTTACTTTCTAGGAAAATCTCACACCAGCCAGTTTAATAATCATGGGAATTGTGGACCTCCATCACCTAAGTAGTGTAAGTGACTCCCAAGGTGAGTCAAGAGAAGAACCTGAAATTTGACTCAGATCTCGTTAGTCATGATCCAAAAGACCATCTTTCCACTATAGGAATAAATACACTGAATTAAATTAAAGTCAATCAATATACACATGCTATTAGTCTATATAACGTAGGGTCACAATAGGGAATCAGTCCTTGTCCAACATTTCTTCTGTAAGTCTTTATTATATCCCCACTGGATAATACTAACATTACTTGAGGAACTTGAATTTTTGGAGTATTTTCCCCAGCGCCGTTTTCACTTCTTTGTTCTTCAGGCTGTAGATAATGGGGTTTAACATGGGGGTCAAGATGCTGTACTGGATGGAAATGAGTCTGTCTGGCATTGACGGAGAATCTGTGTTTGGCTTCATGTACAGAAAGAAGCCCGTCAGGTACAATAAACCCACCACAATGAGGTGGGAGCTGCAGGTGGAGAAGGCTTTCTGCCTGCCCCCCGCAGAGCGTATCTTCAGCACGGTGGAGATGATATGCACGTAGGAGACGAGGGTGAGGAGGAAAGAGCTCAGGCCAAATATTACTAGAGTTGCAAAAAGCACCACTTTATTGAAGGTGGCTTCTGTGCAGGAGAGTTGTAGTAAGGGAGGGAGCTCACAACTGAAATGGCTGATTACATTGGGCCCACAGAAATGCAGGTTCAGCACAGGAAGGGTGTTTATCAGGGCATGGAAGAAACCCAAAGCCCACGTGCTGACCACCACCTGGATACAGAAACATTTGTTCATTATCCCCATGTAATGCAACGGGTCACAAATGGCTGCATATCGGTCATAAGCCATGGCCGAGAGCGTGAAGATTTCAACGCCAACAAACAGAGTGAAAAAGAATATCTGAGCAACGCAGCCATGGAAAGAGATTTTCTTCTGCTCCGCTAGGAAATTCTCCAGCATCTTAGGGACAGTGACAGAAAAATAGCAGATGTCGACAAAGGACAGCTGGGACAGGAAGAAGTACATGGGGGTGTGAAGTTGGGAGTCAGCCTTTATCACCACCATGATCATCACGTTCCCTACAAAGGTGGTGAGATAAATCACTAAAAAGACCAGGAAGAGGAGTGGCTGGAATTGGGGATCATCAGACAGTCCCAAGAGGAGGAAATCGGTCACCGTGCTACGATTGTCCTTTGCCATTAAGCCGGGGAACCCTTCAGCTGCAAGAGCAGAAACAGCATTGGTTTAAGTGAAACTGTGATTCGAACACAGGGTCACCGTGGAAGAGAAACAGATAGTCCAAGGACAATTGCGAAGTCACCGTTATTAATGTGCCTTTGTCACGCTTACCTTTTCTGCCTGCCCTCAGCTGCACAAAACTTTGTCTTCAGTATTTCATCGCAGTCTTCTTCCCTTTGGCTGGAAGATTCCCTTCTGCTACAGACGGAGGCCCCTCCGACTCCTCTTCCTTGCCTCTCACCCGAAAACACTTTTCTCCCCCTCAGAACCATGCAGGGCTCTCTCGTTAATGTGGGTACAGCATACGGCACGTGCATAAACAAGCAGAGAAATGGAGCCATAAAATCTTCCCTTTCCAGCCTATTGCAAATCCCCATCCATCAGCAAATAGTGGTGCCAAAAATAGCTGAAAAAGCCTCAAGGAACATGCAATTCTTTGCAAAAACCTCTTCCTGTTTTAGGGCCTGTGACCACTTCCCTCTGCACCCCTCAGCGTTCAATGCCAGCTCCAACTCTGCCTCCCTTTTGCCTAGAAACATGCAGGAAGGGTTAATCAGGTTAGCTTTATGGGCATTAAAGGGCTTGTGACGAAGTGGGGGGTTGTATTTGCTCGGTTCACTTTGTTATCTTGCATGGGAGTTCTATTGGCCTGTAGTAACCCCGTGTGTGTCTCACTTTCCCTGGGCACTGCACCAATAGCGAGATGGGGATGTGAATTTCGGTGTGACAGCCTCCCTCGTACACAATGGCTGACTCTTTCTGTAACCTGAGCCTGGAAGGGGAGGAGAACCAGATGACATCTTTTGCCCGGGAATCTGGACAAAGGCTGGGGAGGGAGTGTGTGGAGATTAGATAGATAGATAGATAGATAGATAGAGGGGTGTGTGGGAATAGATAGATAGAGGGGGTATGGGGATAGATAGATGGATAGGGTGTGTGGGTGGGAGAGAGAGAGAGAGACAGACAGACAATGACTGAGCTAATATACTTTATTGGACCAACTTCTCTGTGAAAGAGACAAGTTTTCCTATGAACCTATAGTTTTTCAGGTCTGGGAAAGGCATTGGATCTATGCTATAGACATGAAATTTATGACATGCAGACTCCTACTTTACTCTATTATTATATTGTGATTTTTTTCAACGTTGAGCTGCAGTTCCAAGACCCGAGAGTAACTTAACCATTTCATCTGGCACCAGAAAAGAATTTGTGTCACTTAAGTTTCAGGAAGTGGTTGCTAACGCAAGAAAGCACACTGTTTGGGGACATAGCTGTGGGGTAAATGGAGAAGACAGAGATTAAAAATATTAATAATTAAAAGCCATGCCAGAGAATGAAGACTGACGAGAGTCGGGAGGAGTAGCAGAGGATTAGAAATGAAACAAAGCTTCCTTGATCTAGTGCATGAATGGGAAAGACAGTGGGAAAACCCTTAAAATAATTCACAGAACTAAACAAACTACTGATGTTATGTTTTCTTGGAGAAATTGTTTTAGGTCTTTAATCAAATCTGTTGATTGAATTAAATTAGCTTCTTGGTGGTTTTAATTGTTCACCTTAATGTGTACCCTCGAAGCTGCTCAATTCATCACCTCCCAGGGACAGGGGTATTTTAACACATTGACCGGATATAAATTATAAAGCCAAACTCACCTAAGAACTGCATGGGAAGAAGAGAAACCATGAGATGTCTGTTCTGATCCTCTGGAGTTTTAGTGGCACAGGTGAGAGAGTATCTATCTATCTGTCGGTCTCTCTGATATGTAAGGAAACTGTCTTTTTTTAATGCTGAAAGGCCAAACTCTTTCCAACATAGTTCGAGTTTGGTAGAACTGCATCTAATCCATAACAAGACCTTCTTTCTCTTTCCTTACTTGAGAACACAGATACGCTTTATCTGACTTCAAAGTTCTAATGAGGTCTGGGAGGACTTCTGGACCTGTTCCCTGAAGTGTGTGTTTACATCACATTCATTTGCCATCACAAGTGAATGTTCATTAGTAGTATGATTACTCTGTCTGCAGGTGTGGGTGGGAGTGGGGGCAGGAAGTCCTATGGATGGAAGGGTCAGCTGAGGTTTTGAAGGGATTACAGCTGGTTTTCAATCCATGGGTCTGGATTTGTGATATTGTGGAGCTGCCCCATGCTTCCAGAAAGGGATATTCAAGGCGACTCCTCCCCCTAACCCTTATTTACTCACACAGCATTTTGATGGGATGGCGAATGACTCCAGTGGAAAGTGCAAATGAATGGGAAATGCAGAAGACTCCAATCAGGTGGTTTTTAACAGACAAGACAAATCTGACATGCTTATCACATCCCTGCCACACTGCCTCTCTCTGAACCTCAGATATTCCTTAAGACAAGTAGAGCCCTTAATTCCACTTTGGTGCTGCAATTTGGACACACCTTGCTGTGTTGTTTCCTGCTGTCCTTTTCCTCGACAGGAAGTTCTTAGAAGGATCACATCTCCCTTCACTGCCTGCAGCCCCTTTCTCCTAATTCCACTTTTGGGTGGATTGTCCTTGCCTGGGTTTTTCAAAGGGGTTCAGGTACCCACTTGTCACTGAGTGGCAATAAGAGTTATAGGCACCTCACTTCCTTAGGCTCTTTTCGGGAAATCCCACACAGAATCAGTGCATGGAGAAGCTCATACCATTTGCATAAATGCTGGGGATGCTGTTCCTTCTGGCTTGAAGTCAATTCCATTCTCTTCCAGGGTTTATCATTTGGTTCAATGACTCTCAGCTCTTCCACTGTATAAACTGTACCAGCGTCCCTGCCTGTATGAGGGCCCAGGACTCAAACTCAGGTCTGGGAGTCCCCAGAGCACTGCTCCCTGATGCCAGCTGAACCTGGGTGAGCTGGGAAACCTCTAAGGGTGTGTCTACACTGCACCGTAATTTCGAGAGCACTAGTGTTATTTCGAAATAACGATGCGAGTGTCTACACGGCCATTCCATTATTTTGAAATAATTTCAAAATAGTGGATGTCTTATTCAGAAATCTGTAAACATCATTCTATGAGGAATAATGCCTCTTCCAAAATAGCTATTTTGAAACAAGGTGTGTGTAGACACTCCACTGCCGCTATTTTGAAATAGCTCCTCCCCATGCTTCCTGGGGCTCTAAATTGAGAGAGCACAACCACATTCGGAGAGCCGGCTTTGGACTAATATTGATGCTTCCTTGCAGTGTAGACATTCTATTTTGAAATAAATTATTTTGGAATAATTATTCCAGAATAGTTTATTTCAAAATAAGCATGCAGTATAGATGTACCCTGAGGCTACGTTTAAACTACACCCCTCTGTTGCCAGAGGGATGTAAATTAGACTTTTCAAAAGTTCAAATGAAGCAGGGATTTAAATATCCCACGCTTCATTTGCATAATCACGTCCTGGCACTGTTTTGAACAAGTACCATTTCAAAAATGAAACCGCAGTTTAGACGCGTTTTTTCCGTCAACAGGGCGATTTTTTGAAAGATCCTGTACTCCACTGTACAAGCTGTTCCAGCCTCTCTGCCTGTGTGAGAAAAAACTGCCCAGTTGTTGGAAAAACCGTGTCTAAACTGCAGTTTCAGTTTTGAAATGGCGCTTGTTCGAAACAGCACCAGGACGTGATTATGAAATGAAGCATGGGATATTTAAATTCCCGCTTCATTTGCACTTTCGATGTGTCTAATTTACATCCCTCTGCCGACAGAAGGGTGTAGTTTAGACACACCCTAAGACTCCAATGCCAACCAAGGTGCCACTCACTGGAGCTCTGACCGGAGGATTGCCCGGCTCCACCAATCGTTCCAACTACGCCACAGGTTCTCAACCGAGGCCTCATGCTATTTCTAAAGAAGCTATTTCAGAATAACTATTTTGAAATAAGTGTGCAGTGTAGATGTACCCAGAAAGTCCACCAAGGACTGGGTTTTAGCTCCAGGAGGTAGGGCTCCAGCGTCTGGAGAAGCCATTGCCAAGAGAATGACAATGCCACAGCCAAACAGATGAGGAACCCATGGCCAAAAATATCATTTTTTGCACAACTTTGACAGGAAATATCTAAATGAAATGAGAGAACAGTTCTGCTTCATTTGGCTTTCAATGCCATTTTTACCTTGTTTTTGGTATCTGAGAAAATAGCAAATGTTGAAATGATGCAGACAGCCTGAACTGTAGAGCTTCTTTTCTCTTTTCCCTGCCCCTCTCCCTCCCAAAAATAGAGGACAATTTTCAAGCAAAATAAACAGAATATAAGGGATATGTGTTAGCACACAGAATCCTGTACTTTCAATCTCCACGATTCTGTGCAAAACGATGAAGAGGATGGGTCATTAATTCAGAGCAATCTGGATGGCTTGGCAAAGCAGACACAAGCAAACACTGTGTTTCAATATGGCCAAATGGGCTTACACTGCAGCAAGGAAGTTTAGGTTGGACATTAGGAAAAACTTTCTGCCTGTCCGGGTCGCTAAGCACTGGAATAAATTGCCTAGGGAGGTTGTGGAATCTCCATCAATGGAATTATTTAAGAGAAAGTTAGATAGACATCTATCTGGGATGATCTAGATAGAAGGTGCCTGGTCCTGCCGTGAGGGCAGGGGACTGCACTCAATGATCTCTCGCGGTCCCTTCCAGTTCTAGTATTCTATGATTCTATGAAATGTAGATGGATACATCTAGGATGCGACTACACTGCATCCTAAACTCAAAATAAGATTCGCAATTTGCACTATGCAAATTGCGTATCTTATTTTGAGTGTATTTCGAAATAGGCTATTTTGAAATCTGGTGCATCTACACAGCGCCAAATTTTGAAATAAAGCGCTATTTTGAGACATCCCTTAACCCTTGTACAACAAGATTTATAGGGATGGGAAATAGTGCATCCATTATTTCAAAAAATATTTCGAAATAACAGGTGCGTTCCTTGGGCGCGGGGTCGCTATTTTGGGATACCTCCAGTATCCTGAGATAGCTGCGCAGTATAGATGTACCCCCAGGGACTAAGACACCTGCCACACTTACAGGATGGGGCTATCAGGGAAAGCAGTGAGTCTGGAAAGGATTTGGGGGTCATGGTGGATAAGCAATTGAATACGAGCTCCCAGTGTGAGGCAGTAGTCAAAAGAGCTCCTGTGATCTTGCGATGCATAAACAGGGTTAGGCTTAGGGTACTCTAAATAGGGGACTTTCAGGTGACACCAGAGAACTTTGGCCCTGGTGTGACTGCTGGCAGAATCCTGTGCCCAGTTCTGGGCCCACAGCTCAAGGAGGATGTAGATAAATGGAAGGGAAAAGAATCATGAGAACGATTAAAGCAGATATGGGCAACCTAGTCTAGCGAGTGGGCCACATGAGCGGCCCTCCTTCTTCTCAGTAGGCCGCAAGATTGACCAAACCAAGATGCTCTCCCAGGATAGGCTAGTTTTGCTCACTGTGCTGGCGAGCCAAGAATCCACGGAGGGTGCTGACTGAACTGTAGCAGCACTTTGATTGGATGCAGAGGGAGCGCACGGCTCACACAGTCAGGGTTGCGTGCAGCATGCCCCTCACTTCACGAGCCCTGGCTTTATGTGCGTGTCACATTAAAAATACCGGTAAAAGGGGGAAAAAAACGATGTGGATGGAAACCAGTGGAATCTGGCAACCGAGCGCGTGGGCAACAAAAATCTCATGGGCCAAATGTGTGGCTCTCAGGCTGCAGGTTGCCCACCACTGGATCAAAGGGTTAGAAAACCTGCGTTAGATTGTCTAATTTAGCAAAGAAGATTAGTAAGGTGTTTGATACGGTCTCACATGATATTCTTATCAATAAACTAGGCAAATACAACTTAGATGGGGCTACTATAAGGTGGGTGCGTAACTGTCTGGATAACAGTACTCAGAGAGTAGTTATTAATGGTTCTCAATCCTGCTGGAAAGATATAACAAGTGGGGTTCTGCGGGGGTCTGTTTTGGGACCGGCTCTGTTCAATATCTTCATCAATGATTTAGATATTGGCATAGAAAGTACGCTTATTAAGTTTGCAGATGATACCAAGCTGGGAGGGGTTGCGACTGCTCTGGAGGATAGGGTCATAATTCAAAATGATCTGGACAAATTGGAGAAATGGTCTGAGGTAAACAGGATGAAGTTTAATAAAGCCAAATGTAAAGTGCTCCACAATCAGTTTCATACATACAGAATGGGAAGCGACTGAGTATGGCAGAAAGGGAAGGAGTACGGCAGAAAGGGATCTAGGAGTTTTAGTGGACCACAAGTTGAATATGAGTCAGCAGTGTGATGCTGTTGCAAAAAAAGCAAACATGATTCTGGGATGCATTAACAGATGTGTTGTGAGCAAGACATGAGAAGCCATTCTTTCGCTCTACTCTGCGCTGGTGAGGCCTCAGTTGGAGTACTGTGTCCAGTTTTGGGCACTGCATTTCAAGAAGGAAGTGGAGAAATTGGAGAGGGTCCAGAGAAGAGCAACGAGAATGATTAAAGGT
>JANRFK010006695.1:5719948-5730514 GCA_030068395.1 Apalone spinifera
AAGCTTATGCTCCAGCACATCAGTTAGTCTATAAGGTGCCACAGGACTTCTTGCCACCCCTGCTGTTAGTTCATTCTGAAGTTATAACAGTATGACGGATCGCAAAATCCATTCCTTATGTTCTAACTTCAGTCTCAGTGGTTTTAGGCCCAAAAAAGGTTTCTTTTGAGATAAAAATGTCAGTGATTTTGGATGAATGACTCTCTTTTGGTTTAGTTCTTCTGGAAACTGGCTCTCTTCTCCAATTATTAACAAATAATGACTCTTTTTTCTGGTACAGGCTGAATCTCTCTAGTCCGACACCCTCAGGATTTGACTGGTGTTGAACCAGTGAATTTGCTGGACCATGGGAGATCAATGTTGCTTAGCAGTGTTACCAACACTTCCACTGCTCACTGAGTTCTTACAAGACATGTAGGGTATGTCTAGACTACAGGCTTTTGTTGACAGAGGCATCTAGACGACATCCAGTTCTGTCAACAAAGCAAGCTGCTTTGTCGACATGACAGTGTAGACGCAAAGGACAGTGTAGATGCAATAACGCCGTCTGGCGACAGAACTCTGTCAACAAAAGGCGTTATTCCTCGTAGAATGAGGTTTACCGCTGTTGACAAAACTGCCGAGTTCTGTCAATGTTGTGTCGATAGAACTCAGCAGTAGTGTAGATGCAGGTATAATTCTGTTGACAAAAGTCCACTTTTGTCAACAAAACCCTGTAGTCTAGACACACCTGTAGAGGTAAATTCGATTTAAATCACAGCACAGAATACAGAGTCAGGCCTGGTGGCTGTAAACAAACTTTATGGGACCATGGGAAACTTGGCCACCCCCATGATGGGTAGCTCCCGGCACTCATTCGGCATCACTGTGATTGGTCCTCACGCTCGCTAGGTTAATGGGATCATAGAAAGGTGGGGTGGGAAGCAATTTCAAGGGGCCATCCAGTCCAGCCCCTGTGCTGAGGCAGGAGCACGTTAACCCAGACCATTCCTCATCGGTCCAACCTGTTCTGAAAAATCTGCTGTGATGGGACAGCCATCAGCTCCAGAGCGTAACTGCCCATGTAGATGGAAAGTGCTTTCCCAGCATCTAACCCAACCCTCCCTTGCTGCTGATTACACCGAGAACTTCGTCTCCTCGCTTCAGCAGCCTGCAGAACGATGCTGAGGTTCAGTCCTACTGGCGGCTCTTAGGGGTCTCAAACTCAATTAATCTTAGGGCCAGAGCCAGTCCTCAAATTTAACTAGTTGGCCACCCCTCCCCCCAACCCCTCCCGAGCCGGCAGCTAAGTGGGCTTCATGAAATAACTTTTTCCACCTATTTCACTGGCCGGACTGGGGAAGTGCTCAGGCTATAGGTGTCCCGTGGGTCGGGAGACTGAGATCCCCGCCCTAGCTGGTAATGAAGAGTTCCCACCCCGTCGGACGGTCATAAGAACATTGGAACGGCCAGACTGGGTCAGACCAAAGGTCCATCCAGCCCAGTGTCCTGTCGGCCCACAGTGGCCAGCGCCAGGTGCCCCACAGAGAGTGAACAGAACAGGGAATCCTCACGTGGTCCCTCCCCTGTCACCCACCTCCAGACAAACAGAGGCCAGGGACACCATCCCTACCCATCCTGGCTAACAGCCATTGATGGACCTAACCTCCAGGAATCTATCCAGCTCTTTTTTGAACCCTGTTAAAGTTTTAGCCTTCGCCACATCCTCTGGCAAGGAGTTCCACAGGTTGGCTGTGTGTTGCGTGAAGAAAAACTTTCTTTTGTTTGTTTTAAACCTGCTACCTATTCATTTCAGTTGGTGACTCCTAGTTCTTATGTGATGGGAACAAACATATAACTTTTCCTTATTTACTTTCTCCATACCTGTCATGATTTTATAGACCTCTATCATATCACCCTTAGTCTCCTCTTTTATAAGTTGAAAAGTCCCAGTCTCTTTAATCTCTCCTTATATGGGACACGTTCCAAGCCCCTCATCATTTTTGTTGCACATTTGTGAACCTTTTCCAATGCCAATATGTCTTTTTTTGAGATGAGGCAACCACATCTGTTTGCAGTATTCAAGATGTGGGCGTCCTGTGGATTTATACGGAGGCAATAAGATTTTCTCTGCTTTATTCTCTATCCCTTTTTGATGATTCCTAACATTCAGTTTGCTTTTTTGGCTGCCGCTGCACACGGAGTGGATGTTTTCAGAGAACTAGCCACCGTAACTCCAAGTTTTCTCTCTGGAGTAGTTATAACTAAATTGGCCCCAATACTATCATATGCATAATTGGGATGATGTTTTCCAATGTGCATTACTTTGCATTTATCAGCATTACAATTCATCTGCCATTTTGTTGCCCAAGCACCTTGTTTTGGTCCCTGTTAACAGCCCTTCCTTTTAGGATGGACGTTGGGTCCAATTGTGCTTTCCCCAGCACCACAAGGGGGAATGGCCGGTGGCCCCAGAGAGCATCTTCTCTGTCTAGCTCCATCTACAAGATTCCCCCTCTGCTCTGTGCCTATGCTGCTTCCTGGCAGGCTGTGTAGGACCCCTCAGAACAGGCTTCTGAATGCCGGCACTTCGGCCATTCTGCGATGGAAGGACCATTGGGTGGAGAATTAAGGAGACCTCGGAGCAGTGGGGCTGGAGTCTCTTCATTCCAGGGGGATGCTCAGAGCCCCTGGCTGCAGGGCCGTTTGCATGCCCATTCCCCTGCAGGCTGGCCCTCCCGGCTTTCTCTGGGTGATACCCAGTGGCACAGCTCCAAGCGGAGAGTCGGAGGGCCGGTTGCTTCGGGGCCACCCTGCCTCCCCCAGCTCTCCTGCCGCAGAGCGCCAGCGCGGACGCTGCCGCGTGGGTCCCTCAGGGGCAGTCCCTTTCACACCCCGAGTGAGCCCCGCAAGGTCAGCTTGCCCAGTCCTGCAGAACTGCCCTCGGTGGGCGCTCCCTTGTTCGGGAGCTGAGTCACTCACTGGAGAGGGGCAGATCCTTCCCCAAACCCCTTTGCCTGCTCAGGCAGAGTGGGGATAGAAGCTGGGGTCTCCAGCACCTCGGGTGAGCGCTCTAACCTGTGGGCTACTGGGTCTGAGGAGCGTCAGCTTGTCAATCTTGACAGGTGTCCCCAGACCACGGATGAAGCAGGTTTTACCCACAAACGCTTGTGCCCTCATACATCTGTTCATCTCTAAGAGGCCCCGGATGCCTCCTTGTTTTTACAGATACAGACGAACCAGCGAACGCTCTGAGCCCTTCCCCAGAACTTTGGGTGGTCCCCCAAGACAGAAGCGAAACCCAAACTTTTCACGCATGCAGTCGGGGGCAGATTGTGTGCTCTGCAACTTGTCCATTGAATGAACACAGCACACATTCTAGACTGTGCATCTTGAGTGTTAGCAGCGTGGCACCCGAGTGTCATGATGTGAGCCCGGGGGCTGTTCGCAGAATCTTCTTCAAGCACAAAGTCAAAACCCTGACCAACTCTAGGATGTAGCTAGTGAAAAAAATGGAAATTTGTTTTCCTGGGTACAAAATGACCTTTTGTTCCAAATTAAATATTGATAAAGATTACCCACACTTCGTGAAAGATGAATATATTCAGTTAGCAAACACACACACACACACACATAGAGAGTTATGAATGTGATAGATAGATAGATAGATAGATAGATAGATAGATAGATAGATAGATAAACCAGCAAAGAAATTGTTGAAACTGATCAGTTATTAAAAATCAAAATTTCTTTAATTATATCTCTATGAATAAACAAGTGTTAAGCAAATTTTCAAAAGCAGAAATCAATTTCATAATTTTTATATACACTTTTAAAAAAGGAATCTAAAAGATATGAAAAAATTATTTTGATCTCAACCTTCCGCAAATGGTCACAACTTCCAAACATGAAAACGTTGCCCAGAACCAGGTCTTGGTTTTGGCTTTGACATGTCTGACCTCTGTTCATGTCTGGAGAGTTCCCAAGCAAAGACAGACATTATGTTTCTTGATTAAGTTTTGCCTTGCCCCTGTCATGAGTTAATAGCCCAGCATGACAGGCAACCTAGGCTCTTGGGTCCAGAGTCCTTCAGTTTTGTTTTATGCTGCTCAAATTAGCTTGCAAGGCCTGAATTCTACTGAACCCCCCCATTTACTGAGCACTATCCTCAGGGCTTCCTGGACCTCTCTGTTCCTCAGGCTGTAGATGAGCGGGTTGGCCAGGGGGGTCAGGACTGTGTAGAGCAGGGAGAACACTTTGTTCAGGTCTCGTAGAGTGTCAGTTCTGGGTAACACGTACACAATTGTGATGGTCCCATAGAAAACAGTCACCACCAGGAGGTGGGAGGAGCAGGTGGAAAAGGCCTTTTGCCTCCCGGTGGTGGACGGGATTCGCAAGATGGTGCAAATGATAGAAGCGTAGGATGTCACGGTCAGTAGAAATGGGGGCAGGGTGAATATGAAGGACAGGGTGGAAGCCGAAAGTTCCACCAGGCGGGTGTCACTACAAGAGACGTTCAGCAAGGGGCTGAAATCACAAAAGAAATGGTCAATTTCCTTGGGGCCGCAGAAATTTAATTGTAACATCATTCCTGTGACTATGGAACTAGCAAGGAACCCGCTTGCCCAAGACCCAGCGGCTAGCAGGAGGCAAAACTTGCCATACATGATGACCGTATAATGCAGGGGCTTGCATATTGCTAAATATCGGTCGTAAGACATCACGGCTAGCAGGTAACATTCGGAAGCTGCTAAGCAGCCAAAGATGTAATATTGTGTCCTGCATGCACTGAGAGAAATAGACCTGTCCCCCGTCAGGAGACTGGCCAGCAGCCGGGGCAGGATGGCGGAGCTGTAGCAGGTCTCCAAGCAGGATAGGTTCCCGAGGAAGAAGTACATGGGGGTGTGGAGTTGCGGATCGGCCACTACAAGTGCAAGGATGAGGATGTTCCCAGCCATGGTCGCCGTGTAGATCACTAGGAACAGCAGGAAGAGAAGAGGCTGTAGTTCCGGGGTATCCCTGAATCCCAGGAGGATGAATTCCGTGACCGACGTTTGGTTTCCCCCATCTGCGTCTGCCATGGGTTTAGTCTGGGGGGAAGAACCAAACAAATTCTGAAGGATACTTTGGAAAGCACAGAGGAAAAGGTTCCTATGTTGACATTGCTCTATTCCACGGGTATGGCTAGACTACAGGTTTTTTTCGAAAAAACTTCCCCTGCGTCAAGACTGCTGCTACGTTCTTTCGAAAGTAAATTTAAAGAATGCAGCAATTTTTTCGACCACAGAAAACCTTGTTTTACGAGGAAGAATGCCTTTTTTCAAAAGTGCTCTTTTGGAAAAAGATGCTATGTAATGCAAACTGTGCTTTTTTGAAAGAGAGCATCCAGACTGCCTGGGTGCTCTCCTTCGAAAAAGCGGCTCGCTTTTTCAAAAGTACTGGTTATCATCTAGACACTCTCTTTCGAAAGAGGCTTGCAGTCTAGACGTAGCCCACAAGCGGACTTTCAGGTACTCTCCCAGGGCTGCCTGGAAAAAGATCAACAAATGATCTGATAGCACTTTATAGACTAACACAACATGTGCTACCAGACCATTGGTTGTTTTTTAAGTTTATCCATTACAGACTAATTTGGCTGCCCCTTTAAGCTTCTGGGAAAGATCAGGTCTTCAGACAGCATTGGGTATTTTTGGAGCACATGTTGAGCTGTATTTCAGGTAAAGTCACGAACACAGAACAGCAAGATCGAAATCCCCCAGTGGGGCAGGGAGGGAAACTCCACCACAAGATAAAACTTTCAGCTGCACCATGTTCTCAGGCATGCTTTCAACATGAGAACATCAGAACAGCCAGGCTGGGTCCGACTGATGGTCCTTCCAGCCCCGTGTCCTGTCTGCTCACAGTGGCCAATGGGACTTTTGTCCGGATACTTTCCCCTTATTCGTTCCGAGGTCACCCTGCCATAGAGGACGTACATTTAGATGAAGCCGACCGAGCAGGATCTGGATCAAAACCTTTTTCCCAATAATCTCCCTATGAGGCTGGTGCTGATGTGTACACCCTCAAGAATGCATTGTGGGTAGGAATTACAGACTGATGGCCAGGCAGACAGATGCACCTTTACAAATGATACACATTAAGCACCGATATGCAAGGTCTGTCTTGTACCTAGGACTGGTTGAAATCATAGAAAATTGGAACTGGAAGGGACTTCGAGAGTCATCAAATCCGATCCCCTGCCCTGATGGCAGGACCAAACACTGTCTAGACCATCCCTGACAGGTGTTTGTCCAACCTGCTCTTCAATATCTCCAGTGATAGAGATTCCACAACCTCCCTAGGCAACTTATTTCAGTGTTTAACCACCCTGACAGGTAGGAAGTTTTTCCTAATGTCCAACCTAAAATCACTCTTCCTGCAGTTTAAGCCCATTGCTTCTTGTCCTGTCCTCAGAGGCCAAGGAGAACAATTTTTCTCCTTCCTCCTTGTAACACTCTTCAGGTATTTGAAATGTTTGCTCCAAAACTGTTTTTCAGTGGAAGACTGAGTTTTGGCTGAAACATAATTTTGGGAGGGAGGGGGTAGCTGCCTGCTGAAAACTTTTTTCGGCAAAAATATTCCAGCCATAAAACAAAAGAGTTTGGCCCCAAAATGGGAGCCGTTCTTTGCTCTTCTGACCTCTATCGTCCTCCTTGGGCCATGGCCTTCATGAAACCCAGTTTTCCCCTCACTGAAAAGGGAGCGTGGGATGGACTGTGGGAGATGAAACCACGGGCATCCCAGCTCATGGAGGAGAATGGAGACTCCAGGAAGAAATGGCAAATCATATTTTTAACCCCACATCTTTGGGTTTTCAGCAAATTTGTTCATGACATTTCCTAAGAGCGCAAATCATTTTTGGAGCAGGGCTACTTGTGCCTCATGCACTCATTCACACCCCTGCCAAGGGCATTTCACACCCATTTTGCTTAGGGGCACATGTACAGATTCAAGGCAAGGGAAATTCAGGCCCATAATATTCTGCATATTATTATTTTTTCTGGAACAAACCAGGAACAATCTTGTGGAATGGCCCAGTGCATTGCCTTGTTCCTTGGAAATCTAGACCACTGGTTTCCCACATATTTTTCATTTTCAAAGCCCCCCAACAAATTCTAATGTAAATTGTAGACATAGACTGCGGACCCCTGGAAGTTCATGGATCAGACCTGAAAGTCACTGCTCTAGACAAACATATTCCATCGGGGTGGCTGGGAATCAAATCCAGAAAGCAGTTCTCAATGGTTCACAATTGGGCTGTGGATCTTTCTTGGGCTAAGTCTAGACTGCAGGCTTCTTTCAGACATACCCTTGGAGAGAGATATTTATGAATATCTTCATACATGATTTGGATAACACAGGAGAAAGGTCACTTCCAAAGTTTACAGATGGAACCAAGCTGGACACCGGGTTTGAAAGCAATTGGGGGGGACAGGATTGGAATTCACAGTGATCTGGACAAACTGGAGAAATGGATGGAAGGAAATAGGATGAACTTGACTAAGGACAAATGCAACGTTCTCTGCCTAGGAAGGAGCCATCAACTGCACAAATTCAAAATGGGAAATTACTGCCTCTGTGCGAGGGTCCAGACTGGATGACCCATCAAGGTCTCTTCCAGTCCTACTTTTATATGATTCTATGAACGTTAAATGGTGAGACAAAGGACCAGAATCCCCAGTCCCTCCATGCCACCTTCCCAGATGCCTAGGGGCTAGTGAAGGGTCATGAGGCAGCTACATCAGAAACACATGGCTCTATCCCACTTTCCTTCTCCAACCACTCCAGAGACCCCACTCTGCATCTCCTTTCTTCCTTTCATCCACTAGCACTTCACACTTTCTCCCATGCTCCCCATACCCCAATGGCTGGAACATGCATCATGTCTCTGTAGCCCAACTCAACAGCTCCCCTTGCCCTTCACACCACTCCTCAAAAACCATCTTCTTTTAGAACCCCTCAAAACTGTGCTAATTGATAAGAAAGAAAGAAAGAAAGAAAGAAAGAAAGAAAGAAAGAAAGAAAGAATTAGGTTGTTTATTAAAGAAGTAATGGACATACCCTAATTCTGCACATTCTTTTCCAAATCCATCTACCCCCAATATCTGCTATTTTCTCCCCTAGCCTCCTGCCTTGACACAATTAGCTAAGTCAATACAATCTTTGTACTAAGGAACAATATCATCCTGTACGAGGGCTTGTCTGCTGCACAGATGCTACGGCACCGCAGCTGTGTAACAGCAGCACTGAAGTTTTTTCCCACCGCTGTAGTAAATTCCACCCCTAAGAACTGGTAGCGCGGGTGATGGAAGAATTCTCCCATTGGCCGAGCAGTGTCTATACAGCAGTGTAGGTCAGCTTACCTGTGCCTCGCAGTGATTCTTCATACACCTTAGCTTGGTCAACCTAAGCTTCACGGTAGACTTGCCTCATTTCTGTAATGAGTTGAAGAGATGGTCTCACCCGTCTTCAGAACCAAAAAGGCCATCTCTTCGGTGGCTCTTCAAAGCATGACCCAAAGATATGAGCCCCTATGAGTGAGCTCACAGAAGTCAACACCGCTACAGAATCCCCACGGCATCGTCTGCCTTGAGTGCCAACCTCTGGGGGTGGGGAAGCTGAAAATAAGCAACCCATCTCTCAGTGCCCTCGGGTACGACTCTCCCGCTGGTTGTCCATCCCACAGAGGTGGCTCGTTGCTCAGTGACGAAGGGTGTGAGGACTGAGTCTCAAGGGGCTTCTCAAGGCCTTTGGTTCTGTGCCGGTTGTCACCAACGTGGCCTTTGCTCGCCAGGTTGCTCATGCGTGCCGGGACGGAAGAAGCAAGCCCTCAGAGAGCAGGAGCAGGGCCCACATTCATGAGCTTGAATTGACCGGGAGCTCAGGGCTGCTTGTGAGGCTGCCAGGCAAGGAGAGGGGACTGTAAACACCACCCGCCCCGAGCCTTGTGTCACTGAGCGGCGGGGAACAGAAAGAACTGACAGTGTCTGAAACCAAAGTCAGGTTTATTTTAACAGCAAGAGTCTGGCATTTAGAAGGAAAATAGGAATTTTAGGCCAGCTAGACACATCATCTGGCTTAGCATGTGGCTGAGCTTCTGCAGATGCTCCAATGGGTGTCATGCCTTTGGTTTCCCTGTATTCCCTTTGCAACGTGATTTATAATTCTGCCAGCGTTTGTTTGATTCTCTGCCCCCCAGGCTCCTCTCCGGACATTGTCCACGTCCTGTCTCAGGCGTTGGCTGTGAAGTGGCTTGTCATGAGCCGTTCTTTCTTCTTTCCCACTTAATTACTCTTACAGCCCCTTCATTAAAGGCAAACCAGCAATGGCCAGCTCTGAACAGGATGCAGAAATCATTACGGAGATACTCCATCCGCAGAAGATGCTTACGCAAACCCAAGTTACTGGGACCAGTCCAACAGTAACGGGGGTTTCTGGCCTGGGCTACACATGAGGTCCCATTAGATGAGCTAATGGTCCCTTCTGGCCATAAGTCTGAGGAAGCAACGGAAGACCAGAGCAATGAATATCTTAGGCTGTCAACTTCAAAAGCCTCTTTTGGCTATGGGATGCCTCAGGCCTGATGTCCAGATTGCTGGTCACACCACCTCCAAAAGAAGGGACCTGCACATGCTCAGAACATTTCAGAACAAATCAAGCCCCAAAGCCATTTTCCCCCCCAACAAGTCCACTGCAGTTGACTGCCTCTTGCTTTTGATACCCTACTTGGGAAATGTGAGGGCCGGTTTACATAAGAACATAAGAACGGCCGTACCGGGTCAGACCAAAGGTCCATCTAGCCCAGTATCCTGTCTGCCGACAGTGGCCAGCACCAGGTGTCCCAGAGGGGGTGGACCAAAGACAATGATCAAGTGATCTGTCTCCTGCCATCCCTCTCCAGCCTCTGACAAACAGAGGCCAAGGACACCATTTCATCCCCTGGCTAATAGCCTTTTATGGACCTAACCTCCATGAAATTATCTAGCTTCTCTTTAAACTCTATTATAGTCTTAGCCTTCACAGCCTCCTCTGCAAGGAGTTCCACAGGTTTGTTTTCTTTTGTTTTTGTTGAGTATTCTTCATTAATAATCTGCATAATGGGTTTGTTGGCACCCTCAAGAAGTTCGCAGATGACACTAAAACGGGTCGAGAGAGTAGCGAGAGAGGTAGATACGCTGGAGGGCAGGGACAGGGTCCAGAGTGACCTAGACAAATTGGAGGATTGGGCCACAAGAAATCTGATGAGGTTCAACAAGGACAAATGTAGAGTCCTGCCCTTTGGAGGGAAGAATCCCAAGCATTGTTACAGGCTGGGGACCGACTGGCTAAGTAGCAGTTTGGCAGAAAAGGACCTGGGGGTTCCAGTGGAGAAGCTGGAGAAGAGTCAACAGGGCGCCTTTGTAGCCAAGAAGGCTAATGGCATATTAGGGTGTCAGCAGACTGAAGCAAGGCCACATCTGGAGTATTGCATCCAGTTCCCCTCCCCTGTGCTCAGAAAGGATGTAAGCACATTGTAGAGGGTCCAGTGGAGGGCGACCAAAATGATTC
>JANRFK010006695.1:5829266-5839336 GCA_030068395.1 Apalone spinifera
TCCCTTTGTGGATTGAGTCCATTGGCTCTTCTGAAATGGGATGGAGACACTTTTCCTTTTCCCGAGGTGACTTACCCTAAGCACACACGGCGCCTGTAGCAGAGCGAGGACACGCCCTGCCCACTAGACCTGCCTCATTTCCCAGTGACAGAGTCCTCCAGCCTCCAAAGACCAGCTTCAGTGGCAGGGAATAGAAGAGGGGTTCTTCACCGAGGTCATGGGGAGAGCCAGCGGCCCAGTCGTGAATCCATCTGTCTGACCCATCAATATTAGAGACATGGGCAGGGAGCGTCAAAGAGCCCTAGGGGATTCGGATGCGTTGCTCCACTGACATCCAATGGGATTCAGGTTCTGGACTATCTCCACATTGACAACCTCTTCCTTAATGATTTATTGCTGAGTAAAGCCAAGCTTAACACAAGCCCGCAGCTCCCAGCGCAGGCGTGAGACCAGGAACTCTGTCAGGAGCAGTAGCAGGCCAAACCAAGGATCTCGCACAATCTTTGGAGAGGGAGTCATGCGTCTCCTTCCCAAGGTCAGAACGGAGCAGCAGGAGGAATGAAGCCGTTATATTGCAGCCATGGGAGGTGGGTGAGGGCCTAGCTAGGGAAGGTAGCCGAAGCTCTGCCCCTTCTACCCAAAACCACACCCCTTCCCCTGCAACTGTGCCCCTTCATGACCTTCACCACACACACCCCGCCAAGCTCTGCCCAATCCCAGATGAGGGCTACGGCTGCCGCGTGGCACGGCCCCAGACTTTCCCGGCTGCAGGGAAGCCAAGGTTGGGCTGCTGCATGGTGCAGCCCTGGCCCTTCCTGGGCATCTGGGCAGGTTAGGAAGTTTTGGGAAGGCAATGCCACCCCTGGCCACAGCCAATGTTAAATGTCATCCCAAAGAGAAGCAGAATCAAGAGCTGGGTGTTAGGCCGGAAATGAGAGGCAAATCGAAGAGGGGAGGGGTTTGCTAGCATGGACCCTTTGCATGCTGGGCCTTAAATCCCTCTCCAGGATGCTAGGACTAGCTCGAGGCTACTCATAGGATAAGGGAACAAAGACTGAAACGAGGAGTAAACCACAATTTTGTTGTCTCGCCTTTTCCGAGTGGCTGCAGACGTGGGGTCCTTCCAGTGGTGGTGGTGGGGGGAGGGGAATCACTAATGTGAGGAGTCTGGGATTATTCTCATGGCAATTTCTCAGAGGGGGTCGCCATGTTAGTCTGTAACTTTCAAAACAACGAGCTGTCCTGTGGCACCGTAGAGACGAACCAAAATGTACAGAGCCATGAGCTTTCGTGGGCAAAGCCCACTTCATCAGATGTTAGCTGGAGAGGATATAACAGCAGACATCACAAATGGTTGCACACCATAGGGGAACATTTTAACCTGCCTGGGTATTCAGTCATGGACTGAAAGGAATTTCCCCAGCCAATCAGAGAGAGAGAGAGAGTGCCATTGTTATTCATCGCAAATTTGACACTGTTTCCCTGGGCTTGAATGAAGACATTAAGTGGATGTTGCATTACAAAGACACTCTCCCTGCATGTGACACCTCATTTTTGCTCTCAAAAGCTAAGTATGGGACACTGCCAACCCACTCAATTAGCCTCATTAGCACAGATCCTACAATTGACAGGTACTTTTTTTTCTGTTATAAAATACTTGGTTTTTGTTATTTCCACTCAAGGTCATCGGAAGAAGTGGGTTTTGACCATGAAAGCTCATGACACGCTACACTACGGAGTTCTTTCAAAATAACAAGAGGAGCATCCAGACAACCCCTGTCTCCAAAATATCTGCCCAGCCGTGCTCCCTCTACTTTTTACATCCTTGTGCGGACTACATTTTGTTCTGTGCACAAGGCATGTCCTTAAACTACAGCTCCCATCATGTGTACACATATTTTTTGGAGTCATACAACCCCACGGTTGGCAGAGACCTCAGGAGGCATCGAGTCCGGCCCCCGGCCCAAAGCAGGACCAACCCCAAACTCAATCATCCCAGCCAGGGCTTGGTCAAGCCAGGACTTAAACACCTCTAGGGATGGAGATTCCACCCCTTCCCTAGGGAACCCATCCCAGCGCTTCCCCACCCTCTTAGGGAAATCATTTATCCTACTATTCAACCTAGACCTCCCTCACTGTAACTTGAGCCCATTGCTCCTTGTTCTGCCACCTGCCCCCACTGAGAACAGTCTCTCGCCAGCCTCTTTGGAACCCCCCTTCAGGAAGCTGAAGGCTGCTCTCAAATCCCCCCTCACTCTTCGCTTCTGCAGACTAAATAATCCTAAATGGAGCCTCAGATATATGAGGAGAGGCTGAGGGATTTGGGCTTAGTGTGCTGACTTTTGGGTGCATAGGGACAGGCAGCCAGACAGAAAGATAGATAGGCTGGGATAGCAGAGGGCCAGCAGGACTGTGTGTGTGAACCTGGAGATGGGAGAGCAGAGGGGCTGTGGGCTCAGACTGAGGGCACCGGCAGAGCTGGGGTTCGGGGACAGCACAGCAGGGCCTGTCAAGGCCCAGACACGCTGGCTGAGCTCTTCTCCTGAGGCCCAGAATCCCAGAACTGCCTCTTGCGTTCGGCTCCTGGGCCTGGCTGCCTTGGCTAAGGGCGTGGGAATCTGAGGGGGGGTTTCTGTCGGCCTGCCCTGCCCCTACTCCGAGAGGGCTGATGGAGTGTGTGCAGGGAGGGATCCGCCTTTGCAGGGGCTGGGAAAGAACCGGGCCACTTGACCGTTTTCTTTTCACAACCCTTCCCTCCTCTCACATTCATCAACGCCTCTGACTTTCTGTTCTAATCAGCCCCATGGGGCCGCCTCCAAGAGCCGTGTTTCCTTTCTAATGGCCCGTCCCGGGGCCCCTGAACACAGCGAGTAAATTTGTTCCTGCCGCTGGCCTGGAGCGCAGGCAGAGGCCTGGTAGAGTGTCAGCGTGCTCATTAAGGCCCGTGAAGTTCTCATGACTTGTCTGTTCTCCGACATACCTCCACAGGGCCACTGGGGGGCACGGCTAATTGGAGCCTTCCTTTTTAGTAGGTGCCTTGCTCGTGGGGACGGCTTTCACAAGCACAGAGTTGAAGGGGTTTCGTTGTTGTTATTATTATTATTTTCATTATCCAAGAGTCATCATTTAAACGAACGTGCTTCAAATTAAATTGATCAGAGTCTTTCCATGCTGGGCCTCTGCCCCTGTATCTCTGGGACCCGACCCGTACAAAGAGCTGCACCCTTAGTGTCCAGCACCGTACCCACCACGGACGGACCGTTCTTTACCATCGCTCCGATCAGCCACCAGGGACCACGGAAGTGCGAGCTACCGCCAATCCCCCAGCCAGGGCTGCCCTTAGCAGAGTCACGCTGCCAGCCTCTTGCCTCCTCCAGTCCCACCAGCTTTGCCTGTGAAATTAACAGGACACAGAGACAAAGGGCATATTCGCAGGTTAGCAAAAATAATGGGCCAGTGCCCATGACTTGCAAAAGTCCCAACGCAGAAGGCCCTGACAGCTGAAGTCCACTTTCTGCAAAGAGGGGTCCATTAGGATAGATAGATAGATAGATACATAGATAGATGGTGTGTGTGGGGATAGATAGATAGATAGAGGGGGTGTGTGGGAATAGATAGATAGATAGAGGGTGTGTGTGGGAATAGATAGATAGATAGAGGGGATGTGTGGGGATAGATAGATAGATAGATAGAGGGGGGGTGTGGGGATAGATAGATAGATAGAGGGGGTGTGTGGGGATAGATAGATAGATAGATAGAGGGGTGTGTGGGGATAGATAGATAGATAGAGGGGGTGTGTGGGGATAGATACATAGATAGCTCTGATTGGTGGGAGAGAGGTGATTCGACAGATGACATGCCAGACTGACAGATGTTTAGACGAGCCATTAAGATATCCAGATGGCTAGGTAATTGGATGGACAAATGGAAGAGGGAGGGGGAAGTGAAGAGACATCTTGAAGGGCAGAGACAGGGCAGGTGAAAGACCATTTTTTGTTGGACCAACTTGTGTTGCCTCTTGTCTCCCTAGTGCTGGGAGCAACGTGGCCAGAAGTGCAGCGCGGCCCTTGGAGGAGAGGTGGACAAGCCGGTGGATGGAGTGAGGGTGTTGCAGATGGCGTTAGACCGATGGGGAATGGGATGGATGACTGCGAGTGCAGAGCGTGTCAACACTCCCGCCATCTTCCCCAAAGCTGCACACGGTCCCAGGGGACCCCACTCCGTGTCCGTCTTCCCTTCTCCTAGATCCTGCAGGGAGGTGCCCTCGGGGCTCTCCTGCCAGATTGCTCACTGCCGACGGGCCTGGGCCTGGAAGTTCAGGTCCGGCTGGTGGGCCTCACCAGGGTAACTGAGACGGGGCTGAGGAGAAGACTTCTGTCCCTGATCGTTGGAAGTCCGGGCAGCTTCACTCAGACCTGTGGCTGCTACTGGGTCCACTGATCAATTTATGTAGGGCAGATCTACACTGCTCACCTGGGCTCTGCTCCAGGTTTCAGCCCAGCCCCCTGTCTGTCCACGCACTGCCCAGTCCAACGGGTCAGCAAGAGCTCAGGGCATGGGCCCGGGCAACTGTTCTGGAGGGCCCAAGTCCTGCTGGGACTCTGATCCATGCCCAGTGGGGACACGGCCCCAAGAGCA
This sequence comes from Apalone spinifera, assembly GCA_030068395.1. NCBI lineage: Eukaryota > Metazoa > Chordata > Testudines > Trionychidae > Apalone > Apalone spinifera. Next base: position 5,833,905 of record JANRFK010006695.1, read on the forward strand.
GATCTGAGGCAGAGGTCCGCGGAGGGCAGCAGGGACATGTGAGCTGGCCATGAGATTTGGGGCCGGTGACCGTAAGCCCAGGTTGGTAATGGTGGGGGTGGGGGGATGCCCACGCTTGGGATTGGAAATGCCGAGTGCACAACCCGGGCTCCCATGGTGCTCTACCACAGCCCTCTCGCCGGAGCTGCCAAGAGACAGACCATGTGCACTTACGGCCAGGAAGCCATACACGCCACGGATGTGTCAGGAGATCTCTGTGTTTGTTTATGTGTGTGTGTCATGGGATTGTGGGCCCCATGCTATGGCTCGGCCTTCACATAGAATCCTAGAACCCTAGAGATCTCAGGACTCATCGAGTCCAGCCCCCTGCCCAAAGCAGGACCAACCCCAACTCAACCATCTTAGCCAGGGCTTGGTCAAGCCGGGACTTAAACACCCCTAGGGATGGAGATTCCCCCCATCTTCACTTCCTAGGGAACCCATCCCAGTGCTTCCCCATGTGCCTAATATCCAACCGAGACCTCCCCCACTGCAACTTGAGCCCATTTCTCCTCGTTCTGCCACCTGCCCCCACTGAGAACAGCCTCTCTCCAGCCTCTTTGGAACCCCCCTTCAGGAAGTGAAGGCTGCTCTCAAATCCCCCCCCTCACTCTTCTCTTCTGCAGACTGAACAAGCCCAAATCCCTCAGCCTCTCCTCATAGGTCATGTGCTCCAGCCCCCTAAAGCCCATAGCACTGAATTCAAATGGGATGAGGGTTTCATCCATTGATTTGAGGGGGCTCAAGGGCCAATATGACCCAGCCACTGGCAAAGAACAAGCCAGAAAAATGCCACCAAGGGATTCCTGTGTCAAGCCCCTAGCATCTGGGTAGGCAAGCACACAGCTGTTAGGAGACATTCGATAGTGTATTCTACTCTCAGCTAGATCGGCACGTCCTAGAATCATAGAACCCTAAGGCAGGCAGAGACCACAGACGTCATCAAATCCAACCCCCTGCCCAAAGTGGAACTAACCCCAACTCCATCATCCAGCCAGGGCTGTGCCAAGCTGGGACCGAAACACCTCTTTGATGGAGATTCTTCCTCATGTGTAAGCAAAATCCTTCCATTTACATGAGTCCACCGCTTGCTAACATCTTATGGGGGTAGACAGTGGTTTGAACAGAGGGATTATTTGCAAACTAGTAGTTGAAATCCTATGTTGCCATAATGTCTGATGCGTAAAAGTTCTGAATGTGTTTGAGAACTTACACACGGGATGAGACCAGCCCGTGAACCTAGGGAAATTCTAAGCCAGAGAGCTCTGTGCCATGGTTGGGATGTCTTCCCATCCCTTTCCGCTGACTCAACAGACACTGTAGGCTTCTGCACGACAATCGAAGCCTTTTTATGTAGCTGATACAATGTTTGTGTTGTGTGTGTTCTACAGTTTTACTCCCTGGCCTTTTGCCACTCTTGATATTTTCTTAAGCATCACTGAAATCTGACAATGACTTGGTAGGACGACCCACCAATGTACAAGATGGTTTTCTTTATTTTGCTTCATTTTTTACAGAAAATTTTTACAAACTATTGTAATGTTACACAGACAATCACTCTAGACATCCACTAGGCAAATTACCCCTTCACGGTGTTTTTACTTTCAGTATCCTCAGCCGTGGCATGGATCTTATGCAATTGGGGTCCGGCTTGCCTACCTCATTCACTTTGGTGGAAGAAGGTGGGACATCGGTGGTGCTCTAAGAGATATGGACTTCATCCCAGGGACCAGATCAATAGTGGGTGTAAATCCAGATGGCACTTTTGATTAACACAGAGACATATCAGTTTATGCCTGCTAAAAATCTGATCCTGTGAACTTACGAAGAACTTTTCTCAGAGCCTGATTTACATCCTTATTTCTCAAGCTGTAGATGAGGGGGTTGAGCAGAGGAGTCAGGATGGTGTAGAAGACGGAGAACACCTTATTTAGGTCTCTCAGTGAGCTATTTTTCGGGAGCATGTAGACAATGACTAAGGTGCCATAGAAAACGGTCACTACGATAAGGTGGGAGGAGCAGGTGGAAAAGGCCTTTTGCCTCCCGCTGGTTGAGGGGATGCGCAGGATGGTGGAGATGATACACACATACGATGCCACCGTTAACAGAAAAGGGGGAAAGGTATCAAAGAATGAAAGGAATAAGCTGACCGCTGAAATCAGTTTTGTGTCACTGCAGGACAGCTTAAGCAGCGGAATGAAATCGCAAAAGAAGTGGTCTATTCCATTGGGGCCACAAAACGTTAATTGCAACGTCAAAACCGTTATTATGGTAATAGCCAGAAAGCCACTTAGCCAAGACCCAGTGGTTAGCTGGAGGCAGAACCTCCTGTTCATTAGGGTTGTGTAATGCAAGGGGTTGCAGATCGCCACATACCGATCATAGGACATCACGGCCAGGAGGAAACATTCAGTGACCACCAGGAAACCAAACGAATAAAACTGCATGATACAACCGTGAAATGAGATGGTTCTGCTCCCGGTCAAGAGACTGGCCAGCAGCCGGGGCAGGAGGGTGGAGCTGTAGCAGGTCTCCAAGCAGGACAAGTTCCCCAGGAAGAAGTACATGGGGGTGTGGAGGTGCTGGTCGGCCACCACCAATGTCACGATGAGGAGGTTCCCGGCCACAGTCACCATGTAGATCATGAGGAACGACAGGAAGAGAAGGGGCTGCAGACCAGGGAGATCCCCGAATCCCAGGAGGATGAAATCTGCAACGGCCGTTTGGTTTCCCCTTGTTCCTTTCTCCATGCAATGGCGCGACTGCAAGAAGGAATGATAAAAAAAAAGAGAAATGAGAAGCCCTAAAGCATGAATGAACCAGAATAAATATTCAGCACCTTTGCTTTAAAAATCCAAAGAGAACCGTGAGAAGAGCGCTGACATTTTCTTTGGGAGGCAAAAAACTAATATCCTGCAAACTGTGCAAGGAACAAGCCATCTAGGCATTTTCACACCCGGCCTGCCCACTCTCACATTCTAGCTCTGACAGTAGCTGCCAGCAGATACGCTAGATCAGTGTGTAAGACCACTGACCGGACACTTATGTAGCAACCTACATATTTGGAAAGTCTCAATGGGGTAGCTTTGTTAATTTGTAATTGTAAAAACAAGGAGTAGCCCTGTAGCACCCTTAGACTATGCCTAGACTGCACGCCTTTTTCAAAAAAGGGATGCAGATTAGGCACATCGAAATTGCTAATGAAGTAGGGATTTAAATATCCCACACCTTATTACCATAAACATGGCTGCCGCCTTTTTTCAAAACAGAGCTTTTTCAAAAAAACCCGGCAATCTAGACATGATCTTTCGAAAATACGACCCTTTTCTGAAAGGATCCAATCTGTATAAAAGGGTTGTATTTTCGAAAAAGGGTTATATTTTCGAAAGATCGCATCTAGACTGCCGTTTTTGTTTTAAAAAGCTCCATTTCGAAAAAAAAGTGGCAGCCATGTTTATGCTAATGAGGTGCGGGATATTTAAATCCCTGCTTCATTAGCAATTTCGATGCGCCTAATCTGCATCCCTTTTTCAAAAAATGGATGCAGTCTAGACATAGCCTTAGAGACTAACCAAAATATATAGAATCATAAGCTTTCATGGGCAAACCCCACTTCCTCAGATGAATTGGTGAGGAAATAGCACAAACCAGTATCTATCTGTCTAACAGCGGAAGTATCTGATAATTATAGGACCCATGTTAATGAGGCTAATTAAGTGGGCTAGATGTGTCTCATGCATAGCTTTTGATGTGAAAATGCAGATATTAAAGGTGGGAGAAATTGGCTTTGTAATGTGCCAACCAGTTAATGTCTTTGTTCAAGCCCAGGGTACCAGTGTCAAATCGGTAGATAAATTCCATTCTTTGTAGAAGAACGGCTACTTTTCAATCCATGATTGTGTGACTAGGCAGGTGAAAAGGTTCCCCTACAGGTTTGTGTGTGTGTGTGTGTGTGTGTGTGTGTGTGTGTGTGTGTGAGACCATTTCTGATGTCTGGTCTGTGTCCATTTATCCTTTGTCGTAAATATTGTAATATCGGGAAAGTTTATCCCCAGTCCTGAGCCTGATACTTGTTGGCCTATCTCCTGAAGTCGGACTGCTTTGTACTTTTGTAACTATGGTTAGCCTCACTCTGGACAGCCGTTGTATGTACATGGATGGCAAATTCTTGTATGTGTGCAGCTCATTTCTGTGGGTCAGCAGTGGGATTGCTTGCATAGACCTACGTGTGTTATTTCTGCCCCAGCTAATGTCGACTTTGGCAGCTGCTCCCCCCTGTGTAACCCTTAGAAGTCCAGTCCATGAGGGCAGGGGACAGGACTCGATAACCTCTCGAGGTCCCTTCCAGTTCTAGAGTCCTATGAATCTACGATCCTATGGATACATAGTTTGGTGGCTAACCAAAGCCACTGCAAACGCCCCCAAGGGCGGGTTTTAGACACTTCCTTGACCCCAACAGTGAATCCCCACAGGTAACTTCTGCTAAATAAATACGTTTTAAACCAGAGCTTTTCAAGGGGAGTATTTCCAAGTGGCTAGCGCCCAAGCCCAGAGCCAGGTTTGTAATAGGGCTCGTTCGCTTTCTCACTGAAAAGGAGGGTGCAAAAGGACTTTGGATTTTTCGGCTGTTTTCACCCCACCCTTCAAATCAACTTTCTCTGTTTCGACCTCCACCTGCTGCCAGAAGGATCCCCTTGTCCTGCACCCTCTGCCCGTCTGTGGGGGGGGGGCGACCGCCCTGCACTCCCCTGGCCCGCAACACTGGTCTCCCACCAGACCCCTCATCCTCCAGGGCCGTGCGGGGCGAGGAAGGAAATGCCCCAGCTGGCGTTAACCTTCCATCTCTCCGTTGTCCTTGCAGGGCCTGGGGGTGCGACATGGGCTGGGGGAGAGGCAAGGGGAGAAGGGGGCTGCAGGCTCTGGTCGGTTTCCTGTGGCACATCCATGCCGTGTGTGTGGGGCGGGTCTGGGCCTCACGTTCTCCCCAGCTCAGGGAAAGCTCCATGCACCTTAGCTGCTTCTCTGCTGCCCGGGTGAAGGGACCTGCCCGCTGGCGCGTGGACCCCAGCCGTGCCAGAGCAAACGGTCTGCTGCCTACCCCCGGGATGAACCTGAATCTGCCCGGAGCCCTGCCCGAGACACAAAAGGGACACGCCCATAGGACACCGCACAGCTCACGCACAGACTGCAGGGGCAGGCGGGAGCGTCACGATTCTCCTGGGAACATCGGAGCAGCCAGGCGGGGGCAGACCAAAGGTGCATCCAGCCCAGGGTCCTGTCGGCCCACAGAGGCCAGCGCTGGGTGCCCCAAAGGGAGGGATCAGACCAGGGGACCATCCGGTGACCCCTCCCCGTCACCCATTCCCAGCCCCGACACGCGGAGGCCAGGGACC
>JANRFK010006695.1:5883959-5896485 GCA_030068395.1 Apalone spinifera
TCCATACTTACGCAATCCAAAGTGAAGCAGCGTCTACGAGAGGGGTTGAGATACCCCCCACGCCCAGCGAACCCGCGGTTACGCCAGGCCCCAGAGCGGCGAGGGACACTGCTGTTTACACCCCTTCTCCTGCTTAGTTGGTTGAGGACTTGAACCTTGGCGTCTCATGTCCCAATTCAGTGCTGTTACCACTGGGCTAAAAGTCACGAGGGAGGTTCCCAGACACCCCCAGCTGTGTGGGCTCCCCCCTCCCAGGACCTGAGTTCCGTTCATGCCTGGAGGACCAAGCCCTTGAAGCAATTTAGGAGAAACACCCATCTTCTCCAGGAATGGGCTCCGGCATCCAGATCGTAGAATCAGAAGGCTGGAAGAGACATCGAGTCCAGCCCCCTGCCCAAGGCAGGACCAATCCAACTCAATCATCCCAGCCAGGGCTTGGTCAAGCCGGGACTGACACACCTCTAGGGATGGAGATTCCATCCCCACCCTAGGGAACCATCCCAGGGCTTCCCTTCCCCTCCTAGGGAAATAGCTTTTCCTAATCTCCAACCTAGACCTCCCCCACTGCAACTTGAGCCCATTGCTCCTCGGTCTGGCACCTGCCCCCACTGAGAACAGCCCCTTGTCTTCCTCTTTGGACCCCTCCCGCAGGGAGTTGGCCGAGGGAGCACTCAGATGCCTAGCGCCAGGGTATGTCCCTCTTTCGAGAGAGGGATGCAAATGAAGACATTCAGAATGGCAAATGAAGCCAGGATTTAAATATCCCACACTTCATTTGCATAAACATGGCTGCCACTTTGTTTTTGAAACGCAGCTTTTTCTAAAAAAAATCCCCCCCCAGCAGTCTAGACGTGGATCTTTCAGAAAATAAACCCTTTTTCGAAAAATCCTGTAAACCTCATTTTCTGAGGGATAAGGGATCTTTCGAAAAGGGGTTGTATTTTCGAAAGATCCTTGTCTAGACTGCCGTTTTTTTCCCGAAAAGGCTCCGTTTCGAAAACAAGTGGCAGCCATGTTTATGCAAATGAAGCATGGGGTATTTAAATCCCGGCTTCATTTGCACTTTTGAAGTGCTTGATTTGCATCCCTCTGCCGACAGAGGGCTGCAGCTTGCCTACCCAAAGGAAGAAGCATCAGATGCCAAGGGAACTTGGAGTGCAAAAAACTTGGGCTCCTAATTTAGGTATCTCCTGGTTTTGCCCACCACTGGGAGGGGGTTTCATGGAGCTGCCCAGGATTCAGGTGCTGAAAGTGCCAGGTTGGTCTCACAGTTAAGGTGCATCTACACCGAAACAAGATGCGCAATTTGTGCTATGCAAATTGCGTAGCTTTTTTTGAGTCTATTTTGAAAGAGCTTTGTTTGTCATTTGGCGCTGTCTACAAGCGCCAAATTTCGAAATACTGCTCTATTTCAAGCCATCCCTTGCTCCTTTTCCCATGAGGTTTACAGGGATGACAAAATAATGCATCCGCTATATTTCGAAATAGTGGACGCGTTCAAAAGACGTGGGGTCACTATTTCGGGATACCTCTGGTCTCCCGCAAGAACTTTGCTGTGTAGACATCCCCTTAGTGTTAGCAACAAAGGGGAAGGCTCTCCATCCAAAGTAGAAGAAGAGGTTAGATAATTGAAGTCGGCACGGACTCATGAATATCATCCTAGAATTCACCGAGAACTAACTGGAGCGGATTCAGTACTATTAGTGGTGAGCTATGAGAGCTCTTGGAAGATGGTGAGATCCCAAAGAAACAAAGAAGGGCAATTATATAGCCAAATTAGGGAGAGGGGGGGGAAGTCCCCATGGCTCCAGGACCTGCCTAGGTAGACCACTGTCTCTAGCCTCCACCAGGACACTCTAGTCCAGCAACGTCCACGGTCCTGCTGGACCATGGAAGTTGCTGGACATCCCGGTCGAGAGAGGCGTTACCCTGTCAGGGAAGGACAGTACTTTAGTCTGACAACTTTGTTCTCCACAAATCCATATGAGAGGCTTCCACATTGACGGTTGGATCATTTGCTCCATTACGTTGCCAGGTACCAAAGTTAGGTGAGCGCAAACAGTGCCAGGTGCCTAACTCACTTAGGACCTTCTGTAAAGCCCAGTGGGTGTCTAGCTGCATCAGTAGGTGCCTAAATACTTGTGGAAATATGTTGTAACCCAGGAGCTCTGGAGATGGAGTTTACCTCATTTAGTTCTGTTCGGGTGCTTTGACCTCAGTTCTAGTTGCTGTCGATCTCAGTATATCTGGAATTTTCAAGGAGGCCCGGGCATCTACCTGCCAATGGGAGTCAGTAATTTTAATAAGACCTGGGCATTAATATCTCTTCAGTAACTTTGATACTTTCAATCTATGTCCTTTGCTTTTAATAGGAGCAGGGGGCAGTTCCCAATCTCTCACCCCTCAAATGCTGGGTAGAGAAATTGGGGCTAATTCCGCTTGTGAAATCATTTGCAAATCAGTTGCTTTTCTCTCTGTGTTTCAACCGACTCCAGTCCTCACGCTATTGTCGATCTCCATTGTCTCCAGCAAGAGCCGGTCTTGTTTTGTTTTCCAAACACCCAATCCTCTGCTGACACAAGAACGGGGTCCCAGAAGAGCTGCCAGAGGGGAGCAATTTCCTGGCGGGGAAGGTGGGGCTTCAGATCGTGCCGATGATAAAAAGGAGGCTTAGTCGCATAAGCTTTCCGAGCAGAGTCCGAGCTGCTTTTAATTTTCCGATTTCGACCCTCGTTGTTGTTATATTTTTTTCTCCAAGAGGAATCCAGTTGACTTGGGTATGTGACGGGACTGAAGAGCTTATAACAACCCCTCTCTTCTTTCTCCACAGAAGCAAAACAGCAGCGCGTACTCAGACGCTGAAATTCTCCGTCTTCCTTCCCCGTTGTGTCGTTCTTTGGAAGAGTTCTTTTTTTCCCCACTCCTCTCTCGCTCCAGCCGGTTTCTCGGTCTCGTTCAATAATCAGCCATATGGTGCACAGACGATATGAGCAGGTTTCTGGATTTTGGAAGCAGCGGCGCCTGAGGTAATGGACTTTCTTCTTGCTGCCTGAGCATTGGGAGTGGAAGGGCAGAAAGAAAGAGAATCACGCTGGTCTTTCCCCAGCTGTCTCTATGCCCCTGCCCCGGGCCTCATCCCGCATGCCCTGTCCTCTTCCGTTAGAGTCTTCTCCTGACACCAGCTACCGATCAAGCAGCAGGAGTCTTGGCTGCAGATAAGCCAGAACTCCATTTGATCTGTGTCTCTGCTGTTGGAGACTCTTTGAGTTAGAAACGAATGGGGGGGAGCCAAAGGAGAATGATCAATAATCACAGAAAATAAATAAAATGATTCAAATCATTGGGTCAGACCAAAGGTCCATCAGCCCACAGTGGCCAGGTGCCCCAAAGAGAGCAAACAGAACCTCTCTACCCATCGTGACTAATAGCCATAGCTGGACCTGTCCTCCCTGAATGTATCTAGCTCTTTTTTGAACCCTGTTAAAGTCCTGGTCTCCACCACCTCCTTATTCATAATATTTCATGGAGCTTTGACTCTGGGCGGTGGGAAAGTTCTGTGTGAGGCAGAGTTAAGGTGAAATAAAGTCCTTATTTATGTAATTCCAGAAATGAACGTTTGTGTGTCTTTCATATCTTCATTAGAGCGGCACATAATAGAATTCATGCCAACCTACGTAAAGAAGTGTCAATTATGCGTCAAAGTCTCCTCCGCCCGGGGCTGTTAGGACATGCGAGGCTTCTAGCTGCTGTTGCGTTCAGCCCTTTTGGTCCTACGTGCGATATTACGATTTTCATGCCATTGACAGATACCGTTTTCTTGCCTTCCTCGGGGCATGGGATGGATGCAGAAGAGGAGGCGGTTGCATGGGGAGTAGCAGATGTTCTGACATGTCCTTACTTTCAAGAGTTTAACTTTACATGCAAAAAACTCAATGGAGACGCGTGTCTAATATCTGGCCTCTGCTGCCCTTCCCTGACTGTGGAAGGAAATGCTGACCCATCGCAACACTGGGAGGAGACGTAATAACTACCAGGTCCTCCGAGACTGTGGGTAGAAAGTGCATGTGGGAATACCAGTTGGAACAATTCTTGTGTCTCTCTCTCTTCCAGCGTGTCGCCCTCCTGCCCGCCGCGATGGAGAACCAGACAGAGGTGCGGGAGTTTGTTCTCCTCGGCCTGACCAATATCCTGGAGCTACAGCACTTCCTCTTCCCTCTCTTCCTCCTGCTCTACGTGGCCAGCCTGCTGGGGAACGGGGCCATCGTGACCGTGGTGATGGCTGAGCCCCGGCTCCACACCCCCATGTACTTCTTCCTGGGCAACCTCTCCTGCTTGGACAGCTGCTTCTCCACCGTCACCGTGCCCAAGATGCTGGCTGGCTTCCTCTATGGGCGCCAGCACATCTCCTTCGCCGGCTGCCTGCTCCAACTCTACTTCTTCCACCTCCTGGGCAGCAGCGAGGCCATTCTCCTGGCCGTCATGGCCTACGACCGCTACGTGGCCATCTGCAACCCACTGCGCTACACAGCGGTCATGAGCCCGCAGGCCTGCCTGCTCCTGGCCGTGGCCACCTGGGCCATTGGTTTTCTCCATGCCTTGATGACCACGGTCATGGCCTCCCGGCTGCGCTTCTGCAGCTCCAACCGCGTCCATCACTTCTTCTGCGACATCAAACCCCTGCTCAGCCTGGCCTGCGGCAGCACCGACCTCAACCTCACCCTGCTCAATGTTGATGCCGCGGTCCTTGGCCTGAGCTCCTTCATCCTCACGTTCCTCTCCTACCTCTACATCATCTCCTTCCTCCTCCTGAAGGTCCAGTCGCGGGAAAGCCGCACAAAGGCCTTTTCCACCTGCACCTCCCACCTCACTGTGGTGTCCCTGTTCTACGTGCCGGTCCTCGGCAACTACATGATTTCCTCTCCGGGTTTCCCCTCCGAAAGAGACATGATCCCCACCCTCATGTACAGCATCGTCACCCCCGTCCTCAACCCCCTGATCTACACCCTGAGGAACGAGGAGGTGAAATCAGCACTCAAAAAAGTCCTGAGGCGAAACCTCTTCCCTGAAAGGACATGAATTAAATGAAGGGGAAAAAGCAATTAAAATATTTTAATGTTTGTGGACACAGAGATTTATTTAAACACAATATGACTTTACTTTCCCCCCCTAATTTTCCCTTATTGGTGTCACTGTGGGGCAGAAATAAGATTATGTAGGAACATAAATGCCATTTCTTGTTAAATATTTGGATTTTGTTTCATTACAATGGTGATTACCCTCTGATCCTTTGGGGGGAAATTATAACGTCCTTTTAATATGTTTATTCCTAAATTACTGACATGTACTGATAACCTTAACTCCATTTTACTGTCCGCTGTTGGAGAAACTTGGAGTTAAAGACATAATGTGGGGGAGGTGAAGGGGGAATGATTGTTAATGACATAAAATAAATACAATTGTTCAGATAGTGCCCATGCATAATATTTCACTCAGCTTTCACTCTCTGGGAAGTTGGAAAACTCTGTGATAGGGCAGACTTAAGGTTAAATGGATGCCCTGTTTATGTAATTCCAGAAATTAAAGTTTGGATGTGAAATTCTTTGATTTATTTTCTCCATAATTACAATAGTCATCAAACTGAGGTGAGAGCCAGCACGGATGGTCAAGAACAACAAGCCATTGTCGACACATTGGGGAAGAGTTTTCGGGGGGAGCAGTGAAACCTTTACATTCTGACCCTGCACCTCCTCAGTGTCAAAGCAAGCTCATTTCCTTCTTTGATGAAGTTCCTGGCTTAGTGGAGGGGACACAGTAGATGTGAAATATTCTGTCTTAATTAAGGTATTTGACACAGTCTTTCTTGATGGCCACATCCCCAAACCATGGACTAGGGACGACAGGGAATGACTGTAAGATGTGAGCATAACTGGTTGAAAGTTAGTTTTCAAAGAATACTTAAGAACGGCCAGACTAGGTCAGACCAAAGGTCCATTCAGCCCAGGGTCCTGTCTGCCGACAGTGGCCAGCACCAGGTGCCCCGGAGGGGGTGGACCGAAGACAATGATCAAGCGATTTGTCTCCTGCCATCCCTCTCCAGCCTCTGACAAACAGAGGCCAAGGACACCATTTCATCCCCTGGCTAATAGCCTTTTATGGACCTAACCTCCATGAAATTATCTCACGTCTCTTTAAACTCTATTATAGTCCTAGCCTTCACAGCCTCCTCTGGCAAGGAGTTCCACAGGTTGACTATGAACTGTGTGAAGAAGAATTTTCTTTTATTAGTTTTAAACCTGCTACCCATTAATTTCATTTGGTGTCCTCTAGTTCTTCTATTATGGGAACTAATGAATAACTTGTCTTTATCCGCCCTCTCCACACCACTCACAATGGGTGGCAGATCCCTCCTCTGTCACCGATTCCCAGCCCTGACCAACAGAGGCTAGGGACATTATCTCTACCCAGCCTGGCTAACAGCCATTGATGGTCTCAACCTGCATGAATCTACCTAGCTTTTTTTGAGCCCTCTTACAGTCCTGCTCTTCACAGTTTGTCACAGAATCACTGTCAGCCTGGCTGGACGTCTCCTGGAGGGTCACACAGGGGTCTGGCCTGGTTGTGAAGTTCTACACAAATGCCCACTGAAAGTCATTGATTGTAATGCGACCTGGTAGCTTCGTTCTCACCCCATGTCCCTTCCATCCCCAACCTCTACTAGCACAGGAGCTAAGAACACTAGAACTAGAAGGGACCTCGAGAGGTCATCTAGTCCCATCCCCTGCCCTCACAGCAGGACCAAGCACCGTCTAGAGCATCCCTGACAAGTGTCTGTCCAACCTGCTCTTCAATATCTCCAGTGATGGAGATTCCACAACCCGCCTGGGCAATTTATTCCAGTGCTTAACTCCCCCAATAGTTAGGAAGTTTTCCTAATGTCCAACCTAAACCTCCCTTGCTACAATTTAAGCCCATTGCTGCTTGTCCCAGCCTCAGGGGTCACGGAGAACCATTTTTCTCCCTCCTCCTTGTAACACCCTTTTAGGTACTTGAAAGCTGCTCTCATGTCCCCTCTCAGTCTTCTTCTTTCCAAACAAAACAAGCCCGATTCTTTCAGTCTTCCCTCACAGCTCATGTTTTCTAAACCTTTAATAATTGTTGTTGCTTTTCTCTGGACCTTCTCCAGTTTCTCCACCTCTTTCCTGAAACATGGTGTCCAGAACTGGAGGGAATACTCTAAAGGGTGTGTCGACACTGCCACCCTAGTTCGAACAGGGTGGCTAATGTAGGCAATTGAACTTGCAAAAGAAGCCCGGGATTTAAATATCCCGGGCTTCATTTGCATGTTCCTGGGCACCGCCATTTTTAAATGCCCCATAGTTCGAACTAGCTGTCCACGGCAACATGTGGCATGGACTAGGTAGTTCGAATTAAAGCTCCTAATTCGAACTACCATTAAACCTCCTTGCAGGAGGAATAACGGTAGTTTGAATTAGGAGCTTTAATTCGAACTACCTAGTCTGTGCCGCGTATAGCCATGAGCAGGTAGTTTGAACTACTGGGCATTTAAAAATGGCGCCCGCCCAGAAACATGTAAATGAAGCCCGGGATATTTAAATCAGCTATTTCGAAATAAGCTATTCTAGAATAGTTATTCCAAAATTGCACATCTACACTGCAGGGCAGCCTCAAAATTAGTCCAAGGCTTATAGACACCCAGGCAGCACTGGGGAGGAAGAACTTAGAATGGCCCTGGTGAGGGGTTATTCCGAAATATCAGCGGTGGAGCATCTACAAATGCCTTATTTCAAAATAGCTATTTCGGAATAGGCGTTATTCCTTGTAGAATGAGGTTTACAGATTTTGGAATAAGCCGTCCGTTATTTCGAAATAATGGAATGGGCGTGTAGACGCGCGCATTGTTATTTTGAAATAACGCTAGTTCTCTCGAAATAACGGTGCAGTGTAGACACACCCTCCCTGAGGCTAATCAGTGCAGAATGAGGTGTTTCTTACTTTTAAAAAAAGGAACTTCTGGTTAATGAAATTGACTAGGTTGGCAAGTGAAAAATATTCGCAAAATATTTGCTATTCTTCATTCTTTTCCATCAGTTCTCGTCCTCCCAGTACGGTAGACTCCATCTTTCCAGGAAGTGTTGGTCTTGTTTGCTTTCCAGCTGGAAATTCTCCAGCGAGGCCGCGATTCGGTCCCAGAAGAAGTGTCAGATGGAAGGAAATGTCTTTGCTCACAGTGTGGGTGTGGCTGTAATAAAAACCTGTCTCACCACGGCTATCCAGGTTTGCGGAGCAAGCAGTTTACTAGTCTCTGAAATTTCCACCCCAGCGGACTTCGTCCTACACTGTTTTTCTATTTCAGCTTGAAGCGGCATTCCCGTGTACCAGGTACGATATAGAACAAAGAGCTTATAACAGAGGGAAGCTGCTTATATCAGAGGCAAAATCCCAGAGAGTTCTCATGGTTGGAAATCAGCATTCCTCCTTCCTTCCTTCCTTTCTAGCTTCCTTTCTGCTCCTTTTTTTCATGCCTTTCTCAGTCTCTCCAACTTTGCTTTTCATTCTGGTTGCCGTTGGCTGGTGCCCACACGAGATGACTCCTGATTTTGGGGCCAACAGCAGCAACACGAGAGATATTGGAGCAGTGGAGAACGGGGCAAAAATATCATTGTACTTGGTGCAGGAAAAATTTCTCTCCCGATCAAACTGGCAGAGACTCTGGGGTTTTTTGGCTTTCTTGTATACTGTGGGGCGGCTTGCTTAAACTAGAGCAAGGAGCAGATTCTCTGTTAGTCTCAGTCATTTTAAGCCTTTCAATCAGGACGTGTGTAAATTATGGGTCTATTACAAGAGTGGGTAGGTAATGTTTGGTGGCGAGCTCCAGGAGGCTAGGCAAGATCAACTTAATGGTCCTTTTTGGCCTTAAAATCTATGAACTAAAACATTTGCAAAGGAAAATTAAAATGTAAAAGGGCACGGAGGAGATGTTGAGCGAGGGGTTGGGGGAATGTGGACAGGTCGTTTGGACAGAGACATCTCTTAGGAGAGGGTTAATTAACGGGGATTCTCGGTACGCTAGAGATGAAGGGAGGAGAGATGTTGATAAAGTCCTGGTAGGAGCTGAAAGGGAAACAGTGAAACGAAAGGGTCCCATCCGGCAGACAACTAAATATTGTCCCACCCTTAAGTGCTTGTATCAAAATGCAAGTGGTCCAAATACTAGGCTGGGTGAATTTGAGTGTCTGGTCTTTAAGGAGATCATAGAACCATGGAACACTAGAACTGGCAGGGACATCGAGAGGTTATCAAGTCCAGTCCCCTGCCCTCAAGGCAGGACCAAGCACCGTCTAGACCAGTGTTTTTTAAACTGTGTTCAAAATGGCTGCCCTTAAAGGGGCAGGCAAACTTTTTTTTCCCTCTCAATAACTTCCCCCCAACTTTTTTTTTTTGCTCAACAAAAAAATCCTTGGCGTTCTTCATAAAAAAAAAATTGTTTGGTGTTCCTCAGTCTTAAAAAGTTTAAGAAGCACTGGTCTAGACTATCCCTGACAGGTGTCTGTCCAACCTGCTCTCCGGTGATGGAGATTCCACAATCTCCCTGGGCAACGTAGGAGCTGGTGATGCTCCTACTAATGCATTGTTAGCCCTGTTGGCTACAAGGTCACCCTGTTGCCTCGCAGGATCCACACTTGAGCTTGGGCTGCAAATCCCAGCTCACATAGACATCCCCACACTAGCTCTAAAATAGCAGCGGCACTGCAGTAGCCTGGGCAGGAGGCTAGTCCCCACCCGTGCAATCCTACTCAGACTCCAAATAGTTGGGGTCATTTAGCTCCTCTTGCTGTTTGCCCTCGCCTGTGCTAGCGTGGCTCCTGTGCTATTGGCAACATGCTGGCTGAAGCCACGTTATCATGGAGACGTTGATGCAAGTTGGGAAAGAATGTAGCCGCACCATTTTCTCACGCAAAATCTTTGCTTTTTTGGAGTGAACTAGATGGCTGCACAAGGGGCAAAGTTAAGGTTACCAGAGTTAAGGTTGCCATGACATCTCTTTCCTTTCAAATGTTCACCAATGCAGCCACACGCACAAAAATGGTATCACTCTAGCTAGGTAGATATAAGGTGACCTTATTTCCCTAGGCTGAATGGGGACCCAGCAGCTTTTTCCTTTCCCTCCCCACTAGCAAAAGTGACAACAGTAAGTTCACAGCAGAGGACAAACAGATGAGAACTGCACCAGGGGTCAGACTGGTGATGGTATTTAGGCAGCTAGCGTGGGGTGACCCTATGTCCCTCGGCTGAATATGGGGCACCGGGTAAAATGACTGGTAATCAAGCGAGTTCCACGGCAGTTGATCAGAACCGTGCAGCACCAATATGCAAATTAACCTCAGATTGACTGAGCCCTGGTTAAAAGGAATTACTGCGCAAGCGGAGTCTTTTTATTCACCTCCTTATCGTTAAGGTTTGCATGGGGACAAGTCACACACACACACACACACACACACACACACACACTCTCCTGTCCTACACAAGGATGGGGGTGGCTGACAAATCTGACCCAACCCTCCCTGTCCAGAGCTTTCCACCCTACGAGATAGACCTGCCTCTCCTGGTACTTTGTGCTGCGTGTCCTTGAGGCAACATGCGGGGAGCCCGCCCCCCAGAATGCTGTGGGGATTCACCCCAGAACATGGCCAGCAGCAGCTGGTGGGAGGGGCGGGATGGGAGCGGGTGGGGGTAGGGATAACCAGCCCGTGCCTTTGCACAGGTCAGCTCTTCCCTCCTCCCCTCGCCCTGTGGCTAGAAGCCGCTTGTACCTTCCCACCCACAGAAAGGCAGCTGACACCTCCAGGTTGCTGCTGGCCACCGACACAGCCCAGCCGCGTCTGTCCCCTGACTATAGGGCGGACAGGAAGGGGTTAAGTCCGAAGGGTGCCTTGTGCACCAGGGCCCAAGGAACTGGCTGCAGGGGCTCCAGCAAACCTGGCCAGAGAGAGGGCCCAGCTGAGAAGGGTGAGAACAGCCCCACACCCCTGGGGCAGGACCTAGGGCAGAAGCCGCGTGGGAAGGAAGCCTGCAGGTTTGGGACACAAACGAGCTGGAAGTAGCTTCCCTCCCCGCACAGCACTGCTCAGCTGGGGAGGGGGGCAGAGAATCTCCCCCAGGCTAGCACAGTGTGGAGTTTTGACACATGCCCGTTTCCTGAGCCAGAGGGTCTGGATCTTTCCTTGGGGGGCAGCCCAGCCAGGAACAGTGGGGGAGGAAGGAGTCAGTCAGCCAGGCTGTTGAGCCGAATGACCCGACCCGGGCCTGGTCCTCTGCACAGTGCTGGGAGCAGGACACACCCTGCGGGGGGCCATGGTGGAGCAGGAGGACTGAAGGGGTGAGGGGGCACCGCAGAGAGAGGACAGTGTGCAGGGGCGGTCATGGACAGGGCTGATGGGGGGAGGGGGAGAAGAGGTGACCCCTAACCAGCCACCGCAACCAGTGCTGGCTGGAAACAGGCCGAGCGGGGGGCAGGCAGCACTGATGAACCAGCGGAGGGCAGGGGGGATTGGCCCACCAGCCTCGCACGCCCACCCCCATGGTCAGCCCCTGGATCCCCCCCACTCATGGGTGGGCGGGTGGCTGGCGAGCAGCAGGACTCAAGAGTAGTGACGGGAGGAGGCTGACAGAAAACGTGGGACCACTGGCCAATTTTCAAGCTAAAAGTCGGGACGGCTGCAGGGGGGCGTCAATACGGGGCTGCCCCTTGAAAACCGGGCCGTCTGGGGAGATAACACAGAACCACCCTCTTTCTCCTCTCTCCCCTCCTCAGCGATGGAGAACCGCACAGAGGTGAGCCATTTCGTCCTCATCGGCCTGACCAGCCTCCAGGGACTCCAGCTTTTCCTCTTCCCTCTCTTCCTCCTGCTCTACGTGGCCAGCCTGCTGGGGAACGGGGCCATCTTGGCGGTGGTCTTAGCTGAGCCCCGGCTCCACACCCCCATGTACTTCTTTCTGGGCAACCTCTCCTGCTTGGACATCTGCTACTGCACCGTCACCGTGCCCAAGATGCTGGCTGGCTTCCTCTCCGGGCACCGGGCCATCTCCTTCGCCGGCTGCCTGGCCCAGCTCCACTTCTTCCACCTCCTGGGCAGCAGCGAGGCCATTCTATTGGCCGTCATGGCCTACGACCGCTACGTGGCCATCTGCAACCCGCTGCGCTACACAGTGGTCATGAGCCCGCGGGCCTGCCTGCTCCTGGCCGTGGCCAGCTGGGCCACTGGCTGTGTGCACGCCCTGATGACCACGGTCTTGGCATCCCGACTGCCCTTTTGCGGCCACAATCGTCTCCACCACTTCTTCTGCGACATCAAACCCCTGCTGGACCTGGCCTGCGGCAGCACCCGCCTCAACTTGATCCTTGTGAACGTGGATGCTGCGGTCCTCGGCCTGAGCTCCTTCATCCTCACGCTCCTCTCCTACCTCTACATCATCTCCTTCCTCCTCCTGAAGGTCCAGTCGCGGG
>JANRFK010006695.1:5966539-5979895 GCA_030068395.1 Apalone spinifera
TCACAATCCACATCTGCATCCCTACCCCCTCCCGGACCCTACACCACAATCCCCTGTCCCAGACCATAGCTCCGCTCCTTCTCACCAATTCCCTCTAGGACCCCACTCTCTCTCCTGCATCCTAGCCTCCTACTCTGAGCTCTCTGCTGCACCCAACTTCTGTCCCAGATGCCACACCCCCTCCATAGAAAAGTGCCATCCTTGTCCACCTACAAAATCCTTGGAGTGCCCCCCACCCTGAAAATGATTGCCCACCCCTGTCCTAAACTGAAACGCATCCTTCCCTTGGTGAAAAGTCACAGACAAGTCACCTTGTTAATTTGTGTCTGGAAAAAACACACCCAACAAGGAGCCCTGTAGCCCCTTAGAAACTCACAGATTTATTAGGCCAAAGCTTTTGTGGGAAATCCCACTTCATCGGATGAATTGGAGTGGAGGATACATATCAGGGATTTATATAAGGAAGAGGTTTCTTGCGTGAATGAGGCTAACAAAGTCAAGATTTGGAAGTGGATCATTCATTGCATTTGGCACGGAGACGTGAATATTCAGAGAGGAAAATGGGCTTTGTAGTGTGTTGACCAGTCGAGAGCCTTATTCAATCTGGCAATGATAGTGTTGGATTTGCAAATGATTTCCACTTCAGCTGTCTCCTTTTGGGTTTTGAAATTCTTTTTGTACTAGGGTGGCTACTTTCATCAATTTCAAAATAAGCTATTTCGGAATAGTTATTCTGAAATAACTTATTTAGAAATAGCACGTCCACACTGTAGAGAAGCCTCAAAATCAGTCCGAGGCAGGTTCCCCTAATGTAGATGTGCTACCTCAATTTAAAGCCCCAGAAGGCACTGGAGAGGAATAACTTAGCTCCTCACCAGGGCCATTCCATTTCGAAATAGCCGCAGCCGAACGTCTACACACACCTTATTTTGAAATAGCTATTTTGAAAGAGGCATTATTCCTGGTAGAATGAGGTTTACGGATTTTGGAATAAGTCGGCTATTATTTCGAAATTATTTCAAAATAATGGAATGGCTGTGTAGACGCATGCCTTGTTATTTCAAAATAACTCTAGTTCTCTCGAAATAACGGTGCAGAGTAGATGCACCTTACGTGTCCAGACAGCTTAAGAGGTTCCTCTCCAGGTTTGTGTGTGTTGTTATTTCTGATGTCCGATTTGTGTCCATTTCTCCTTGGCGCAGATTGTCCAGTCTGGTTGCTATCCGTGGCCGAGGGGCATTGCTGCTGCTTGATGGCACAGATCACATTGGCAGATGCGCCATTACATGAGCCCGTAATGTGGTGGCTGACCTGGGTTGGTCCTGTGCAGGTGTCGCTTGTGTAGATGTGTGGGCATAGTTGGCAAGGGAGTTTAGAGCAGGGTGCGTGGGTGCATGTGTCCGCTGTAGTATCGGGTTCCCTTCTGCGATGCTTTTCTGAATTTTTTGGAGCAGGTCACTGGAAACGTGCAGCTAGATCCCATTCCCGTCTTTTCATGTTTCTCACTGCTGCCTTGATCTCCTTGTTCCTGAGGCTGTAGATAACAGGGTTGAGGACTGGCGGGATGACAGCATAGAGCACAGGAACCAACATGTCCTGAATGGAAGGGGAGCTAGAGTTTGGCTTCATGTACATGAAGAATCCAGCACCGACGAACAAGGAGACCACAGACAGGTGGGGCAGGCAAGTGGAGAAGGCTTTGGACCTGCCCTCCAAAGAGGGGATTCTCAGGACAGTGTTGAAAATATGAACATAGGACACCAAGATAAAGGCGACACAGATAAAGCCATAAGAGAGGGCCAGGACAATGTTGTGAGCTTTGTTGGGTTGTGTGTCAGAGCAAGAGAGCTCCAGGAGGGGTGGGATGTCACAGAAGAATTGATGGACAATATTGGGCCCACAGAAGGGTAAGCGGAACGTGTTACCCACATGCAACACTGAATACAATGCCCCGCTAAGCCAAGACCCAGCAGCCATCTGGGCACACACTCTGTTGTTCATTACTATCCTGTATCTCAGTGGGCTGCATATGGCCAAGTAGCGGTCATATGCCATGACCGTCAGCAAAGCCAACTCCGCTGTCCCGAACGTGATGAAGAAAAACAACTGTAGGAAGCAACCGTGGAAAGAAATGGAGTGACGCTGCATGACGGCATTGGCCATGGACTTGGGAACAGTGGCGGAGATGTAGCAGAGGTCGAGGAAGGACATGTTCTTGAGGAAGAAGTACATGGGGCTGTGAAGACGGTGGTCGATGGTCACAATGACGATGATGAGGAAGTTCCCCACGAGGGCCGCCACGTAGACAAGCAGGAAGAAAAGGAAATGTAAAATCTGCAGCTGGTGGATGTCGGAAAATCCCAGGAGAAGGAACTCTGTCACAGAGGTTTGGTTGGCCATTCTGATCTGGTGAGAAAGGGTGAGATGAGGAAAAGCCATCAGGAAAGTGCACGTAGAAGGAAGAGCGCTGATGTTTGTTTCAACATCCCAATGCAGATGAAGTTTGTCCTAGAACCTAAAAACAGGACTATGTAGCACTTTAAAGACTAACAAGATGGTTTAATAGGTGAGGAGCTTTCGTGGGCCAGACCCACTTCCTCAGATCAAATAGCGGAAGAAAATTGTCACAACCATATATACCAAAGGATACAATTTAAAAAAATGAACACATATGAAAAGGAGAAATCAAATTTCAGAACAGAACAGAAGGGAGATGGAGGGCGGGCACAACCCACTTCTTCAGATGACCAGAGTGTTGGATGTCCACCCCGCACCACCAGCCTTGGAGGGAGCGACCCAGCCGAGACCGGATACGGCAGGGGGAGTCATCCCACGGGCCAGCATCGGAGCCACGCTGGACCGAGACTACGGAGCCAGGGTAGGAGCTGGGTCACGGCTGGGCCAATTGAAAGACTGCCAGAGGGGTGGAAGGAGCTCGGGGCAGGGGCCTTCTGGAGCCCGTGGGTAGACGGGTTACGGGGGATATCACCCCCGTCTACTGCGTTGGGGCGCGTGTGAGCCCTTGCGCTTAGGACCCCGGGCTGGGACCCGGAGTGAGGGTGGGACCGGGTCCCCCTCCCCCCTCACAACCGTGGAGTGAGGGTCAACCCCCCTCGACAGGAGGGTCGTGAGGGAGGTCCAGGGGGGTCGGCGGCTGAACAGAAGGGCGGGCCAAAGAGAAGCCCAAGGACCTGAGTAGGAGCCCAGGCCCCCTCCCCTCACCTTAGCGAGGGTAGCCTGTAGACCGAGGGTCCGCTGAACCCCCCTCCCTGACCTAGCCGGGAGGGGGTGATCGCACCTGACGGGCGGGCACCCTGGAGGTAGGCTACCAGACGGGCCCGCACGGAGCAGAAGGCAAAGGGGTTCGCTGAACCCCCCTCCCCGGCCGGGAGGGGGTGATCGCACCCCGAACCCTTCACACAATGCTAGACTGGTCGGTTCATGGGAGTTTTTATTCTCTGAAAACACAGCCTTGCTTCAAGCTGATTGGTAGGAGAGGTCAAAAATTCCCACCATGCATTTTTTGAATAAACATTTATTTTATTTTTATTAGTAAATTTGTTATGTATGTATTGTGTTACTAGCAAATTTATTCAGCATTGCTCGGGTCTTTAACAAGGTTACATATTTTTGGGGAAAATGCACATGCGTTATTTAAATTATCGCATTATTCAAAAATACGGTGTTCTTTTGATTACATTAATTTTTATTTTCGATTTCTTGGAAAAGGGATTGTTAAAATTTGTACTTTTTTTTTGAGTAAATTCTTTAAAATGGGAATTCCCTCCAGTTTTTTTTTCTTTCCATTTGCTATGTTTTGACAAAATGAGCTAAAGTCAATTTGGTTTCCAATAACATTGATTTCTCATTTTCAAATCTCAAGCATTCATTTAGCCATAACGGAGCCCCCCTCTAAATTTCTCCACTTTATCTCTTTTCTGTAAGGTTTATTGAGAAGCAATCCTATTCCAGGGTCATCCTATTTTCCTGGCTCATCTTCATTCAAGTCTCTTTCAACATTCGCTCAGTTCTCTCAGTTTTGAGGACTGTGCCTGGTGATGGTCTCTTTTCTGTTTGGCTTTCTTGATGAAGGGTTTTTTAAGTTTTTCCATACTCTTAGGCTGTGTCTAGACTGGCCGTTTTTTCCGGAAAATCAGCCACTTTTCCTGAAAAACTTGCCAGCTGTCTACACTGGCCGCTTGAATTTCCGCAAAAGCACTGGCTTCCTACTGTAAGAAATCAGTGCTTCTTGCGGAAATACTATGCTGCTCCCATTCGGACAAAAGTCCCTTTTGCACAAAACTTTTGCGCAAAAGGGCCAGTGTAGACAGCTCAGATTTGTTTTCTGCAAAAAAGCCCCGATCGCGAAAATGGCGACGGGGGCTTTTTTGCGGAAAAGCATCCATGCCAATCTAGACACTCTGTTCCGAAAATGCTTTTAACAGAAAACTTTTCTGTTAAAGGCATTTCCGGAAAATCATGCCAATCTAGATGCAGCCTTTGTGTTAGGCACCAAGGAGATTTACGCCTGGGATGAATCAGGCTCTGTATTTCCCTTCCACTTCGAAAACTTCAGCATGAGGCCCAAATTTCTGTATTTATTGCTGGGTTCTACTGATCACCGAACAATAAAGTACTGCGGCAAAAGCCAGTTCACACCAAGCTACCCACATGAGCAAGAAACCCTTGAGATATGGTACATGAAGAACACATCGTAGGAAATCAAATTCATTGTAATTATGGCATTTTTAATACTAGTTATTCTTTTCTCTCACTAAAAAAAACTGTCTTTCTCCATACACCCCCATCTCTCTCTCTCCCCATACATACATCTATCTCCATACACCCCCTCTATCTATCACCACACACCTCTTCTATCTATCTACCTACCTACCAACCACCGCCCTACACGCTCTCTAATATCTATCTACCCCCACGTACCCCCTCTATCTACGTATCCCCATACACATCTATCTATCTATCTATCTTCATACACCCTAATCTATATCTATCTATCTATCTATATATATATCCCCATGCACTTCCTCTATCTATCATACATCCCCTTTATCTATCTGACAAACCTACCCAGATCTCCATGACTAGTAATAACTTCAACTAAAGCCACTCTACATCCTGGACTAGCAACAAAAAACACTTCAATCTGTGTTACCAGTCAAATAAGAGTTAAGCTCCAATCCCACTTGGAAAATCCCCCATCCCATAATGAATATGAAATCGTACCAGGAAAAATAAGTGACTTTCAGTTGCTGTGATGTTCCGCAGGATGCCTGTCCCGCCTTGCAACCCATTAATTCTTATCAAGGACATAAACAAAATATGCAGTCCATGAACGGATTCACTTGCTTCTTTATTTGCTTCTGACAAAGGAGTGACATCAGTGAGTGATGCTGAGGTGAGAAGAGGGATAAATTGTCTTTGCTCCTCTGTATTAATGCTCCATCACAGTCCTTTGGGATGCAGATCCCATGAAGCATCTCTTAATTTTGTCTGGAATGAATATTTCTGTGGTGCGACTTTCTTTGTGGTTAATACTCAGCATAAGAGGGAAGGTTGCCTGCCCTTTCCTGGCAGACCACATGGTGGAGAACGTGGGCAAAAGACAATAATTCCTGACCGCTACACAAAATTAGGCAGTGAGGTCACAGCGTTCTTTCGATGAATGGCTCAGTTCAATCTTAGACATTCTCAGCTGTGCCAAGTGGGTGTGAAAAACTATTGTGTCACAAGGGGAGCCTTTGATACCCCCTTTACACTCAATTTTTACACCAATACAAGCAATTCCCTGAGATGCCAGGCAATGGAAAATGAAGCCCATTATGTGTGGGACAAGGAGCTATACACGACACGTTGGAAAGTGGAAATACATTGGTTTGATTTTGCTTTCACTGATATGGTACCAAACAGGAGTAACTCCATTAAAGTCAAGTCATTCACGCCCAGGAGGATCAGGTGAAAACACTTAAGGGAAGCTTCAATGAACGGGCCTAAGTCTGATCCCTCAATGGTGCAGACCATTAGTAGCTGGTCACTGGCTCCCCTGTGGGAAGAGGCGGGCCTGACATGAGACCCCAGGCATCTGCATACCAAAGACAGACCACACTGGAGAAATCTGGCTGCTGACAGCCTTGGGGAGGAAGACCTGTCTCTTCTCTGCCCCCAAGGAGAAAGAAGTATCTAGATTCCCATTCCCCCTCTTCTGGTCCATTCTGCCTCCATCTCATTTTCCCATCCACCTTCCCTGAGGTCATCGAGAGTGAGGGTGCCATGGCCAATCAAAAGCCCCCATGCTCTGGTTTTAATGCCACCTCATGACCAATTATTGACTAGTTACATTCTGGAGTGAGAACCAGTGTTCCCTGTAAGCTGGAAACTTGTGAGACCAGTCACAGATGTTGCTGGACTTGAGGGCCCCAGCACAGAGGTTGCTGGGAGCAAAGCCAGCTGACGGGACCGGCAGGGCAGTAGAGCCCAAAGGGCACCAGAGCACACAGCCATCAGGGCCAGGAAGAGGGTTGCTGCAGAGCTCACAGCTGGTGGGGCTGCAAGCATCCACAGGGCTGCTCCTGGATCTTCTTGGGCTGGTGGGGCTGCCAGAGCTCACAGAGCCGCTGCAGCCAGAGGGCTGGGGCAGAAGTGCCAGGTAGCTGCAGTGAGGAGCCCAGTGGAGAGGCTTGTGCCTCCCCTCCCAGGTCTTCCCTGGTCCAGAAAACTCCCTCATCTGGGACTGGTCAGGTCCTGAGCGAGACGGACCAGGGAGGTCCAACTTGTAGCTCATTGCATTTGGCTTTGGGGTGATGACTGAGGCCAGCTTTTCTGAGCTGAATTTCTGGAAGGGCCAAGTACAGATGGAGATCAAAATTATGAGTATTAAGCTCACAACTATGACCTGAGCTCCTCTGTCTGGCACAGCCTTGTGCTTCCCTTCTATGATGCTTGTGCTTCTCTTGACTAAGATGATGGTACAGGGAATGAAAAAGAGGATAGCGATTACTGTGTCTGACACCCCACCCCTGGAGACCACCAGCCGCTCAACCATGTGACTATTGGTGCAGGCCAGTTTGATAACTTGAGGGATAACTTGAGGAAAATTGCCCAGGACATTTGGACTACAGAATCCTAACTGGAGGATCAATCCACCCAACCATGCCCTGGTCACCAGCCCCAGGCACACCCTGCTTCATAAAAATTGAGTTTTGTAATCACTTAAAGATATCTATGTACCAATCAGCAGCCATTACCAGGAGGAGACCAACTAGAGCACTGGCGATGAAGAACATCTGGAGGATGCATTCATAGAATGAGATAGCTCTGCTTGTGGAGAGGAAACGAAACAGCAAGAGTCGCTGATGTCTATTTTGTGTCCTTCCATTTTTCCTGCAAATTTAATAAATGACATCAATAACAAGCATAAACAAGTTCTGGAGGGGTCACGGTGTTAGTCTGTTTTGAGAAAGACAAGGAGGAGTCCGGTGGCACCTTATAGACTAACAAATTTCTTTGGGCACCAGCTTTCATGGGCTGGAACCCACTTCATCAGACAACGCAGGTTCCAACCCGCAAAAGCTGATGCCCAAATACATTTGTTAGTCTATAAGGAACCACAGGAATCCTCAGTGTTGTTGGGCTTTTTTAAGTTCTTGTTTTCTTCTCCCTTTTGTATTACGGTAAATGATCCCTCGTTCTCTCAGGCCATGGGAGACAGGCCAATCCTCACCTACAGACAGTCCCCTGACCTGAAGCAAATCTTTTCCAGCAGCCACACACCACAGGTCAGACACACTCACCCAGGAACCTACCCTTGAAACAAACCCCATTGCCAACTCTGCTCACACATCTACACAAGCGACACCATCACAGGACCCAACCACATCAATCATCACATCAGAACCTCATACAGCTGCACACCCTCAAATGTGATCTACACCAGCAAGCACCAGCAATGTCCCTTTGCCATGGATACTGGCCAAACCGGACAGTCTGCGCAGCAAAGGATAAATGGACATACATCCACCATCAGGAATGGTCATACACAGAAACCCGGAGGGGAACATTGTAACCTGGCGGGGCACTGAATCATGGCTTGAAATGGAGCCATTTGTCTACAAAGGAATTTCACCAGCCAATGACAGAGAGAGAGAACACAGAATTTACATTCATCTGCAAGTTTGGCACTGTTTCCCTGGGCTTACACAAAGACATTAACTGGATGTCACATTACAAAGCCAGTCTTCCCCGCCTTTAACACTGCATTTTTACATCAAACGTTAAAAATGGGACATTTCCAGCGCACTTAATTAGCCTCATTAGTACCAGTCCTACAATTGACAGGCACTTTTTTTCTTCCTTCTTATCTGTTATAAAATACCCCGTTCTGTTATTTTTACTCCAGTTCATCATCTGAAGAAGTGGGTTTTGCCCACGAAAGCTCATGATACTATATACTTTTGTTAGTCTTTGAGGGTATGTCTACACTTGCAGCCTATTTCAGAATAGGGCTGCAAATGTAGGCATTTGGAATTGCAAATCAAACCCGGGATTTAAATATCCCATGCTTAATTTGCATCGTCCCAGCTGGGCGCTATTTTTTTTTTTTTTTTTTGAAATTTACAAGCCCGGAATTTGTTATGTATGTAACAAGCCCGGGTGTTTTGGTGGGTATAGCACGAGTGTAACACTGTTGCACAAAAATACAAACATTTTAAGCATTTTTTCCTCTGAAATTTAAATTTTTGAAGATGAAAAATCAGAACACTACTTGGACTAAATATTCGAATGTGATTTTTCAATTAAGTTGAAATCTGATCAAACGGTTCTATCAAATGTCCATGAAAATTTAGACATGTAAAATTAGGGCTAGTTTATTTAACAAAAATTTCTCTTCCCATTTTCTGGACAGGTTTACAAGCCAAAGTGTTTCAAATAGCAAACAATTCAATTTAAAGTAATGGTTATCAAGCAAAACTCAGCAAAAAGTTTATATACTTCCCTCATTCCCTTGTTTTAAATGGGAGAATTTAAATTTCTTTCTCTAATTTCTCCAATTGTGTGAAAAGAGGCTCTTCTCTAAGATTTTTCTCAAGGCTCTCTTCACCTCTTTGTTCCTCAGAGTGTATATAATGGGGTTTGACAATGGTATCACAATTGTGTTTATGAGGGAAATCATCAGATCATTCTCTGGGCTGGAGCTAGATTTGGGTACCAGGTATGTAAAAAGGGCCGTTCCATAGAAGAAAGTCACCACCATGAGGTGGGAGGAGCAGGTGGAGAAGGCTTTACACCTCCCCTCTGCCGACGGCAGCCTGAGGATGGTGGAGATGATGAGGATGTAGGACAGGAATATCAACAAGAAAGGGCCCATGATGAACAGCACTGACACAGTCAAGAGCATGATCTCGTTTTCGGATGTGTCGTTGCAGGCCATCTTCAACAGGGGTGGGATGTCGCAGAAGAAGTGGTGGATGTGGTGGGAGCCACAGAAAGGCAGGCTGAAGATCCATGTAATCTGAGCTACCTCCACCGAGATGCCGATGAGCCATGAAACTCCCATAAGCCGTGCACACACCTGGCTGCTCATCATGGTCGTGTAGTGCAAGGGGTGGCAGATGGCCATGTAGCGGTCGTAGGCCATAGCTGCAAGCAGGCAGGATTCTGTGAGGCCCATTATATTAATTATGAACATCTGGGCCATACAGCCCACAAGGGAGATGGTCTTTTCCTCCACCAGGAGGTGAACCAGCAGCTGAGGGAAGACACTGGTGGTGTAGCACATTTCCAGGAAGGACAAGTTGACCAGAAAGAAATACATGGGTGTATGGAGAGAGGGGTTCAGCTTTATCAGGAGGATAATGAGCAGGTTCCCCAACAGAATGACCAGGTAGGTGACCAGAAGCACCAGAAACAGAAGGATTTGCAGCTTGTGAAGGTCGGAAAACCCCACTAGGATGAACCCACCGGAGATGGTCTGGTTCTCGCCAGGGTCGCTCTCAGAACGGGCCATCTGCAGGGGGTGGCAAAGACAGAGTTTGAATCTTTAGAATACCAACCATCTGGATGCAAATCCAACCATCCAGACTGGTTTCCAATTCAGTTCAGATGCTTCAAACCAAAACAGGCTGTGAATCTGCATAGAAATATGTTACGCCGCCCAATTGTCATCAGGCAAAAACCAGCCTAGCCGTTTTGATGTCAGTCAAGCGAGGCCAGTGCGCATGAGTTGGAGAAATGACCATTTTGATACCAGTGGAATTACAGCTGATTTAGAACAGATGGGAATCGGATACATTGACTTTAAAGCTACAGTAATTTATCCCAGTAGTAGAGATATAATAGTTCATCATTTCAGGAGTTCTATTTTTTCATTTTCAAACACATTTTCTTTCTATTTCCAGGAATATTCAGAAAGGAACAAACTAACTAAACTAATTAAACAACTAACTAAACAGCCAGCTAAACAGCCTACTAACTAACTAACTAACTAACTAACTCCCCACCTTCCTTACTCCCTCCCTCTCTCACTCCCTCGGGGAATATTACTTTACAGCCATGTTCCCCAAATATAATTTCACAAACGACGGCACAGTCTGATCTCACTTGTACTAATCACCACAGTAGTGGTGATACTCCACTAATGCAAGTATTCTCACTGTAGTTACCACTCACTTTACAATCGTACTACCAACATTTAAATTGTTCCTTCCTTTTTCATATCATCATCTTAAATGCATTGGTTTCGCTCAGTATACAAAAAAGACTAGCGGCCTTAGCTTTTGCAAATCCTAACAACTACATTGTCACAGAAAAAGCTGTGCGGATCGACACCTGTTGTTGGTCATTGATCTATGACCTTTCTCGAAAGAATTTCACAGTAAGGGTACGTCTAAACTACAGGCTTCTGCCGACAAAGAGTATCTAGACAACATCCAGTTCTGTTGACAAAGCAAGCCTCTTTGTCGACATGACCGTGTGAACGCAAAGGACAGTGTAGATGCAATAACGCCTTCTGTTGACAGAACTCTGTCGACAAAAGGGGTTATTCTTCGCAGAATGAGGCTTACAGCCGTCGACAAAACTGTTGAGTTCTGTCGACATAATGTTGATATAACTCAGCGGCAGTGTAGACGCAGGTATAGTTTTGTTGACAAAAGTCTACTTTTGTCGACAAAACCCTGTAGTCTAGACACACTCTATGTAAGGTCCTCAAAAGTAAGAGGCATTTGTGATTTGTTAGCAAGGGACTTCATAATAACTGGCATGACAGTGAAGTGGAACTCGTTGCCAGAAGAGGTTGTGAAGACCAGGACTTTAACAAGGTTCAGAAAAGAGCTAGATAGATTCATCGAGGACAGTTGCATCAATGGCTATTAGAATGGGCAAGGATGGCGTCCCTAGTCTCTGTTTGTCAGAAGCTAGGAATGGATGGGAGGGGAGGGGTCATTTGACGATTCCCTGTTCTGTTCACTTCCTCTGGGGCACCTGGCACTGGCCACTGTGGGAAGACAGGACCCTGGGCTGGATGGACCTTTGGTCTGACCCCGTCTCTGACGTTCTTAGGTGACAGAGTCGAAACAAAACAGTGCAATGACCTAGATAATATTTTGCACACCTTACGCACCTTCAAAATGGGGCCCTCAATGTGATGTGTCAAATAATCGTGGAAAAGTGGGAAAGACTGAGGGAAGATACTGTGTTTACACACTGAATCGGCCTCTCCAGAAATGGAAACAGAGATCTAGTGATCCCCGAACTTCTGTCGTAACCATAGGACCATTCTCTGGCAGATTAAACACATGCTTCTGTGGACACACACACACACACACACACACACACACACAGAGGAAAGGGCTCATCCCCTCAAAGTGGGTACAGCAGACACCCCCACCTCTGAAGGGAATCGTAGAGGGAAAATAAAATCAAACCACCAAAGCAAAACGGGGCAGTACACTTTGCAAAGGGCACAGCATGTAAAAGAAAAGGCAGTGACATTCTCCAAGCAGGGAGACCTGGAGAAGAGGTGGAAATTCTTCGGTCTCTCGTAAGAGCTAATTTGGGGAAGCAACATTGATGTTGGCGAACGCCTCCCTCGACGCAACCATTGGGGTGAATGCAGAGCTGGCTGGGAAATAAAATTCCCACCTGATGGGAACTTCCAATAGTCGAGATTTGGTTTCAGCTGAATTGTCTGGCAAAGTTGCAACACCGAGAGCCCTCGTTTCGATTCAGAAGAGGAAATACAAAATGGAACAGAACATTGAAAACTGCCTTCCACATCCGTGTTTTCTCATAGCAACCAGTGATATAGAGGTAATCATTGATTGGAAAGGGACTTGGATTGATTTATTTATTAGAAGATTTAATTTAATTTAATTTAATTTAATTTGTTTTTGGTGGTTTTTTTTTTAAATAAAATGAAAAGTTACATGCTGCGTGGAAATCATGGCTCTGGAGTGGGGATGGAGAGGAGGGGTTCAGGACGCGAGCTGCCCCATGGACAGAGGACAACCCCAGCCTTCTCTCACTGCAGCAGCTTGGGGACAGGTGAGAAGCACCTCTCCAGGGCCGCTGCATCAGGCACAACCAGGGGAGCGGTGCATGTTCCCCAGCTGGGGTAGGTTCAGGTTCATCTGCCCCCGGGCTCCTGAGCTAGCATGAGGAATGCAGCAAACCGGGCACTTTCCCCTCACTCCCTGAAAGGGAACAGCCAGTAACGTCCCCATACGAATTGGTGGGGAAAGGTTGGAGTTTTAGCCCCCCGTTCTCTTCAGGAAGATAGCCTGGGGGGTGGGAGGCTAGATTAGTCCTGGAGTGGGGGGGATATCCCAGCCAGCCCCTTTCACCTGCTTGACGGGTCTGTCTCTTTTCTGTAGGGTTTTGGAGAAACAATCCCATTCCAGCCACATCCCCGTGTCCTGGCACAACCAAGCCCTGACCTCGCTGTACATTACAATACGAGAAAGCTGCCTACCAAATTTGGCGGTCCCAGCTCGTCCCGTTTAGAAGCAGTTCTTGACCAACCAGACACAGACGGACACACAGACAGACTCTCAATTATATAGTTGATTTGTTGGCTGACATTGGGACCAGCCCTAAATAGATGGAGTTATTTACTCACCTTTAGGCATAAGGTCTCTCTATATGTTCTTGCCACCGGCAATGGACTGATATCTTCCAGAGCTCTTCAAGGTATCTAGACACTCCGTTCATAAACAGCAGAGCATGAAGGCTGTTAGAGAAGCACACGTTACAGTAAATTT
Source organism: Apalone spinifera (assembly GCA_030068395.1). Lineage (NCBI taxonomy): Eukaryota > Metazoa > Chordata > Testudines > Trionychidae > Apalone > Apalone spinifera. The sequence goes on from JANRFK010006695.1 coordinate 5,979,814, forward strand.
GGGTAAAAGAGACCAGAAACTACATCTTGACCAGATGCATACACCATGTTCAGATCCAAGATGTGGCCGCGAGAACAGACCA
>JANRFK010006695.1:6059592-6076521 GCA_030068395.1 Apalone spinifera
GCCAGCATTTCAGGCAACAGCGCCCCCCAGAGGGAACAGCCAGCATTTCGGCAATACAGACTCAGACACTGGGCTACTATATTTTGAAATAACTGCTCTGTAGACATACCCTCTGTGTGCTTTTGACCCCATGTTGGACTGGAATGCAAAGGAGGAACAGGCCATGAGGTCCTTCACGTAAAGTGTGCGAACCCCCTGAAACGGAGTAGCTCCAGACAGAAGGCTGGCTCCTGACCAAGAGAACTGGCCTTGGGGGATACATCTCCATAGCCACGTTATTGCGGAGTAACTGACGTTATTTCGAAATAACAGAGAGCGTGTCTAAACGACAAGCTGTTATTTCAAAACAACGTCGAGCCGGAAGACGTCTTACACCAACTCCTGTAACCCACATTTCACGAGGAATAAGGGGAGTTGAAGGAAGTGTGTCCTTCCTTTGACTTCCTGCTGTGTAGACAGCACCACAAGCCGAGTTAGACCATGCAATTGATGCAGCCGAAGTTGGGTAGCTTCATTCAACTGTAGCCCTCCCGTGTAGCAGCTCCATTGCTTTCTTTCTCTGGCCATTTTTCACCTCTTGAAGTGGGAGAAGACACCGTAGGAGCCAGGGAAAGGGCGACCGAGCCTACCTGAACACAGATGCTACCCAACAACCCTGTTGTGCAGAAGAAACATGCGTAAGGCTTATTAACGGTGTCAAGTGCTTTGTATTTCTCCTGTCAGGAAGTAAAGAGCATCCACTGTGAAGATCTCTGCTCAGAGTGTCTCCATGTTATAAACTAGAACTGTCCTTTGGCCTGGAGGGGTTGAAGTGTAATGCCAATGGGTCGCATCTTCTTGGGGTTCTGTAGAAGCTGTGGGGAATCCAAGGAGCCAGCACCGCATGACCATGGCTATGAAGGTGCGGTGGAGCAGACCAGCCCCCTTGGATGACTCTCCAGGCCAGGATGGCACATTGGTGGGTTCCCACGTGTGGAAGGAGCAGGATTGCTTCCTCCATGCATGATCCCCCACAGTGGGCTTGGGGAAGGGAGAATGAGGCTGGGGAAAAGGGTTTCTTCCAGCAGCCCTTGGCAACCGTCACGCTTTCCTCCATGCATGTACTGAGCCTCCTTCCAAGTTGTGGCTACCATCCAGGCCACGTCTGCATCCCTGTCCTGTCCTTACTTCGACTTTGTCCCATAGTGTAGACGTACTCTTAGTGCCCTCGCCGGAACCAAGCTAGCTCCAATCTACAATATCGACATTCTCTTCGGGTACATCTACATTAGAGGACAAAGTTAAAATAAGCTACGCAACTTCAGCAACGCTAATTGTGTCGCTGAAATCGAAGTAGCTTAACGCGGCTTTTGGCACTGTCCACACGGCGGGAAGACGGAGAACACTCTTCTTTCGACTTCCCTTCATCCTCGTGGAATCAGGGCTACCAGCATTGACAGGAGTGCCTGTCTCCGTTCGAATTAGCTGTCTTCACTAGACCTGCTCATTTGAACCCTGGAAGATGGACAGCAGCAGCTTCGATCTTCCTCTGTAGTGTAGACCCAGTCCTGCAACCCTTATTCTTTTGGGCCTAATCCTTGCTGACCTTTAGAGGGAAAGTGTCTCATTAACCAGCTAATATTTCAGCACTCATTTTACACTTTGTGGGTCCCCACTGGTGTTCAAGATGGACAATGCCATAGGGAAGCTGTAGGAGTTTGCCAAGAACAGTGAGATCACCCAACGGGCTTCATGTCCCTAGATGTGTTCTGCAGCTCATAGTTAAAGCAGCCTGATGAGATGCTGAATAAATGACTCTCGGCTCCCAAGACAGGTAAGAGACGGTCTTGATGTTATTGCAGAGCTGGTGTTGCCTCCTGGTGTTCTTAGAGCCATGGATTGAAGGCTATGTGAAAGGCACGGTGGAGCTAACAGTACTAGATGGATGAAGCGGGACAATGTACACAACTGGGCAAAGAACATTACTTGATTGGTGTCAAAAGCTAATTGCTTTCTTGCTTTCACTGTGAAGAGCCAAGGGAGGCAGGTTGGGAGGACTGGATAAACGCATATACTATATTACATGTTTATTATTCCTTGGGATTGTTTTAATCTGGTTCCAGATCAACACACAGGCAATGCAACATGCTGCTGACATGCCTTGTTTAATTCAAAATGGAGCCTGGGTCCGTTTGTAAAATTGAGAGCAGAGCTGGTCCAATGTTGGAATTGTTGTTCCGTAGGAAATTCTGACATCCCGAAACTTTCATTCATATAGAAATGGAAGCGAAACTCGCCGTTGTGAAATTTCCCACGAAACTGACATTCTAAAAACCCTCTCATTCTGGAAACAGTGAAACAGGCTCATTAAAATACTTATTACAATCAGGGCAATGTGTTTTGTTTTTATGTTTGAAGTAATTTATTCCAACTTCATCATTTCTATATTAATTATATTATGGCATGTTTCAGTACAATTTTGAGAAAATTGGTACATTCTCATTTTTTTTAGTCATCGTTTTCCAATGGGCAGCTGTCATGATGAAAAATTTGAACCAGCTGTAGTTGACAAACTACAAGGTCTCCTACTTCACCGAGGTTCCAGAGACTGGTGTGGTCATGAAATAGATCAACCTCCATAACATGGGAAAGGTGAGTAGGAAACATGGGAAGCTAAATATACAGTACTAGGAAATACGGTTAAATATTCTCTTTGATAGTGAGTGCCAAAAATATTGCTATTCTAAGCTGCAGTGTTTTGATAATTACTGTAAAACCATGGAAAGAATGAATAATATGGTATCTTTGTCCTTTTTTTTAAATCAATACAAAAATGAAGAGAAATACCATGAAAAAGATGACAAATTCCTAAGATTAATAATGATTCTCTCCCTCGCGCTCTCTCTCTCTATTCTATGTAATTAATCCCTAAATTAAGCAAATGTAAAAAATCTGTGTATTTTATTACAGGAAATCTTAATCTATTGCTGTCAATTCAATACAAGCTACCAATATTTCAAGGTATTTACAAAATAAGTGTAAAGGTAAGGTTCTCCATTAATGATACTTGCCAAAGATGTTAGTGGTAAATTACATCCAATAGTATCGCTGTGAGAGTCAAAGGAGATATTTACATTATTTTATGAATATTCTCCATCCGTTTGTTTGCTTGGATGGTATGGGTTGTTATATTGTTACAAAGAGGCCAACCCTCACATAAGTGGACAACTAGACAGGAAGGGATAGTTTCAGATAACACCAGTCACCAATACATAGAGACTCTTAGGGTGGGAAGAGACCTCAGGAGTCATCAAGTCCAACCCCCTGCCCAAAGCAGGACCAACCCCAACTTAACAATCCCAGCCAGGGCTTTGCCAAGCCAGGACTTAAAAACTTCCAGGGATGGAGATTCCTCCCCCGGCCTCAGTAAAATTCAGGATAATTCAGGTTTCAGTTGCTCTGAACTTTATTTCTGACCAAACCAAGTCATAACCCCAGGTAGGTATGAAGGTGGAGGGGGAGATTCTGGTGGGGAAGCTGAATCAAACAACTTGGCAAGTGACGAAAACTGGAGCCTCTGAGCTTGTCCAAGATGGACGTCTAGATAATGGGGAACGAGTCTGGATTCCAGGGGGGGAGGGGGATCTAGAGATGCTGAGCCCACCTCAGATGAGGCAAGATGGGAGCTTATAGACCATCCATTGCTCTGGTTTATGCTTTGATTCCAGCTGTTGAGGTTACTCAACACTTTGTTGAGAAAAGCCTGTTCCGGGATCAATGGACTGATCATTCCTCCTGGATCCCAAGGGAAAATCTTGCAGGGCAGCCAAAACTGTGGAGCAAACATCATTGGTACCCAGTGGTCTGCAGCCTCTTCGGAGGGCGGGAGAATTGAGGATCCTACCCCAGACAGGTGACAGCAAGAGGCCCGGCATCCAGAGGGGTGGCACTTAGGGAGAAGCCAAGAGGGAGGAGAGGTGCAACTATCCCTGAGCGCTGACCGGGGTATTAACGGGTCATTCGTTTCCTGATGACTTTCCAGCAGTCAAAGCGTTTGGCTCCAGCTAGGACCTTGCTTCCGAAACGTGGTTCGTGCAGTTACTCTCTTGTTCCTACGCCGAGTAACCTGATCGTTAGGAACAACGAGCAGTCCTGTGGCACCTGAGCCCTGGTCTACACCAGGGAGTTGTTTCAAAGAAGCCCCCCTGTTATTTCGAAAAAGTAAGCAGCACGTCCACACTACCGAGCCCGTTATTTTGAAATGATGGGCTGGTTATTTTGAAATCCGTGCTCCTCCTTTTCTTGGGGAATAGCGCTATTTTGAGTTTGTTACTGCGGGAGTTATTTCAAATTTAGTTATTTCAAAATAATTTCCTACTGTTGACATGCCCTTAGAGACTAACGTAGATAGACAGAGGGGGTGTGTGGGGATAGATAGATAGATGGAGGGGTGGGGATAGATAGATAGTTAGGGATGTTGTGGAATCTCCATCACTGGAGATATTGAAGAGCAGGTTGGACAGACACCTGTCAGGGATGGTCTAGATGGTGCTTGGTCCTGCCATGAGGGCAGGGGACTGGACTTGATGAGCCCTTGAGGCCCCTTCCAGTTCTAGCATTCTATGATTCGAGATCTGTGTCTGTCTTGCAGCTGATGTCCGATGAAGAAGGGATGAGTTTGAACCAAACTGTGGTGACTGAGTTCCTTCTCCTGGGATTTTCTACCTCTCCAGAGAGGCGGTTTTTGCTTTTTGTGGCAGCTCTAACCATTTATCTGATCGCTGTGGTGGGAAACCTCCTCATTATCCTGGTGACAATGGTGGATCCTGTGCTTCACACCTCCATGTACTTTTTCCTGTCCAATTTTTCAGCCTTAGAGGTCGGTTACATCTCGGTCACTGTCCCCAAAATGCTGGGGATTCTCATCTCAGGGGACAAACACATCTCCTTGGCTGGCTGTGCCGTGCAAATGTTTTGCTTCCTTTGCTTCGGTGTCACAGAGTCCTCCTTTCTGGCCACCATGGCGTACGACCGCTACGTGGCCATATGCAACCCCTTGTGTTATCCTATGATTATGAACAAGAAGGCGTGTGTCCTGCTGGCCGCCGCTTCCTGGAGTATTGGCGTCCCGGCCCAGGTGGTGCAGACTGGCTTGGTGTTCTCCTTACCCTTCTGTGGCTCCAGAGAAATCAACCATTTCTTCTGCGACTCCGCCCCGCTGCTCTTGCTGGCCTGTGCCGACACCTCCATGAACGAAATCTTGACTTACCTCGTGGTCACGCTCTTTGGACTGGTGCCCTTTGCCCTGATCCTGTTCTCCTACACCCGGATCCTTGCCACCGTCCTCATCATGCCATCTGCTGAGGGCAAGAGGAAAACCTTCTCCACGTGTTCCTCCCACCTCATGGTTGTGGCTTTATTCTACGGTTCCGGCATTGTCTTTTATTTACAACCCCGGGCCGGGGAATTTCCAGACAGTGGTAAACTTCTCTCCCTGTTTTATACTGTTTTACCTGCCTTGCTCAACCCTATTATCTACAGCCTGAGGAACAGGGAAATCCGAACAGCCCTGAGGAGAAATCTGTGGCGCAAAATGGCCCCTCACTAGTGCTTTCCTTGCCTAATCTACCTCAGGCTGAAACTGAGGCCTACCAAAATTTTACACAAGAGCAAGACCCAGAATAGCGGGGTGGTTAGGACACATGCCCCGGAGAACTTCTAAGTTCCTTTTTCCAAAACAGGGCGAGCAAAGATTTGGGCTCTGCTCACTTGCACCCCTCTCCCCCACCAAAAGGCCCAACGCACCACTCTAGAGCATCCAGCTCTCTGGAGCATTAGGTATTTAATTATTTATACATCGTGGGATAGCGCCAACCAGTGCGAAGGAAACCCCCATCCCCATGTCTCCCCGCGACTGTCCGGCTCTCTTACTACCGGCCGATTTGAGGGCGGGGTCTCTTTCTCCTTTTTGAGCGGCGAGTCCCTTCCAGGCCAATAAAACTTGCATGAAAATCAAAAACGGTTCCCTCAGAAAAAGGTTCTGTTTTGACAAATTGGAATTTTCCAGTGGAAAGAGACTTTTAATGGAACGTTTCCCGTGGCCTCTTGCCTTCAGAGAACGGGATGTGACCAATAAGCATTCTCCAGCAGTGGGGAGGGAGGAATTTTCGGAAGCCCCCATTGGTTTGTGGCTGCTTTGGTGACAGGGCTGAGACCCCTGAGTCTTGTGGTCTGGGCACCCTCAGGAACAAGGAAAGGAGGAACACACCGTTTGTGGTCCCCCAGGAAAGTTCAGATGGACGCAACTGCTCTGCTGCCCCAATCTGGGAGCGCAGAGGGGCCCAGACCCCTGCTATGGGCATCAGACCCGCCCTTCCCCCATGCCCCTCTCCAGCTTCTGGCTGGCCCCTCCCAGCCATGATGATTGGGGCACGTGACCCCTTGTGTGCCCCCCATCACCCCTGCGTCCAGTCATCAGTGGGGAGTCATATGGGCCCGTAACCAGGATCTCTCCTCACCTGGGACCAGGCTCCAGGGCTGGAGAGAGACCTAGCCTAGATGGCTGCCCCTGCATCCTCTGCCTCCGTGCAACCCCCAGCCCACCTGCCACCCCATGTGCTCCCCCTGTACCCCCTCTGGCTCTTCCTGCTGCCCTGCACACTCCCCCACTGCATCCCCGGGCCTGCCAGGAGTTTTAGAAAGCCCCAGGGGCTGCCGTGGCCACAACTGGCAGCCCAGCTGGGCTAGCATGGCTTCCTGCTGCAAAGGACGTGGGGTCCCTGAGCATCCCCCATCTGGGAGCGCAGACTCCCCAGCCCGTCTCGCCACCCTGACCAACCGGACGTAGTGAGAAATGGCCGCTCGAAAAAATCACACGCACCTGATTGCTCCCAGGTCACAGAGGGGGCCTAGAGCAGCCTTCTGATGGGCAAGCTGTCCATCTACCCCATTCCGACCCTAAACTCCCTCCCAGACTCCTTTTCCTGAGGTCCCTGCCCCAGGCCAGAGCCTACACCCAGCACCCACCCTGCACCCACATTCTACCGCAGAGCCCGTACCCTGCACCCCAATCCCTGACTCCATCCCAGAGCTTGAACCCCAAACCTCCTCCTGCACCTCTCCTGCTCTCTAGCCCCTCCACGCAGTGGGAAGGAATTTTCCCTCGACTCCATTTTTATGGCTTATTCTCAGAAAAAAAAAAAAAAAAAAAAGGGGCAGATAGTGTTGCTACCCCTGTAGGCTCTTCCACTGGTCTCAGAGTAAGGGACTCCCTTAGAGTTTTTCACCACCATTCCTTACACACAATGACCACGTGCTTCCCAGCTAGCGCTTTGCTGCTAAAATTCCTCATGTGCGTCTCATAACCTTCTCTCTCGTTCGTTGGCTTCCTTGACTCCCTGCAAACTGAAGCGTACCAGCATCAACCAGCATTTGATTTAGCGGGTCTAGCAAAGACCCACTAAGTCAAACTCCGGAAGATTGAGCACTGGTAGCGAAGACGCGGCCGAAGAGATTTTGCAAATATATCTCTCGCTCCTCTGCAAGTTGCAGATAAATTCCTTCAAGTCAGAAATAACCCTTTTCTCTGGTTTGGGTCTAACATCTCACTTGAGGTGGGGAGGCCATTTTGAAAAGCCAAGCTGAAGAGGACAATGATGACTTTCCATTCCTTACATAGAATTTCCCTAGCACGGGAATCTTTTGTTTACATCGTCCCATCCCCATGGAAACGTGCCAAATCCAGGATGGATTCCAGCACCAGGTGACATGCTCACATGTCTTTTTAGGACCAACCAGAGTTTGGGTTTACAGGAAAAAACTAAACCATTTACAGACCATTATCACTGGGATGGTGGGTTCCCTAGGGAGGGGGTGGAATCTCCATCCCTAGTGGTTCTTAAGTCCCGGCTTGACCAAGCCCTGGCTGGGATGATTGAGTCGGGGTTGGTCCTGCTTTGGGCAGGGGGCCGGACTTGACTCCTGAGGTCTCTTCCAACACTCGGATTCTATGATTTTAAGCACCAGGCTATTAAGTCTCTTTGTACCACTAATGGCTCTCACTGAAAATTTTAGATGAAGAAGCAGGTTTGCACTTCATATTTCTAACATCCCCTACAAGAATGATGCATGCACACAAACAGTGTACACATTTAGGGGATCACAGGCTCTTGAGTGATTGGCATATTCATGTTCAAAAGCATATTTCAATAAAAATAGGCAGACAAAGCACCCCACTAAGTTTATGGAGAACAGGCCACCCATAGCTAACGTCCAAGATAGCCACGGATGCAGTCCCCAACCTCTGGGCATCCCTGTTGGGCACAATTCCTCTCATCCCTCAGACACTGGCCACCTTTGGAAGATGGACTTGTGGTCTAGATGGACCATTGCTTTGACTCAATATGGCTATTTCTTATCATAGAATCCTAGAATACTAGGACTGGAAGGGACCTCAAGAGGTCATCGAGTCCAGTCCCTTGCCCTCATGACAGGACCCAGTACCATCTAACCTGCTCTTAAATATCTCCAGAGATAGAGATTCCACAACCTCCCTAGGCAACTTATTCCAGTGTTTTACTCCCAACAGTAGGATGTTTTTCCTAATGTCCAACCTAAACCTCCCTTGCTGCAGTTTAAGCCCATTGCTTCTTGTCCTATCCTCAAAGGCCAAGAGAACAATTTTTCTCCCTCCTTGTAACACTTTTAGATATTTGAAAACCACTATTATGTCCCTTCTAGGTCTTCTCTTTTCCAAACTAAACAAACCCAATTTTTTCAGTTTACACTTATAGCTCATGTTCTCTAGACCTTTCATCCTTCTTGTTGCTTTTCTATGGACCATCTCCAATTTCTCCACAGCTTTCTCGAAATGTGGTGCCCAGAACTGGGCACAATTCTTCAACTGAGGCCTAACCAGCGCAGAGTAGAGCGGAAGAACGACTTCTCGTGTCTTGCTCACAACACTCCTGTTAATGCAGCCCAGAGTCATATTTGCTTTTTTGGCAACAATGTCACATTGTTGCCTCGTATTTAGTTTGTGGTCCACTCTGACCCCTTGATCCCTTTCTGAAGGACTCCTCCCTAGATAGTTGCTTCCCATTCTGTATGTGTGAGACTGATTTTTCCTTCCTAAGTGAAGCACTCTGCATTTGTTCTTATTAAACTTCCTCTTATTTCCCTCCGACCATTTTTCCAGTTTGTCCAGATCATTTTGAATTATGACCCATCCTCTAAAGCAGTTACAACCCTTCCCAGCTTGGTATCATCTGCAAACTTAATAAGCATCCTCTCTACTCCAATATCTAAATCATTGATGAAGATATTGACCAGAACCGGCCCCAAAACAGACCCCTGCAGAACCCCACTTGTTCTGCCCTTCTAGCAGGATAAGCATATGTCGGCAGGGGCTGCTGTGTGGATTTATTTCACAGTCCTGGCTATTCAATCCATTGAAAAATGGATCCTGAGTTTTGGTAACTGACATATTCCTTCTAACGCCACCCGCAGCAAAGCCGGTGGGAATATGGCCTGACAAGTGGCTTTTGGGATGACAGATGTTCTGCCAAAGGCAGCTGTGGCAAGGGGGGATATGTTAATTACGGTTCTCTCTGTTCCCAGTGGCTGATCAAGGAATGAAGGGCCGGTCTATTGTGAAAGATGCTTGACCCTATGGATGACTCTGTTTCTCCACGTCTGGGTTGGCACCTGCCCTGTACGAAAGGACCCTGATCAATTTCACATGTTCATTTCATTGACTCTGGCTTAGGATAACAATCATTGGTTTAAAAAAAAATTAGTCCTGCCGCCGTTGCGTGCTTGTTAAAACCATCCCAGTTAGCGACCCAGCTACTAAAAAGAACCCTCTCCAATTAGCCATGCGGAACACGGGGGGCAAGAGGGAATTAGAGGTGGACATACACATGTTGTTATAACTTCACCGGCCTTAATTAGCGCTCGAAGAAATCTTGCGCTCACCTGAGACCAGGCCCTGGAGATTTGCCAGACCTTGCAAGGAATTACAGGCGAGCGGCAGAACCAAAGTTATCTGTAGTTTGAGCGAGTCCCGGGAGAGGCCAAACCAGGAGTGTTGAGCCGGGAGTGTTGCTGGGAGCTGCGGCGGGCCCAGAGGGGCTGATTAGAGAGGAAAGTCAGAGGCGCTGATTAGAGTTAGACAAAAGATGTGTATATTGGAAGGGGTCAGGCCTGTTCAGCCAGCTCCGGTGAAAGGCAATCCCTTCCTTGGCAAATTCCTCCGCAGTCCCACCCAGTGCAGGAATGCGAGGGGAGGAGGGAGGCTGGAATGGGGATGTGGAAACACACCAGGGATCCCTGAGACGAGGCAGCCGGGCCCAGCCGCAGGGAAAGACAGGCAACTCCAGGGGTGCAGGCTGCCGCGGCAGATCCGCCAATGCGCCCGGGCTGTAACAGGCCTTGCTGTGCTGCATATGAACCCCGGTTCTCTCCTCTGTGTCCCGTCCACCTCCCCACCACCCCCTGTGACCCAGGGCTCCTCCCTGCCCCCAAAGCTCTGCCAGTGCCCATTAATCCCGACTTGCAGCCCATTTCGGGGTGAACTCACACAATGGGCCCAGCTTGGCTGCTGTTCTTCTTTGGCCCCCAACCCTCCAACTCTTATTCTTAAAGCTTACTAAGGGTTATCTCACCCCCAAAACCACAGCCTCGGCCTCTCCTTGGGTGTGTCTAGACTACAGGGCTTTTTTGAAAAAAAACTTTCCCTGCATCTAGACTGCTGCCACGTTCTTTTGAAAATAAATCGAAAGAACACAGCAGGTTTTTCGACCACAGAAAACCTCGTTTTACGAGGAAGAACGCCTGTATTCGAAAGCGCTCTGTCGAAAAAAGGCGCTGTGTCATGCAACCTGTGCTTTTTTGAAAGAGAGCGTCTACACTGCCTGGGTGCTCTCTTGCGAAAAAACGGCTTGCTTTTTCGCAAGTACTGGTTGTCGTCTAGACGCTCTCTTTTGAAAGACGCTTGCAGTCTACACGTAGCCCTTCCGACGTCTCTCCTCGGTGTTAAGCCACGTGGTACCCGCCGGGCCTGAGCACTTGATGAACGGGCTGAGCCTCAGCTTGGCTTCCCTCCTTGAGGTCCCCAAAGTCAAGGCGCAACCAAGCAGGCATCTTCTCCTGGCCAGAGGTGGCCAAGACGTTTGCTGAGAGACAGGACTCGCTCGCTTTAGCTATTCGCACAGGACACGGGCCGGTGGGTTTAGGCATTGCGACTCCATACCACGGATAACCACAAATTGCTCCGCCAGACACGGGACCCCTCCAATTCTGTCCAGGGACAGCTGGCTGGACTCACAAATTGATATAAATCACTCCAGAAAAGCACATTTTCAAGGGTCACAGGTAAGCAACTGAGCTGCCACGGTTGGACAGGAGCGGATGAATGACCGGATGGGACACGATACAGACAAATGCAGGCCAGCACGGACCAATCAACACCCTGACCCCCAGACTCTGGCAATTTCACACCTTCGCTCTCAGCACCCCAATCCTCAGCTGTAGCCCCCTTAAATCCATCTCTGGCCATCCTACCCACCCCACAGCTCTGCCAGTGCCCATTCATCCTGCCCTTGTGTGACCCCAGTCCTGGGACCCACCCCACAGCTCTGCCACTGCCCATTGATCCCGCCTCCCCTGCTCCTGTGTTACCCCCACCCTGAGCTCCCACCCCACAGCTCTGCCAGTGCCCATTCGTCCTTCCCCCTTGCCCCTGTGTTACCCCAGCCCTGGGACCCACCCCACAGCTCACTCACCCCAATCAATTTGTATTTGTACAAATTGTACCTTAGATCTCACCCCAAAACAACACTAGCATCCAACTCTATAGTCATCCAACTACTGAGGCCTGGTCTCACTACAGCGGGAGTTTGAAGTAAGATACGCAACTCCACTTAAGTCAATGATATTAAGGCAGTTAGTTACATAGCCGGAGTCCACGTATCTTAAACAGCGTTTCTGCACCGTCCACACAGCAGAAGGCCAATGGGAGCAAATGCTCTCACTGGCTTCCCTTACTGCTTGTGATGGTGAGGGGTATAGACACTGGCCAGAGCATTTCATTTCCGGGTCTGTTCTAGACTTGCTACATCAAACACCAGAAGATCAACCTCTGGAGCGTTGATCCCCTGGTAAGTACTGACACGGCTGAGGAGGTATATCTAGACTACATGGCTCCATCGACAGCGCCATGTAAAACGGTTTACTTGGTAGGCCGCGTGAAACAAAGTTTACCAGAGCGGTCGACAAAGGCTTCCCCTGTCGACCGCGCTGCATCTAGACTGCTGCGCTGGGCCGGATCGGCTGATCGTTGGCACAGCGCTGCGGCCATTTTATTTTAACGAAGAGGGGAGTATTTAAATCCCCACTTCATTGACTATGCCGAGTAAACTATTTTACATGGCTCCATTGATGGAGCCATGTAGTCTAGAGTACCCAAGGAGAAAGAAATGAAGGAGTTATTTACAGGTTGAAGGAGGCAGAAGAGGAGCCCAGATGAACAACAAAGCATAGTTCCAAAAGTTGACAAAGAAATAGGAAGCTGTCCACTATATGACTTTTAAGACTAAACCAAGTTGACCCTAGGGCTCTCTGTTGTTCCAGAACCCCAACCATTGTATGAGTCCGCACAGGCAGAGATAACCTTTCTTCTTGTTGGCCTCTTTAGACTCGCATACCCTAGAGGTCCAAGGGAAGGGACTAAAGCTGCAGGGTGTCACTTCTTCATCGGTGGATGGGACAGTCCACAAATCTTTGCCCTACAATGGCCCATTTAGTCCATTGTCCTTTTTCTGGGTGGGAGAGCAACTGTTATGCTTGCAGTCATAAAGCCAAACTTACACATCCCCTGAATGCAACAGCTGCAAATATTTTCCATAAAATTTGTACGTGCAATGTACAAAGCATTTTATAGAGTCTAAACCCATCTTCCCATATCTCACACCTCTTGACTATTATGAGCCTGTTGGCGAGGTGGTCTGCTTTCCAGCTGTGAATCTGTCAGTGCTCAGAAAACATCGGCAGAATCGGCACCAGTTTGCTTGCACACCATCCACTATTACCTGTTGTAGTCTGGGCCCCCCACTACAGAGAGGAAGTGGACACATTGGAGAGGGTCCAACGGAGGGCAACCAAAATGATTCAGGGGCTGGAGCACATGACCTAGGAGGAGAGGCTGAGGGATTTGGGCTTGTTCAGTCTGCAGAAGAGAAGAGTGAGGGGGGATTTGAGAGCAGCCTTCAACTTCCTGAAGGATACAAAGAGGCTGGAGAGAGGCTGTTCTCAGTGGTGGTAGATGACAAAGTGAGGAGCAATGGTCTCAAGTTGCAATGGGGGAGGTCTAGGTTGGAGATTAGGACAAATGATTTCCCTAGGCAGAAGCACTAGGGGTGGGTTCCCTAGGGACGGAGTGGAATCTCCATCCGTAGAGGTTTTGGAGGCCTGACTTGACCAAGCCCTGGCTGGGATGATGAAGTCGGGGTTGATTCTACTTTGGGCAGGAGGCAGAGGTCTCTGCCCACCCTGGGATTCTAGGATTCTATGTTTATTCCCCATGTAGGCACGTAGAGAGAGCAACTCAGTCGCCCTTTGCATGCTGTTTGTTTAGATATTTGGAGTTCCTTGCATCTTTGGCTATGAGGGATGTTTTCTGACCCATTCATCACTCTCTTCTCTCCAGGGTATCGACAACCTCCTTGAATTGGGGACGTCGTATTCCAACAGGGGTCTCGCAAGCACCAAATGTAGAGTCCATAAAACCTCTTACTCTTAGACAAGCTGCCCCGTCTATGCACCCTGGTGTTGCATTCTCTTTTCCAGCCAGAGCATCTCCTTGGAAGCTCGCGGGCAGCACATTACCCACCGTGGCCCCCTATCTCTGTCTGTACATGGAGAAGTACAGATAGGGGCTGGACTCAGTGATGTCCTGAGGTCTCTGCCAGCCCTAGGATTCTATGAAATGAAGGCACTATTTTGCCTCCTAATCACCGTCCACCGCACAGCGCAGATTAACTGGGATAATACATAGTTCTTCATAGAACCAATAGGCCAAGGACTCTGTCAGAGGGTGGGAATGGGTGACAGGTAAGGGATTGCTTTGTTCTGTTCACTCCCTCTGGAACATCGGGGCATTGGCCTCCTGGCTGGGTGGACCTTTGGTCTGACCCAGTGTTGCCGTTCTTCTGTTCTGATAAGCTTCAGGTCAGTTACGGAGCTTCTTAAAGGCAGATTTCAGTGCCAAACGGGAGACACAAAGTGTTATTCGCACATTTATCAGACCTGCTTAATAGCTGTGCAGTGCCTGCAGAGCGCCCTTTGAGGCCGTTCAAAAGACGACGCCTCTGTCCATCATGTGATGGATCATTGAGTTGGAGGGCTGACAGCCCTGGCCGGGATGACTGAGTGGGGGCTGGTCCTGCTTTGGGCAGGGACTTGGATTCAAATGCCTCCCGACAATCACCCTGACCAATATGTCTAGATCGTGAGTATATACATATACATGTGGCTCAGTAGGGGCATGTCTGCATTGGGAAGTTATTTCAAAATACAGGGAGGCAAGCCCATTAATTCGAAATAACAACCCCCGCTTGTGGAGAGGAATAATGCTTCCTCCAAATGGTTATTTCGGGAGGTGTCATTTTGAACTAGCTTATTTTGAAATGGTTTGCCAGGGGAGACGCACCCAATTAGACCTGATGGAACTATAGTCTTGCCGGGGGAGAGAGTTTGTTGCCTAAACTTTTAGATGCCTTAAAAATGGGCAAAACCAAAGGAAAAACTACGTAGCCCTTTAAAGACTCACAGGATGGTTTAATAGGTGATGAGCTTTCGTGGCCCACAAAAGCTCATCATCGATTAAACCATCTTGTGGGTCTTTAAAGGGCTACATAGTCTGATCTTGCTAAAACAAAAGGAAGAACTAACACGGCTACCTCTCTACTACTATTAGAAATGGGTGAATTTTTTAGACCGGGGTGCTCAAAAATTCCTGGAAATCAAGTCTCTTTTGGGTTTCCCATGTCAACTACCCCAAAATTGAGAGAATTGAAGGCACGCCCTAGTTGACAAACCGCGGCCTACAGTGTTATGCCGGAAGGGGAGAGCCCTGCCTGATTTTGAAAACCAACCAGCTTTGACTTGCCAACCGAGCACGTACGGGACTCAGTTTACCATTGCCCAGGTCACTCTGCGGATGGGATAATTCCACTGACATCGTTTTAGTCCTTCTGGGGCAATGCTGGAGCTAATCAGAACTGTTTATACCAGTCCCTGGCAGGCAACGGAAATGAATATTCACAAAGTTGCCTCACCAATACCAACGCTGCCTGGAAGGGTTGAGTGGCATTGAATTGGAAAATTGTTTTGAGAAGAGGCTCAACACGAGGCGCTTGGAGAGACTTTGACAAGAGCAACGAGTGTCCAAGGAGGGCACAGGCTACGCCTCCTCCAACCCAGGCCGTGGTCCAACCCCTGCTCCACCTAGAGGCCCCCAAATCCCTCCACCTCTCCCCTGTAGTCATAGAATCCTAGAAGGTGGATTCAGGGTGGCGGAGGGCGGGGATGGATAGAGTTTGGGGAGTGGGGCTGGGGCAGGGTAGGAGTGAGCCTGCCTCAGCCCCACTGCATCCCCACCCAGAAGCCACCTGTGGTAAGTGGTGCCCACATTCTGAACCCCGGCCCCTTTCCTGCACCCCAAACCTCTGCCTTAGTCCTGAGTCCCCCGAACCCTCTTTCCCTCCCAGAGGCTGCACCCTGAACCCCTCCTGCACCTCAACTCTCTGCGCCAGGCTCAGCTCAGAGCCCCCCCATACGCCAAATCCTTTAGCCTCAGACCAGAGTCTGCATCATCAGCCCCCTGCCTGGCACCCCAGCCTGATGAAAGGGAGGGAACGTGGGAGGCTGGAGTGAGCAGGGGCGGGGCCTCGGAGAAGAGGCGGGGCAAGGTTGCTTGGGTTGAAGTAGATCTTGAACTGCACTTAAGTTCAAAAGAGTGATCGCACGCTTCAAAAGGTTGGAGACCGCTGGTATACAGGTCTGGGCGGGGCTCAGGGGAGTACGTACATCCTGAGTCCTACCAAAGGCTAACGTGAAGTAGGTCTTAACACAAAACCACAGCCCAAGACTGAGAGCTCACAGTGCAATAGAGGGCAGCTAATATAGAAGCAGGTGGGCAGCAGGCAGACAGAACTGACAGCGCCGCATGGGATTCGGTCATGCAAATCAGGGATTCCGTGACTTAACAGAGCAAGCAAAGCAGGAAAAGTGATTGACTTGTTCCCATACAACAAGAGCTAGGGGTCACCAAATGAAAGTAACAGGCCGCAGGTTTAAAACAAACAAAAGGAAACGTTTCTTCACACAAAACACAGCCAATCTGTGGAACTCCTTGCCGGAGGACATTGTGAAGAGCAGGATTTTAACAGGGTTTAAATGAGAACTAGACCAATCCATGTAGGTTAGGTCTATCCATGGCTATTCACCAGGATGGGCAGGGAGGGTGTGCCTACCCTCTGTTTGTCAGACGCTGGAAATGGATGACAGGAGAGGGATGACTGGATGATTCCCTGTGCTGTGCATCCCCTCTGGCATTGGCCACGATGAGAACACACTTAGCACCTGGCTTCAGGGTTTGTAGACAGATGTGTGTTTCAAAGAGCTTGCAAATAAGATTTCACCCTCCAAAACAACAAATACCACATCTAATTATTGCTGCTTTGGACTCAGATAAAAAAGCTGGCCTTAAGGCAATACAATCTGCCGTGTATTAATTAGTGACGTTGCATTTTTAAAAAATCCGTAAGCTCAGAGTTTTAGATCTCTACAACGCTCCAAAACCCGCCTGGGCAAAGAATCTGTTCCTTTCTTCCCCAAAGCCATTCATAGCGATGGAAACCTGATTGGAAATGCAATCATGCAAATACCCTC
>JANRFK010006695.1:6078020-6090694 GCA_030068395.1 Apalone spinifera
TCTATCTATCCCCACACACCCCCTCTATCTATCTATCTATCTATCCCCACCCACGCCCTCTATCTATCGTCACACACCCCCTCTGTCTAGACTACAGGGTTTTTTTTTAAAAAAGTGGCCTTTTTTCGAAAAAAACTTCTCCTGCGTATAGACTGCTGCCGCGTTCTTTCGAAAATAAATCAGAAGACTGCGGCAGTTTTTTCGACCACGGAAA
This sequence comes from Apalone spinifera, assembly GCA_030068395.1. Classification (NCBI taxonomy): domain Eukaryota; kingdom Metazoa; phylum Chordata; order Testudines; family Trionychidae; genus Apalone; species Apalone spinifera. The sequence continues at coordinate 6,078,235 of JANRFK010006695.1, forward strand.
ACCTCGTTTTATGAGGAAGAATGCCTTTTTTTGAAAGTGCTCTTTCAAAAAATGGTGCTATGTCATGCAATCTGTGCTTTTTCGAAAGAGAGCATCCGGACTGCCTGGGTGCTCTCTTTCGAAAAAGCAGCTTGCTTTTTTGAAAGTACTGGCTGTCGTCTAGATGCTCTTTTTTGAAAGAGGCTTGCAGTCTAGATGTAGCCTGTCTGTCTGTCTATTTCCACCTCCCCCTGTCTATCTATCTATCCCCACACAACACCCCTCTATCTAATCCCCCACCTAAATATATATATATATGGAGATATACCCAGCTCATTGAACTGGAAGGGACCTTAAGAGATCATTGAGTCCAGCCCCCTACCCTCATAGCAGGACCAACTACCATCCCTGACAAATTTGCCCTAGGTCCCTAAATGGCCCTCTCAAGGGTTGAACTCACAATGCTGGGTTTAGGGGGCCAATGTGCAAACCACTAAGTTAACTCTCCCCCCACCGCTTGCTCTCCTGGTCTATGAATCTATCATTCTGTTTTAATTTAATTTAAAAGACAAATGTCAGTTGCGTTATACTAATTACCAACAGCAGATAATAAGGTACAATGTTCCGCAGTGCCTACCTAGTGACAGATAAGCACCAAACCTGTTCATCGCCAAATCCTTGCTATTGTTTCTTCCTTCTCCCTTATCTTCTCCTTCCTCCTCTTTCTTCCCCCAATCTCACCACCATCTCTTGAATCTGACACGCCATGTTGCTTTTTGAGGGAGGACTTGGATTAGGCTCTGAATGCGGCCAGCTGAGTGGGCTCCATATGATCTCGTCTAGTAATCGAATCCACATCTAGGAAGCCTTTCCAGGGTATATTCTACACCTGGTGCCCAAGAGTTAAATGGTGGTCTCATCTAGCTGGATTTCCTTCATCTCTCCCTCCGTATCTTGTCTGATTCTTTAGTTGATTCCATGTTCTCTTGTTTGTGAACTGACCACCCCGATACCATAAATAGCTCAAAAACTATAGCTCAGCTGCTAGCAGCAAAAAAACGTACAGACTTTATTAATGATGGTCAGCAAATTACTTGATTTATTTAGAGCTAGTCCAAATGCCAGCCAATTAACAAACAAACTAACAAACAAACAGATAAATATCCCATCTGAAAAAAAAAGTTGAATCAACATTGAAAACTGTCGATGTTGATGACAATTTTCAATTTGATTTAATTAGACTCTTTCGAACCAAAACTTGCGGGAGGTTGACTCTTCCAAATGTTTATTTCAATTAACAGTGAGAACAACTATTGAAATATTGGAATTTTTCATGGGATAGACCTTCTTTTCCAACCAGCCCTTCATGCATGGTAGCTGTAGTGTTGAGGAAAGTACTCACAATTGTCCATAGAAGTTCCCCAAAGTAGCACTTAAGTGAGGCAGACAAATTCACAACACTTCTCCAGGTCTCCCAATGTTGATAACTCCCTTTTGCTCTCAATTATTCTATGTAGCACACTTTGTGAACATTTCAGAGGGGTAGCCAGGTTAATCTGTTAATCCAATGTAACTGAAGAAGTGGCATCTTTCTAACCCATGAAAGTTTATGCCCAAATAAATGTGTTACTATCCCTGCCCATCCTGACCAACTGCCATTAAGGAACCACAATCCATGCATATATCTAGTCTTAATCGTCTCAAAATCCTGTGGCAAAGAGTTCCACAGGTTGACTTTGTGTTGAAGACAGGCTGACTTAGGTGAAGAAACACTTCCTTTTGTCTGTTTTAAATCGGTTGCCTATTCATTTTATTTGTTGACCCCTATTTCTTGCTCTCCATGCATCTGACAGAGTGGTTTTTACCCATGAAAGCTGATGCCCAGATAAATCTGTCAGTCTTTAAGGTGTGGCAGGATGCCTCGTTGTTTTTCCTAGTTCTTGTAAGGAGTAAATAACACTTCCTAATGTATTTTCTCCACACAAGCCATGATTTTATCCATCTCTATCATATCCATCCTTTGTTGGCTTTCTTCCACTCTGAATAGTGCAACGCTTTTTAACCTCACCTGATACAGAAGACGTTCCACTCCCCTCCTCAATTTTGTTGCACTTTTCGGAACCTTTTTCAATTCCAGTATACCTGTGGCAGCTGTGTTTACATACAGTCTTAAAGATGAGGATTTACACAGAGACAATATGTTCTGCCATATTGTCTGGCCCTTACTGAATTAATCCCAGCACTCTCTTCACTTTTTTGATGGGTGCTGAACTTTGAGTGTATATCTTTAAAGCACTACTCACAATGACTCCAAGAGCTTATTAACAACTAATTCAGACTTCATCATTTTATGTGTTTCGTTGGGAATATGTTTTCCAATGCCCATTTCTCGGCATTTATCAACACGGACTTGCATCTGACTTTTTGTTGCCCAGTCATCCATTTCTGTGAGATCCCTTTGGAACTCTTTCAAGTCTGCTTTGACTTTAACTCTCCTGGGCAGTGTTGTATCATCTGTACATTTTGCCACCTCACTATTCACCCCTTTTTTCCAGATAAATTATGAAGCTGTTGAACAGTACTGGTCCCAGTACAGACCGCTGCCGAATTCCGCTAGTTATCTGTCTCCATTCTGAAAACTGACCATTTATTCCTAACCTTTAACGCACTACAAAGCCAATTTCCCCTGCCTTTGACATTCACATTTTCACATCAAAAGCTATGAATGGGACACATCCAGCTCACTTAATTAGTTTCATTAACATGGGTCCTCCAATTGACAAGTAACTGCTTTTGCTGTTACATCTATCTTGGATTCTGTTATTTCCATTCCAACTCATCTAATGAAGTGGGTTCTACTCATGAAAGCACATGACCCTATATATTTTTGTTCGTCTCCTTATTCCGGAATAACGGGCTCGGGAGTATGGACGCACCACTTATACATTCGACCTTGGGGGGCTAATTTCGGACTAAGGTCCTCGTGTAGACAGGGCCTCCTTTAATTCTAGGAACTTTCTTACTTTATCGCAAGGGGAGGACACAAAGATCCTCAGCTGGTGTAAATCAGGAGAGCTCTGCTTGCATCCATGCAGCTAATGAGATTTACATCCGCTGGGGAAGTGGCCGTGGGTCACCGTCTCTATATTGAGAGGAGAGGCCTCCCTCTGGGACACCTGGCATTGGCCGCTGAGGGCAGACAGGACACTGGGCTAGATGGACCTTTGGTCTGTCCCAGTCTGGCAGTTCTTATGTAGACCAATACTGCTAAGATCACGGTAGCAATGCTTTCAATTATTCTGTGATATTTAGGGGACAATGTTTTTAGTTCACCAAAGGCCAAAATCTGCCATTGGTTTCAGTGTTCTTAGCTGTGCAATTAATTTGACCCATAGTTATTTCATTCTTCAAAGGGCTCTGCACCACCATGCATGGAAGCAGCTGGTTTTAGTGTAAAGGGTCCCAGCAGCAACCAGTCTGGATTGTTTAATTCATCTTGGTATGTTTGGGAAGTCTGACTTTCAGCTCCGGTGTGTCTGTCTCTGTCACCCCTGCAGATGTCCTACTCTGGGAGCGACCCTGGCGAGAACCAGACCATCTCCAGTGGGTTCATCCTGGTGGGGTTTTCCGACCTTCACGAGCTGCAAATCCTTCTATTTCTGGTGTTTCTAATCACCTACCTGGTAACCGTGATGGGGAACCTGCTCATTATCCTCCTGGTAAAGCTCAGCCCCTCCCTCCACACCCCCATGTATTTCTTCCTGGTCAACCTGTCCTTCTTGGAGATCTGCTACACCACCAGTGTGGTCCCTCAGCTGCTGGTTCACCTCCTGGTGGAGCAAAAGACCATCTCCCTCGCAGGCTGTGCAGCCCAGATGTTTCTCTTCACCACCCTCGGTGTCACAGAATGCTGCCTCCTCGCGGCCATGGCCTATGACCGCTACGTGGCCATTTGCCACCCCTTGCACTACACAACCATCATGAGTGGCCGTGTGTGTGTGCTGCTCGTGGGTGTGTCATGGACCACCAGCATCCTTGTGGAAGTGGTTCACACCATCTGGCTCTTCAGCCTGCCCTTCTGCGGCTCCAACCGCCTCCACCACTTCTTCTGCGACATCCCACCCGTGGTGAAGATGGTGTGCATGGACACATCCAAGAACATGATCGTGGTCTTGGCTTTGTCGGCGCTGTTCATCATGAGCCCTTTTTTCTTGATCCTCCTGTCCTACGTCCGCATTATCTCCACCATCCTCAGGCTGCCATCGGCGGAGGGCAGGCGTAAAGCCTTCTCCACCTGCTCCTCCCACCTCATGGTGGTGACTTTGTTCTATGGAACGGCCCTCATCACCTACCTGAGGTCCAAGTTCACGGACAGCAATCAAGTGATTTCCCTCATGTACACAATGGTGACTCCAATGTTGAACCCCATAATCTACACGCTGAGGAACAAAGAGGTGAAGGGAGCCTTGAGGAAAACAGTACACGCGAGCATTCTCTGGGTCTACCAACAGAAGGACAGAAGATGCCTTATATGGATTTAATCAGGCTGCATCTTTATTAGACGTCTTGGACCATCTGGCAGATAAAAGTGTACAGTGCAGGTACCCCCATGTTTATTCCATTATTTCTGCTGGCCTTCTCCTCTTTTTCCATCCCCCTTTAAGACCATCCATTTCTGGGACCTTCCCATCCACCCCCACCCTTGTAGGAGGATTATAGTGGGCTATAAGAAAGGGGCAGTTGGTTCCCTGCCAGACCAATCATATGAGTCCCTAACCCTATCCCCCGCTTCTGTTCTTTTTATGAACACCCCCTTTTTAAGTCCACTTTCAATCCACCGATCGGGTCGCTGTATACCTGCTTCATAGAGTGCCCGCATGGACATCTGCCAGCAATTAGCTTGGATGCCTTCCCCCAACTCAATTGGACTCCCAAACATCCCTTCCTGTCTCCTTTTCTAGTGGCCAAACCCCATCAGCACCAAATCCTGAAAGGGGACCCCCAACCTCAGTCATTCATTTGGATACTCAAATTATCCAGTCTCTTTGGAGCCCAGAGTTTGATTCTCTTCCTCTCCCCTCCTCCCCCCGCACCATTTACATGTGTCTTGCCTGGATGGTGCCCCGCAGTTCCCTGCCAGACCCTGCATGTCAAACCGCAACATTTTTATTGTTTGCTGGAAAACTGAAGGATCTGTCTTAGATTCCTTCTTGTTCAGGGCAGTAGTTCACCTTTTTACAAGTTCCCAAATAATGCGGCGCATCTTGAAAAATACTATGGCAGTAACTGCTGATGGGGTTCTACACCACACGGCAGTGGCGTCAGCAGTTCAAAGAACCTGCTCCTCCTTTCACGCCAACACTGGCTTGCCCCGTTGCAAACCCTCAAGGACCAAATTCCATGGGGTAGAACCAAACTCACGCCCTTCCCCAGCGATAACAGAGTCTCCTTGATCAATGGTTGACCATCACAAGTTTCATGTCCTAGGTTGTCGCTGCCAGCGTACGTGTTCTTAAGAAAACTGACGTGGACGTTACAAGGAGCAAGCCGCCAACCGAGCCCAAAGAGTCGAAGGTCCGCTTCGAGACGCGCCTCGCCACAAAAGCGGAAAAAAAGTCGGAAGATAAAAAAGGACTTTCTCCCAGCAGATGGGGCTGAGGTTCCAGGATCAGGGTCCTCAGTCCCTTGGGGACCCACATGTAAATCCTTGGCTGAGATCATCCTCGACTCGAGGGATTGCCAATGACGGATTGGCTGATTGAGTGACTGACATCACACAGTGCCAAGTTCCAGCCCCAGGAATGGGCTCACTGGTCCCGCAAGCACCAAAAATGTGCTCTAAAAAGGACTGCCCTGAATGAGGCTCCCAAGATCCCTGTGCCAGGCCAACACGATACACCCACCCTGCCCAAACCCTCTGACTGAAAACCATCGAGCTCACTGACCCCGGCACCAGCCTGGAGGTGAATCCAAGGTCATTAAGGTTGCCTGCAACACCACGGACTGCATCACCCATTCATTTGTAATGGGCAAGTCGGTGACCGGCCTTCTCACTCCTGTAACTGCATGATGCCGTGAACACCACAGCTCTGCTACAGGCATGGGATCTCTGTGTTACCTGAACAACCATCCTATGCCAATGGCCCCTCTAGCTAGCAACACCTGCTCAAGTTCTTGGCCACCGCCTGGGGCCAGCGCCCAACAACCGTGCGTCTCAAAAGGTGCCCACTAGGCCACTATCAGCTCTGGAAAAGGGTGATAATCGACAGGGTATTGAAACTGTTGAAGGACCAAAGCTTCAGGAGCAAAATCTGCAAGTCCTCGGTGGGCCATTGGGTGATGGGCCCTGCTCCTGTTGCTGCACTGATGCACCCCCTGTCACTTTCCTCACTTGTAATCAGTTCTCTAGGTGACCTGGTATCTGTGGGATGCCTTGAATGCCTCCTCAGAAACTCCAGGCATAAATTAAATTTATGGAGATTGCCCATCTCCTAGAGCCGGAAGGCACCTTGAATCCACTCTCCTGCCTTCACAGCAGGACCAAGTACCACCCCTGACAAATTTTTGCCCCAGATCCCTAAATGGCCTTTTCAAGGATTGAACTCACAACCTTGGGTTTATCAAGCCCCTGCTCAAACCACTGACCTATCCCTCCCCCAAGTGCACAGCCACTTGCCTCACCACCCCTGCAGACTGAAAGGGGGGGGTTTGCTTTTCTTAATGACCCCAAGCCATTTACCTAAACAAGGACACATTTGCTGATAAAACACAAACACCCCTTGGCCCATGTGCCCTGTTGCGGTATGAGCCCCTTTGCTCCTGTTGTGAGGCTAATACCCCAACTCTCGCCTCATCTGCACTGTGCAGAATGTGAATCCTCCCCTCCCTCTTGTCTCCGGCGCTAACGACGGGAAAGGGAGAAGCAAAACTTCATCTGAGGAAGTGGGTTTGGCCCACGAAAGCTCACGATACTGTATATTTTGGTTAGCCTCTAAGTGTGCGTCTACACAGCAGGGCAAAAGTAAAATTAAGCGACACCCCTTCAGCTACGTCAATTGCACAGCCGAAATCGAAATAGTTCAATTCGGCTTTTGGTGCTGTATACATAGCAGGAAGTCGAAGGAAGAACACTCTTCCTCCTTCCTTGACTCCGCATGGAATGAAGGGTACAGGAGTCGGAGTAAGAAGTCCTCAGCGCGACATTATTTTGAAATAACGGCTTGAAGCGTAGACGCGCTCTCTGTTATTTCAGAATAACGTCAGTTATTCCGCCATAACGCTGCTGTGTTCATGTATCCTAAGGTGCCACAGGACCACTCATTTTTCATAAAACACGATCCATCAGTGATCTAGCTGGGAACTTCCATATCTGTCACTGCCAACGTTCCCACTGATTAGTGGGTTCTTAGAAGACATTGAGGAGTAAATTAGAGCTAATTAATAGCCAGGCCTGGCGGCTGTAAACAAACTCTATGGGACCACAGGAAACTAGGCCACACCCATGCTAAGTGGACATCTGGCTGACTAACATCATGCCGGACCACGGATGTTGCCAGACCAGAGAGTTCTGATCTACAGAGGTTCGACCTGTACAAAGAAACTGACATGAACATGAAAGAAGAAGACAATCCCATGTCTTCCTTACCTTTTGTTCTTCAAGGAACGGAACACAATGGCAGGTAACCGGGCTCTACCTCTATCAGTTGGCGCTGGGAGTACATAAGAACATAAGAACGGCCGTACCGGGTCAGACCAAAGGTCCATCTAGCCCAGTAGCCTGTCTGCCGACAGTGGCCAGCACCAGGTGCCCCAGAGGGGGTGGACTGAAGACAATGATCAAGTGATCTGTCTCCTGCCATCCCTCTCCAGCCTCTGACAAACAGAGGCCAAGGACACCATTTCATCCCCTGGCTAATAGCCTTGTATGGACCTAACCTCCATGAAATTATCTAGCTTCTCTTTAAACGCTATTAGAGTCCTAGCCTTCACAGCCTCCTCTGGCAAGGAGTTCCACAGGCTGACTACACGCTGTGTGAAGAAGAACTTTCTTTTATTAGTTTTAAACCTGCTACCCATTAATTTCATTTGGTGTCCTCTAGTTCTTCTCTAGTAGAGAGAGAATTCTAGGCGTATGGATAGTCTGTTCTCTTGGGATTTATTTTAACTAATCCATCATTTCAGCCTCTTGCCGACTGGCTCTCTCAGCTGCAAGAGGCATCTCTGGACTTTGGGGTTTTTTTTTAGCATGTGGAAAAACCACCAGTGAAGAGATGTAGATAATAGTACCAAAAACAAATAAAAGAGTTGCAGAATAATGAAGAAAAAACCCACAAAGAAGTAAATGATTCAATTGGTGATGGCTGTGAATTGTAGGAAGTGGGGGAGAGAACTGTACAACTATGCTACCACCAGCTCTCTATTGGCTGCTGGAAGTCACATGACTTTAGCATTTAATCCAACATACTCCGAAGATATTTAAACTTGCAGGAGATTGCCATATGTGTTACAGCATCCATCCACCCATCTGTCCATCCATCCACCCACCCGTCCACCCACCTGTCCATCCATCCGTCCACCCACCTGTCCATCCATTCATCTGTCCATCCATCCATCCACCCATCTGTCCACCCGTCCACCCACCTGTCCATCCATTCATCTGTCCATCCATCCATCCACCCACCTGTCCATCCGTCCACCCTCCCACCCACCCATCCTTTTCTTTCTCATCTTTCCTTTAAAACCTGATACATTTCAGATTCTTGCTCACCGAGGACAATCGCTTCACCTTAACAATGGGAGGTCGGGTCAGCTCCTCATCCCAGTAATACTCCGGGGACAGCAGGCGTGTGGGCTTCTGGTACAGGATATATTTATTCAGGTGGCTTTCCTCATGCCACTTGGCTTCGATACTGTTGGCTCTGTCTTCTGTGACCCCTTTGACGCAAGTGGTGGTCAACTTGTAGACCTCGGACACGGTCCCTTCGTACAAGCTGGCTGCATAGTAGAAATCCCCTTCCCCATGGGGGATGGCCATTTGCAACTCTGGCCGCGTCTCGTAGGAGTTGTTTTCCCATGACTTGGTGTATTGCCAGGAGCTGATGGTTCCCACAAGCGTGTCCACCAGCTCCACGCCAATGTGCATGAACATCTTCATGTGGATGTCCATGGAGTAAAGGTAGTCTACCTCGTAGCGCCAGCAGCTGTGGATATAGTTGCAGATGATGTCCATGCGGTTCATGGAGATGTCCTGCCACCATGAGTAGTTCTGGACAGGGATAACGAGGAGACACGTCTCAGGGACCAACAGTATGGGTGAGACCTTCTCTGGGTGGTCAGTGAAGAGATAGAAGTTGACCCTGTGCCCGGAGAGGATGAATTTGTTGGCAGAGCCGAGAAATCCTGGTATGAACCGGATGTGTCTGAAAGGCAAAGGAGCTCCGGAGGGAATGAAGAGTTATGGGTGGGGGTCCATCTAGCCCAATATCCTGTCCTCTGACAGTGGCCAATGCCAGGTGTTCCAGAGGGAGGGAACAGAATAGGGAATCACCAGACGATCACTCCCTTGCCACCCATTCCCAGCCTCTGACAAACAGAGGCTAGGGACACCATTCCAACACAACATAGCTAGTAGCCATGATTGGACCTGTCCTCCGTGAATTTATCTAGCTCTTTTGTGAACTCTGTTAACCCAGGTTTACACTGGGGAATTATTTCAAAATAAGTCCCCACTCCCTTATTTTGAAATAATAAGTGGAGCGTCCACACAACCAAGCCCTTTATTTCCAAATAATGGACCGGCTATTTCGAAATCTGTAGTCCTGCTTTCTTTGCGGAATAAGCTTATTTCAAAATAGCTGTTTTGGGAGTTATTAATTTGAAATAATTTCCTAGGGTAGACATGCCCTTAAAGTTCTGGTCTTCAGAATAGCCTCTGGCAAGGAGTTCCACAGATTGACTGTGCATGGGGGGAAGAAATACTTCCTTTTGGTTTGTTTCAAACCAGCTATCTATTAAATTGTAATTGAAAGCATATCAAAAGAGCATATACAAACTTAAATTATAATTATAAGCATACCAATAGTAGGCTGGGTCTAGATCGGCATGATTTTGTGTCTGTCTACACTTGTATTTGCGCAAGAACACTGACTTTGTAATGTACAAAATCAGTGATTCTTGCACAGATATTCTGACGCTCCCGCTCAGGGATAAGCAAGTATTCTTGTGCAAGAGGACCAGTGTAGACAGCCACATTTATTTCTTGTGCAAGAAAGCCCCATGGTTAAAATGGCCATCGGAGCTTTCTTGCGCAAGAGTGTCAACATTGGGCACTGAGGCTTTTGCGCAAAAGCAAATCTTTTGCGCAAAGGCACATGCCAATATAGACGCTGTCTTGCGCAAATACTTTTAACGGAAAAAACTTTTCCGTTAAAAGTATTTGTGCAAAATCCTGCCAATCTAGACGCAGCCATAATGTATAAGTATCTCCATCCTGCCTGTCTTTCTTCTGAAAGGCCGGTGAGCTCAATTTCAAAGCTTGGGCCCCTCGAGAATAGCCTCTCTCCATCCTCTTTGGAACCCCCCTTCAGGGAGTTGAAGGCTGCTCTCAAATCCCCCCCCCTCACTCTTCTCTTCTGCAGACTGAACAAACCCAAATCCCTCAGCCTCTCCTTGTAGGTCATGTGCTCCAGCCCTCTACTCATTTTGGTTGCTCTCTGCTGGACCCTCTCCAATGCGTCCACATCCTTTCTATAGTGGGGGGGAGGGGCCCAGAACTGGACACAATACTCCAGATGTGGCCTCCCCAGAACCGAATAAAGGGGAATAATCACTTCTCTGGATCTGCTGGCAACACTCCTCCGAATTCTCAATGACTAATTATTTAACCCACAATGGAACAGCTTCAACACTACAGATGGTGGGAACCCCATATCAAAATGTCCCCCGGCCCATCTGAGTGGGTTCCTGATGCAGGGAGAGGTTCCCCTGCAGTTGGGTTCCTGATCTGGGAGAGGAGGACCTAGACTGCCGTAACGTTGAATTTGGCCAGATCTTAGGGCCAGATCATCCAAGGTCTTTAGGCCCCCAACTTTTACAGAAATCGACTGAAGTTAGGTGCCTCCATCTTTGTTTAAAAATCAGGCTCTTAAGATGTTAAAATGCCCAGGCTCATATAATATTCACATTTTAAAATATGTGTTTCTGGAGATGAAGGCAAAGACTATAAGGGTAAGTCTACACTAGCTCGTTAATTCGAGCGAGGTAGGCAAATCAGGCAACCGGAGTTGCAAATGAAGCCCGGGATTTGAAAGAATTGGGTTTGTTTAGTTTAGAAAAGAGAAGATTGATGGGGGACATGAGAGCAGTTTTCAGGTATCTAAAAGGATGTCATAAGGAGGGAGAAAATTTGTTCATCTTTGCCTCTGAGGACAGGACAAGACGCAATGGGCTTAAACTGCAGCAAGGGAGGTTTAGGTTGGACATTAGGAAAAATTTCCTAACTGTCCGGGTGGTCAGATACTGGAATAAATTGCCCAGGGAGGTTGTGGAATCCCCATCTCTGGAGATATTGAAGAGTAGGTTAGATAAATGTCTAACAAGGATGGTCTAGACAGTACTGGGTCCTGCCATGAGGGCAGGGGACTGGACTCGATGACTCGCGAGGTCCCTTCCAGTCCTAGTATTCTATGATTCTATGATTCTTGGCTGTTGTCGCTGGCAGCTCCAGTGGGGCATTTTTAGCTGCCCTTCCCCAAAGGAGAGGAGGATCCCGGCCGGCAGGCCCAGGGCCAGCAGGTGCACTTTTCGGCTGGGCAGGAGCTTGGCTCTGTAACAAGAAAGGGGACAGGCAGAAGGCCGGAACGGGAGGGGAGCGCAGGAGGGATCGGTAGGGGGTTTCCAAAGCCCTACCCCGGCCAGAGCCCCTGGCAGATTTTAGGCCGCAGCATTGAGAAGGCAGCAAGGTTTCTTCCTTGCCCAGGGCTGTTTCAGAGGGGGGCCCAGGTCAATCCCGATCTCGCCTTCCGAGGTGAGCGGTCGCCCAGCGCAGAGCACAGCCAAGCGCTGGCAGGGAGCAAACCGGCCCCCGGCCCCCGGCCCCCGGCCCCTGGGGGTAGCTGCTCCCTGTGGGGTACAAGAAACCAAACCAGGAGGTCCGGGGCGACTGTGCCAAGAACTGCCGCAGCTTCTTCCTTGCAATCCCCACCCTGACAGGCGGCACCGCTCCCCTGCCGGGCCCGGGCAGGGCGCAGGGCTCTGGGGTGTCCGGGGGCATGGCGGACACAGGGAGGGGGGGCAGAGTGGGAGACGAGAGGGCAGAGGGAATGAATGCGGCTGGAAGAGGCCTGGGATGGGGGCTCTCTTCCCTGGGAGGCAGAGTAGGGAGGGGGCAAGGGTAGGGAAACACACACACACACATACACACACACACACTGAGCTGCTTCATTCCCTCCAGCAGGGGATGATAACACACACACACACACAC
>JANRFK010006695.1:6132581-6146431 GCA_030068395.1 Apalone spinifera
TTCCTTTTGTTTTTGCAAGATCAGACTAACACGGCTACCTCTCTATTACTAAATTTCTATTAACACTGATATCAATACCGATATCTCTGCAGGTCTGTGAAATGCAAACAGAAAAAGCTATAGCCCAATTTCCAGTACTCATCACAGCCAAATTCCTTCCCACCCAAGGAAAGAAATTTCAATTTCATGCCTCTAAGTAGGAAACCACTAAGCACCTTTGCAACTCTGAGCCTAGGGGCTGTCACAGAAACCTCCCTGACCCGGGACAGAAATGGGTTCTGTGCATAACAATATAGACTACCAAACTTTGTCCAAAAAAAGGGAAAGAAAGAAAAAAAATCCCACTGAGTCTCCCTGGTATTTTAGTTCTTCTTTCCAATTTTGGGGCCCCATTTTTAACCAAAATATTTTGGTCTTCCTGTACCTGCTGAAGTACAGGAAGACCAATATCTATCGCTCCTCCAATTGCCCTCCTGGGGCGATACAGGACCAATGATACAGGGTCATAAGGGCTGTCAAGACCGTGGGTTCCCAAACTGGGGGGGCATGCCCCTCTGGGGGAGTGTGAAGAAATTCCGGGGGGGGGGGGCGAGGCGACCCAGCCACTCCCCCCCAAGTTTTGCTGCTATTTTGGGGGGGGGGTGAGGGTTTCTCAAAAATCAAAAAAGGGGGCATGATGCCAAAAAGCTTGGGAACCGCTGGTCTAGTCTGCATATATATCGGTTTTTGTCTTCATATATCAGGCTTTCTTTGAATGGACAGCTGATTTGGACATCCTGAAGTGACTCATGAATGTGACTAAAATTAGGTAAATATTACAGCAAAACCAATCAAAATCTTTCAATACTTAAATACGTTTAGTGACCCTAACATGTACCCTAGTGGTTAGAGCATTCCTGAGGGTGGGGGGTATGTGTCACACATTCAATGACAGTGTGAACAAAGAATTTGAAATTTGTTCATGCAGCAGTTCAGAGGCGTTCTTCCCCATTGTTTGGAGTTCGAAATGGAGTGATTAGACTGATCTGAGTGCTTTAGACATGAATGTTTTCACTTGGGGACATTTAATTTTCTCCTTCCTATAAAATGGTTCATTTTAATGATGATTCTAGCAGGTCTACTCATCTCAGACATCAGCTGACAGCGATTTCCCTTGAGACCAGAAGTTCTGTCTCCATTTATTTTCTTACAAACGAGACATTCCTTTTTTCGTTCTATTGCTTTGCTTTCGGGGCAACGGTTCTCCCGTGACTGTTATTTTTCCTTTGGAATCCATTGTTTGCCATGATTTTGCCTTTGAGATTTGTCATAACACTGGACTGGAACGGTTGTTTTTTCATTTTCGATTTACATCTCAACTCGCCTCGATGTAATAATTGGAAATTCCCACCGGCAGAAATATCCATGGAGATTATATCATCGGCTATAAAGCAGAAATTGCCAACGGAGAGAGACATTTATCTCCGTGAAAGGCAATAACGGGCACATATAACAGGTGGCTTTGTAGGATCGAGACATCGGTTCACTGAGATAACTGAACCCTATTGACCATAGAAGAGAATGGAAAACATGATGCAAAAGTTATAATTTCTCTCCAAAAGTCTCAGTCAAGGGTGAGTTTCCGGGGAAAATGGGCAATAGATGATTCAGGCAAAGGTAAAGAAGCCAAGTTGGAATGAAAGACTTGGACACAGATGAGAAAAAGCTCTCTTCGGCCTCACCATGGTGGAAAGCAGCAGGGTTTTTTCTAGTCTGTGTCAGTCCAGGGGGGAAGTACGTAAAAGCGGATGGGTAAGGGCAAAAGATGCCAAAGAAAGAGCAGTGAATTGCTCTCTGATTTAGAATGTCAGAACTTAATAATAGCCACACTGGATCGGACCAAAGTCCATCTTGTTTGGCATCATGTCTTGTGACAGTGTCCAAAGCCAGGTGCCCCAAAGGGAGCGAACGGAACAGAGAACCCTAACCCTAATCCTCCACTCCCAGCCTCTGACACACAGAGACTAGGGACACCCTCCCTGCCGAGCCTGGCTAATAGCCATTGATGGACCTAACCTCCATGTTTTTATCAAGTTCATCAGCACCATGTGCGTTTTATTGCTTGTAAAATCATTTTTGAAAAGCTGCAGTCCCTCTTCTGTATGAGTGTGTGTTTCTGGATTTTTCTTTCACGCATTTCTGTTTCGTTGGGTTTAAAACAAACAAGAGGATGTTTTTTCTTCACACAGCACACAGTCAACCTGTGGAACTCCTTGCCGGAGGATGTGGTGAAGACTAGGACTTCAACATGGTTCAAAAAAGAGTTAGAGAGATTCATGGATGTTAAGTTCTTCAATGGCTGTTAGATAGGATGGGTAGGGATGGTGTCCCTAGCCTCTGTTTCTCTGGAGGTGGGTGACACGGGAGGGATCACGTGAGGATTCCCCATTGTGTTCCCTTCCTCTGGGGCACCTGGCATTGGCCACTGTTGGCAGATAGGAGACTGGGCTGGATGGGCCTTTGGTCTGACCCAGTCTGGCCTCTCTTATGTTCTTATGTCAATGTACCATTGCAGCTGAAGAAACAGATGATATGGGCACGCTATAAGTCAAAGAATAAAGCTATCAGAAGGTAGGATAGATGAAGAAATGTGTAGGGAAAAGCAAGGAAGAGATTTTCCACCTATTGGCTCAGATACCTTTGCTTTAACAGCAAGGAACTGCCACTTCTCTTGAAACGGATCTGTATTTTTTAATTGCTCATCATTTTTTTCTGAAATAAACAATCTTTCTCTCTCTGATTCTCTCTTTGTATTTTTATCTCATTCCATCTATCCATCTCATCTTTGTTTCTCCACTTTTTCCTTCAGGCAACTTCTCCCTTCTGGATAAAAACGGCTTTCTGATTTCTCTCTTGGTGAGTTTTCATTTTTATTTCGCTAACTTTTCTTTGTATGGATTTTGGAGTCCCCTCTGAGTTCAACTTGTGTAAATCCATATGAAGCGGACGCAATCTGCCCTGGCGTAACTGAGAACCGCGGTTAGGTTTTCGTGTGTGGGCCTTGGTTAGGTTTTCGTGTGTGTCTGTTTCTGTGTCTTTCAAATGGTGCTTTTTTTTTTCATTGAAAATGCTCTGGCAGAAGCCGGCTGGTTAGAACATCATGCAGAAAGCAGCCGGGTGGATATTTTGGCTCATGTCTGGCAGTGTGTGTTTATCCCGTACCATGGAGGTATATTTCCCGGCTTTACACCCAAACTTAAACTGAACCAGAAATAGCAGGGTAGCCTCAGTGCACAGACTCGGTTTGAGCCCAAACCCATCTGAGACCCCTGGAGGCACATACACTGTGAATGGCTAGCCAGCTACAAAAACAGTTTCTCCTCTCTTGGTGTTCATACCTCCACAGCAGCTGCTAAAAGTGGGCCACATCCTCCCTGACTGAATTGACCTGTATCTGGCTTTCCTCTTGATTGGTACTCCCTTCTTCTCATATGCCTGTATATTTATACCAGCCTCTGGAATTTCCACGACATGCATCTGACGAGTGGGTCGTTGCCCAAGAAAGCTTACGCTCCAATAAGTCTATAAGGTGCCACAGGACTTCTTGTTGTTTATACAAAGGTGAGTAATCCAAGTCTCTGCCTGGACTGACGTGTTCACACAGCTAATTTTATCCTGCCAGGATGATCAAAACTAATGCATGGAGATATCTCCAAGCTGGGAATTTCACCTCCCCAAGACAGGGCAGGCATAGCTGTGGCTAATCTCTATACAACTTCGTTGCCAACCTATTGAGTTTTGTGATGTTTTCTAGCTTAGTTGACAGGACACCGATCTGATAAAGATATTTCAAATTCCCAGCTTCCTCGCTGTTAGTTAAAGGTCAACGTCACTTGAGGGAGTCCGATGGGACATTTCTGTAGTTCAATAGGTCTCCGTACTCTTGGGTCGCTTGTACTGCAAGCCCCAACTCACTAAGGGTACGTCTAGACGACAGGCTTTTGTCGACAGAGGCTTCGTCGACAGATGTTGTCGACAAAGTCTCTGTTGAAGTAAAGACTTCACTCATTTTACGCGGCTAAACAGATAGTTTTATTGGCCAATAAAACAAAGTGAGCCAAATGTGATCCCAATCAGAGCTGGGCTCAATGAGGCTGCTTAATACAATCAATCCTAGTATTTTATACCCTTAACCAAACAAGTCTGACGTCAGGGCAAGAAATCAAAGCAAACTTCAAAAAGGAATTATTATCAGCAGAGAAAGAAACAGGTTGTTTTGGGAGTTCGAGCTACAGCTCAAAATAGTTCATTAACACATTCCAACAGCGCATCTGTCTGGGCTCTCCCACCTTAGTGAAGGCCAGTTCACTCCCTCTAGTATACATGCGGACACAAGAAACTGAAATAGCTTTTGTTATACAGAATGGCTTCTAGCTAAATATGAAATGTTTCTACAACTCTGTCAAAAAAGAGCATCTAGACTACAGCCAGTTCTGTTGAAAAAGCAAGCTGCTTCTTCGAAAGAGAGAGTAGACGTTCTCTTTTGAAAAAGCACAGTATGGATGCAATAGTGCCTTTTTTTCGACATAACTCTGTCAAAAAAAGGTGTTATTCCTCGTAGAATGAGGTTTACCGCCATCAACAAAACTGCCGTGTTCTGTCGACTTACTGTCAACAGAACGCGGCGGTAGTGTAGACACAGGTATCGTTTTGTCGACAAAACCCCGTAGCCTAGACACACCCATATGATGGGAACCTTCCTCTGTTGACCGGCAACTTCGTCTTTCCAGTGGGGAGGTGCAGTGACAGGAGGTTACCTACACCTGGTCTCTGCCAGTGTAGCCGACTGCACAAGCTGACCATGTGTGCTCCATCGTTCTTTAATGTTTTTTTGTGTCCAGATACGTACTATGGAGGCAGCAGAAGGAAGAAACCAAACCATCATCATGGAATTTATCCTCTTAGGGTTTGGGAACGGCCCAGAACTGCAACCCTTTCTCTTCCTCGTGTTCCTAGTGATCTACCTTGGGACCGTGGCTGGGAACCTCCTCATCATTGCGCTGGTGGTGGCCGATCGGCACCTCCATACCCCCATGTATTTCTTCTTGGGGAACTTGTCCTGCGTGGAGACCTGCTACACTTCAGTTATCCTGCCCCGGCTGCTGGCCAGTCTCCTGACTGGAGAAAGAACCATCTCGGTTCAGGGCTGCCTTGTGCAGCTGTATTTCTTTGGCGTCATGGCCACGGCAGAAAATCTGATGCTCTTTGTAATGTCCTACGATCGGTTTTTAGCCATCTGCCACCCCCTCCGCTATGCCGCGCTGATGAACGGCCGGGTGTGTGGCCAGCTGGTGGCGGGAGTCTGGGGGATTGCTGTGCTGCTCTGTACCATTGTAGACAGTTTCTTCTTCCAATTAACGTTCTGTGATTCCAAAGAAATCGACCATTTCTTCTGCGATCTTTCACCCGTGATAAACCTGTCCTGCAGTGACACCCGGACGCTGCAAGCCATGGCATTTGCTTTTGCTTCCATAACACTTGGGGCCTTTTTGCTAATCCTAGGGTCCTATGTTTGTATCCTCTCCACCATCCTACAGATCCCATCCACCGTTGGGAGGCAAAAGGCCTTTTCCACCTGCTCCTCCCACCTCATCGTGGTTGCAGTTTTCTATGGGACCCTGATCGCTGTCTATGTGTTTCCAACAGCCAGCACTTCCAAAGTCCTAAGCAAAATATCCTCGGTCTGCTACACCGTCCTGACTCCTTTGATCAACCCCATCATCTACAGCCTGAGGAACAAGGAGATCAGCGAGTCCCTGAGAAAAGCCCTCCTGAAACTGGCTTGTTTCAGAAACAGGCAGAGAAGCTTAAGGACAAATTTTAACGTCTAGTAAAATAATGTTGAACTGAAATTGTTACTTACTTTTCATCTATTTATCTATTTCAGTGAGGGGTGTAATTTTCTATTTAAATACAATAGATTCCCAGGGTTGGCAGAGACCTCAGGAGGCATCGAGTCCAACCCCCTGTCCAAAGCAGGACCAACCCAACTCAACCATCCCAGCCAGGGCTTGGTCAAGCCGGGACTTAAACTCATCTATGGGCGGAGATTCCACCCCCTCCCTAGGGAACCTATCCCAGCGCTTCCCCACCCTCCTAGGGAAATCATTTTTTCCTAATATCCAACCTAGTCCTGCCCCGCTGTAACTTGAGACCATTGCTCCTCGTTCTGCCACCTGTCAAATAGACTTAACACTATGGCTTCTAGTGTGGACAGTGAATTGTGGTGATAAAGGTGTCTTATGTTGGTATCACCTATTGCCCCGATAGCTAATAGCCTAGTAGCTTCATACTGGTATCAGAGCATCTGCTCTGAAGAAGTTGTACAGTTTGGACAGTACCAACACCACCGAAGTCCACGAGGGTCTACCAATAGCGTGGTACAATTTGTGTGGTACAGTCTCTCTCACTCAGTGACTTCTTTATTCCTCAGTTCCATCTGTTGACTAAGAATTTATATTCTGCCCCCTAACATCTGAAAAGAATTGATCAGTTTTGGGGTCCAGAGTTGAGAAGCAGCTAACTGACACAGATTGGTTTGGTCATCGATTAGTTGAATTTTTCTTACAGTAGTTCACCGGCCAAGGGCCATGACCCCAATGTGAAGGCACTGACGGGATGCAGAAAATGATTTGTTCCTTGCTCCCGAGAGCAGAATCCATGGGGTTCTTTGCAGTAGCAAAATTCAGTGTTTACAGGATTGGGGCATTAGAGTAAGACTAGGGGAAGTCTAAGTTGGAAATTAGGAAAAACTCTTTCCCTAGGTGGGTGGGGAAGCACTGGGCTGGGTTCCCTAGGGAGGGGGTGGAATCTCCATCCCTAGAGGTGTTTAAGTCCTGGCTTGGCACAGCCCTGGCTGGGATGATTGAGTTGTGTTTGGTCCTGCTTTGGGCAGGGGGCTGGACTCGATGCCTCCTGAGGTCTCTGCCAACCCTGGGATTCTATGATTCTAAGACTGGCAGACTTCAAGTCAATTCTGGTTAGGAAGAGACATGCTCGTTTGAGGTCACCCGGGGGTGAGATTTCTCCAAAGCACCGTTAATCCCCAAATGCAACTGACTTTGGAATTCAAGCCCTGATTCAACAACTGTTATTCCCCGAACCCTAGAAAAGTAGGCCTAAACGGACACTTCTACACCATAGCGTTATTTTGAAGCAGCTCACATTATTGCAAAATAGCAAAGGAAGCATCCACACAGCAAGCATAGTATTTCAAAATGATTTTGACTTAATGAGCTTCTTCTTCCAGACGAACAAACCCTCATTACACTGGGAAGAATGCCTGATCCGAAATTGCTACTTCACAACAGCGGTAGCGTGGACGCTCCACTGCTGCTGTTTTGAAATTGTGCCCCTACGGGGTCATCCAAATTATTCCTCCCCAGGGTTTCCTGGGGCTCGAAACTGAGGTAGCACGTCCACTTTACAGAAGTCCGCCTCGGACTCATTTCAAGGGTTCCCTGTAGTGTGGCCGTGCTATTTTGAAATAGCTATTGTGGGAGTTATTATTCCAAAATAGTTTATTCCAAAATAAGCGTGTAGTGTAGACACACCCAAAGAGGCCTTGCGAAGTGATGGAATCCATCCCCCTGTGCCCAGATAGGACAAAGCTTCTGCCCCGGCTGTTGGCCGGGTTCCTGAGAGTGGACAGGACCATCTCAGTCAGTGGCTGTATTGCACAATTGTATCGCTTTGGTTCCCTACTGACGGTAGAGTGCTAGCTCCCATCTGCGATGCCTTATGATTGTTACTTAGCCATATGCACACCACCCAATTACACATCACTCATGAATAATGGAGATTGCCTATCTCCTAGAACTGGAAGGGACCTCGAAAGGTCATCGAGTCCAGTCCCCTGCCTTCACAGCAGGACCAAGTACCATCCCTTACAATTTTTTGCCCCACATCCCTACACGGCCTCTACAAGGATTGAACTCACAACCCTGGGTTTAGCAGGCCAATGCTCAAACCACTGAGCCATCCCTCCCCCAATCCACCATGTTAGAAAGGAGAGAAATAATCATTCAGCTTTATCGATTGATGGACTTATCCACCAAGTATTTACTGAGTTTATTGACTCTTTGTGTGTGTATTTTATTTTTCACCCTGTGAAATTTAGTCTTCATCAAATATTTGAAGCAAAAAAGGAGTCCCTCTCCTCTGAGTGGATGTGTTTTCCCCGTATTTTCATACATGTATGTTTCGCCTGTGTCAATGTACCCATGTCAATCAGATGACACCTGGTCACAGGTCTGGGACCAGCCCTTTGTGGATACCATTTTCATGGGTGCGTTGTAAGCCAGCGGGTGAAAAGATCAGAAGGTGGGGCATACCCAGAAATGTGGAGGGGAAATAAAGGAAGAGTCTTCAGTCTCTGATACCTTTGCCTTTAGAGCAATGTTCTGCTACTCCTGTTTAAAACTATCCGTATTGCCATGCTCAGAACATTCGGAGAAATAGAAAATCTCTCTCTCGCTCCGTATTCTTATCTCATTGTCTCTGTGCAGCTCTTCCTTTCATCTTCAGGTTTTTTTAATCTTCTGGGTAAAAGTGACTCTCTTTTTGAAAGGTTGTTTCAAATATTTGGTGTAGAATAAATGTCATATGGTGAAAAATAAATGCCGGGGTAACAGAGATCAGGAAAACATCCCGGTGCACGGGTTTAGGACTTTGTGTGTGATTTTGTTTGCTTCTTGGCGCCTCTATTGTTGAATCCGTTGTTGCAGTTGCATAGACCTTCCTACAAATTTCAACCTCTT
The DNA here is from genome assembly GCA_030068395.1 of Apalone spinifera. Classification (NCBI taxonomy): domain Eukaryota; kingdom Metazoa; phylum Chordata; order Testudines; family Trionychidae; genus Apalone; species Apalone spinifera. The sequence continues at coordinate 6,141,380 of JANRFK010006695.1, forward strand.
TCGTGTTTCGGATTGCATCTTACGGGTTGTATTTGTACTGCATGTGAGCAATGTAATTCCCTGCACTAGGACAACTACACACACAATCTTGGAGCGACTGTGCTGCAAATAGCAGCCTAGCTTTGGCAACACGGACTATCTGCCCTACCCCGTCCCATCTGAGATGCAAGGTACGTGGCCAGGGGTGTGTCTCAAGCCCCTGTCTGTGCTGCCAAGTTCTCCCTGCTCATTTAATCCTCCAGTCTTGAGTAAATAGTGGACGTAAGTCTACCAAGGCGGGGAATGATGCTTTCCATCTTCACGGCAGCAATACGAGCGGTTGCACTAGAAATATCTTTCCAATGTTCTGGATGGTTTTGCTACGTGTAGGGAATAATTTCTTGGACACACTGGGTGCAGGTGAAAACAAGCAGAGGATTTATTGGTTCACACAGCTGGTGGAGTACCCATCGGGGGTTAACCCGGAAGTAAAACAGTTCAACAGTTACTGTGACCCTGATTCCCCTGGCAACTACATGCCAAAGGGGCCTCTCTCACTCTGATAAGGCCTGGCTGGTATCAGCCAGGCTGCGCGAATTTCACCGTCTCTTGTGCTTTCAAATTAACAGGCTTGAATCTCAAGGACTGTGCCAGGACGGGAATGGCGTCATCCGTCCCGCCTAGACATCACAACTCCGGCTAACAAGCTAACAGCAGTATGTCCATTTTTAGGACTTCCATCCTGTTTATGTTGGCTCGTTTAGCTTGTTAGGAATAACTACCTGTATTAGTGATAACATGTTTAATTGGCAATGGGCGGAGATACTGTGTAACTCTCTTAGACCATTGGCTTATGTGCTTATCTCACTTCCGCTGCTAGACCTATCAAATCACTTCTCCCCCGCCCATCTCCTACCTATATAATCGAATGTAGTTTTGGTTAAGTTAGTGCTCACCGGGTTAACCCCTGATGAGTACTCCACCAGCTGTGTGAACCAATAAATCCTCTGCTTGTTTTCACCAGCACCCAGTGTGTCCAAGAAATTATTCCCTACACTATGTCACCTGCATTTCTGGAGACGGCACTGATAAAATAAAGAAATTTCAAATTCCCAGCCCAATAACCGCGATGTAAAGGTCACGGCAACTTAAGGGAGTTAGATGGGACACATCTGTGATTTAAGAGGGCTCCATGCTCTTGGGTCGCATATTGGAAGCTCAAATTCTCTGTTATATCAGTCGTCTTCTGTTTATTGACACCTCCATTTATTTCCCAGAAGCAACAGTACGAGGTTACCTACTCTGGTTTCCACCAGTGCAGCTGACAGCACACCCCAACTGTGTACGCTCCCTCAACATGTCATAGGGGTCTAGTTCTAGATACGTTTTATGGAGGAAGCAGAAGGAAGAAACCAGACGCCCATTGTGGAATTCATCCTCTTGGGATTTGGGGAAGCTCCTGAACTTCAGCCCCTTCTCTTCCTGGTGTTCCTACTGATCTACGTTGTGACTGTGGCCGGGAACCTCCTCATCATTTTGTTGGTTGTGACTGATCAGCACCTCCACACCCCCATGTACTACTTTGTGGGGAACTTGGCTGGCGTGGAGATCTGCTTCTCCTCCACCACCCTGCCCCGGCTGCTGGCCAGTCTCCTAGGAGGGGACAGAACCGTCTCTGTGAAGGGCTGCATCGTGCAATTATATTTCTTTGCTATCCTGGCAAATACAGAATGTCTGCTGCTGGCCGCCATGTCTTACGATCGGTACGTGGCCATCTGTCACCCCCTCCATTATAGCACGCTGATGAACGTCCGAGTGTGTGGCCAGATAGTGGCCGGGTCCTGGATAAGTAGCTTACTGACCTGCATCATAGTTAATGCTCTCTTGTGGCAATTAACGTTTTGTGGCTCCAAAGAAATCGACCATTTCTTCTGTGACTTCTTCCCTGCCATCCAGCTGTCCTGTAGCGACACCCGGACTCTGGAGCTGGTGACATTTGCTGTGTCTGGCGTAGCGACACTTGTTCCTTTGCTCCTGACCCTGGCGTCCTACGTTTGTATCTTCACCACCATCCTGCAGATCCCGTCCACCATAGGGCGGCAAAAGGCCTTTTCCACCTGCTCCACCCACCTCATCCTGCTGGCTGTGTTCTATGGGGCTGTGATCGCCGTCTATGTGGTCCCAACTGCCAACACACCCAAGATCCTGCACAAAATATTCTCTCTCTGCTACACGGTCCTGCCTCCCTTGATCAACCCCATGGTCTACTGCCTGAGAAACAAGGAGGTGAACGAGTCCGTGAGGATAGCCATTCTGAGATCGGTGATGTTCAGAAACAGGCTGTGACGTAGTGGGGGTACCTAGGCTGTGAGTGGCCTCCACTGGCTGCTGTCTGCAGCACGGCCCAGCAGGGCAGAGGATGAGTCATTATGCAAAAGGGGCTTCGTAACCTGTCTGACCAGCTACCCCCCAGGGAGAGACACAAAGGAAGGGGGAATGCCGCCCCTGGCTGGGGGCAGGGCTAGAAGTGAGTTAGTTAGTTTCTGGCTGGGTATCATGGAGGAAGCAGCCGAGCCAGAGGCTGGGATTTGAGGGGCCAGTCCCCCCACCCCATCTCAAGGGGGGCTGAGGCATCCTGGGCCTGGCCCCTGTAATTGGATTGCATCTATGCTGTGCTGTATCCTGGAGAAGCAATACACTCCCTCTATTCTACTGGCTGGTGAAGTCTGTTCATGCCATTACGGGGGTGCAGGAGATGAGAAAAACCCAACGCGTCGTCACACTGGTGTCAGAAGTGGGATGCACTGCACCCCGTGGATGGAGCATCCAACCAGCCCACCCTTCCACTTTTCACGGAGGGAGGGACGTATGGGTGCCGAGCAACGGGAGGAGGTGGCTCGGCTGAGGAGCATCCAAACCCACGAGGAATTCCTGGAGAGTGTTCATGTGGAGACGACTGAGGGAGTTACCTCTCCGCCTGGGGCCATGACCCCATTACAAAAGTGCTGACACACCACAGGTGGAGGTCCGGGAGGAAGGGTTTTCACAGGCATAAACAAGAGCCGGTTTCAGGCACATCAGTGGGAGATGGTTGCCTGGGCAGATGAAAAGTGGTGATGAAAACACTCTTCCGGAATCAGGTAGTTGTGCTAATTGCACCTGCAGGCCTAGAATATGCAGAGTCTATTATAATATGCAAATATAGTTCACCCCTTGGTTTGAACTAATGTTACTCCTCAAAAAATGAGGAGTTTGGTTTGAACTAACGCTTCCCGGAGCGCACTTCCTGGTTCGAATCATCTGGCGAGCAGAATAGCGCCCAGGTGAGATTATGCTAATGAAGCACGGGATATTTAAATCCCCACTTCATTAGCAATTTCGGTTGCCTACATTTGCATCCCTAGTTCGAACTAGGGAGCCAGTGCAGATGTAACCTGGGGCTACACTGGCGGGTTATTGCACAAGAACGGCTGTTCTTCCGCAGAGCATCCACACTGCCCGCCCGCTCTTGCGCAAGAAGATGCTCGGCAGGAATTTCTTGCGCAAGAAAGCCCTATGGCTAAAACGGCCATCGGAGCGTTCTTGCGCTAGAGAGCGTCCACCCGGCCATGGATGCTCTTGCGCAAAAGCACAGCTTGCACGTGGCAGCGGGGACGTGTTCTTGCCCAAGAAGCCGCGAGCGTAGACATAGCCTTGGAGTTTGACCTCTTCCACATCAGCAGTATTTGGTCCTGCCGGGAGGGCAGGGGACTGGACTCGATGCCCTCTCGAGGTCCCTTCCAGTCCTACTCCTCTATGATTACATGATTCGTCGATTAGTTTGTTTATCGCGCTGCACCTTAGTTTGGGTTACGTTTCTTCGGGGCGTTAGAATGCTGAGACTCAGAGCCAATTTGTTTCAGATACAATGAAACTGAGAGAAACGATGGGGCCTTTGCAACCAAAAGGATTTAGGCTCCTAGTGACTTGGGAAGTCCCATTAGATGCCTTAGTACCATTAATTTTACCCTATACCTCATTAAAACAACAGAGCTTATCCCCTTGTGACGGCGTGTTGGGGAGCCCCCGAGCCTGCACCCCCATCCGCAGCCACATGTGACTCTCATCCGGCCAGTAGAGTAGAAGATTTATTGGTTCTCAGAGACACAGCGTAGCATACGATCGGTGTTAGCACAGGTACCGAGAGCAGGCAGCCTTATTCCTCTTGGGGGGAAAGGGCTTACGGGCTGTGAACCCCCCTTTCCTGCTCTTAGTCTCCTCAGGTCATCCTACCCAAGAGAGACTAACCCACACTCCCCGCAACTCGTCCCTCTGCCCCTAGTCAGCCCTGCCTATATCTTGTCTCTTTCTCTGGGAACTGTTATGTTCTCAGGCTGGCCCTTAGGTGTCTACGGCCAATACACACTCGGAGTGAGTCATTGGGAATCACACATCACACAATACAGACAGGCAGAAACCCCACGTTACGCAGTAGACAGCACCCCCACTGCGGCACACCCCCTATCTTTGAAATTAACAAAAAAAGTTCACTTGGATTCTATGAATTGGCGTGTAGGTCTAAAATTGATGCACAGAATGTCTCGGGGCCACCTTTTCACTTTTTATTTCGGGGATCGGCCAGAGAACTCAGACCTGTATAGTAGGGACAGAACACGTTTGTTCAGGTCCCTCAGTGGGCGGGGGACCTGCTGCCCTTTCCTAGCTCCCCAGCCCTGCCGGCCTCTCCCCAGCCCTGCCCTCTCTCAGCAGTCCTCCAGCCCCCCAGGTCCCTCCTGCCCCCCAGCCAGAGAAAGAGAGAATCTGTCTGTGCCCCTCCCAGAGCCCTCACTCACACAGCCCAGCTGGGCCCTCGCTAGCTGTCCCTGCCCCAGCTGTGGGGCTCTGCTCTCCCCGGGCTGGGTGTGACCCTTGCAGGGCCAGTGTGGGGTAAAGTCCCCCGAGCTTTGACTCCCTTGCGTGTCTAAGTCTTGCATGTCTGGTGTTCTGGGCTGTGTGTGTTTTGGCTGCCCTTTCCTAGCCAGGCTAGTTCCCTGGCTGGTTCGTGTGTATTTTCTTTGTGTGTGTTTGTTTTGG
>JANRFK010006695.1:6171513-6184022 GCA_030068395.1 Apalone spinifera
GGTGCAGGAGGCAGGGTGGGGGAGGGAGGAGGGGCTCAGGGTAAGGGGCTGAGATTGGGGGTGAAGGAGTCAGTGTTTCCTGGCTGGTGGCTCCCTGGGGCTGGCCATGGCTGGGGCCACGCTGGCCGGGTGGCGGCTCCCTGGGCTTGCCAGGGCTGGTACCACACAGCCCAGGCCGTGGGCAGGAATCCAGCCTCCTCCCCTGTCCCCTGCTGCCTGCAAACCTGGCACGTCTGTGCTCCCTGCCCACTTCTTGGAGGGCCACCTCTCCCGCCCGGTTCCTGGGAATTCCTCTTCCCAGGCTGTTGGCTCATGTCAGTGCCTATCCCGCCTTGGCCGCCTGCCCGGCCAGCCGCCATATAATAACACAGCAGCACTTGGCATTTCTCAGCTCAGCCCAGCCACCGCTCTGCCGGGAGCCCAGCGCCAGGTGAGTTAACAACCCGGTTGGGCTCCACTGTGGAGCCTCATAGTCATGGACAGCTGATGGTCTCTTGATTTAAGTAGCACCCCAGGGTGGGCAGAGACCTCAGGAGGCATCGAGTCCAGCCCCCTGCCCCAAGCAGGACCCACCTCAACTCCATCATCTGGCTACACCTGGCTCAGCTGGGAATCGTGCCTCCTGGACGAGTCTCTGTCCACAGCTCTGGGAGAGAAGCAGGGACTAGTGGCTGGGAGGGGGGGTTGGAGAGACGTTGTGTGGAGATTGCAGCCGGGAGCTTGCCAGACCCCACTGTGGCTCCCTGAGGCTGGGACCGGAGTTTTCAACGGCTCAGATTGTCACTACGAGCCGCAGCATTTTGACATGCAAAGCAAATGGGGGCTGGGGCCAGTTCACGTAGAGAGGAACACTGAGGCTGTTTGCACATTTCAAAGGGTACGTCTAGACGACAGACACTGTCGACAAAGCTTCTGTCAACAAAGCATCTAGACGACATCCAGTTCTGTCGACAAAACAATCCGATTTGTCGACATGACAGTGTGGAAGCAAAGGACAGTGGAGATGCAATAACACCTTCTGGCGACAGAGTTCTGTCGACAAAAGGCGTTATTCCTCGTAGAATGAGGTTTACCGCCGTCGACAAAACTGCCGAGTTCTGTCGATGTTATGTCGACAAAACTCGGCAGCAGCGTAGACGCAGGTCTAGTTTTGTCGACAAAAGTCCACTTCTGTCAACAAAACCCTGTAGCCTAGACACACCCAAAGTGTCTCCTGCAAGAGGAATAAAGTAAAGAGTGTGTAGGACTGCGGCTGGGATGGGCAAGTGCAGCCTAAGGGAGTTAGGGGATCGCTTGCGGGATTTGGGCACCGAACTCTGGAAGGCTCCTTTTCAAACCCCTCGCTCGGGTCCCCCATCGGGAAGACTCCAAAAATCTGGTGACCAGCAGTGAGAGAGACGGGTGCACATGCTGGGAGGGGCGTTCCGAAGAGGGTCTGGGTCGGGGACCTTTCTCCAGGGAGTTCCTTTGGGGTAGGATCCCAAGTCTACCTCATGTTGGGTGGTAACAACACTGTGTGGAGGTGTCACGTTATTGGATTGTGAGGGGAGGAGCTGGGTCACTGCTGCACCCATGGGGGGTTCTTTGTCCCAAAAGTGGTACAAAGGGGGCCATGTGAGGGGTCAAACAAAAGCTTCCTTTCTTCTGATTCTGTATCTGCTCTTCATAGATCTGTATCATGTCTGTGTGTGGAGTTAGGGATCTGTAATCTGTGTGGAGACTGGACGTCTCTCTGAATGTGCTTGACTATTGGGCAGAGTCCGGCCTATGGACAGGCTAATTAGCGAGGTCCTGTGGGACAATGGCACTCAATGGGCCAAGGACACACCTCAAGAATGAGACCTGACACCTGAGGGCTGCCAGCAGGGAACACAGGGACAGGCCGCTGGCCAGGTGACCTGCTGTAGCCAAGAAGAGACCAGGAAGGAGATATAAATAGGCCATGTGGTCGACTCCATCTTGGTGCTCAGCTCAGCCCTTCATCCCAGAGGCAGCAGTGCAGGGATTGAAGAGCCAGGAAGAACTGTGGACCCATCCTGACGTAGGATGCGCAACAAGGACTTTCAAGCCAGCAGCTGTAACATCTCTGCTAGAGCCTGCACCGAGAACTGGGAGATTCGATGCATGGAATGTGCTATCCTTTAATAACCTCACTCTCAGGCTTTTCTTTATTGTAGTAATAAACCTTTACATGGTAGATTCTAAAGGATTGGCTCAGCGTGATTTGTGGGTAAGGTCCGGAGGGTAAATTGACCAGGGATCTGTGGCTGGTTTCTTGGAACCGGACAGAACTTGTTTGGGGAAGGTGGGGTTGGGTTCTAAGACCCCTCACCGGTGTATGAGGCCCGGAGCCATCTAGGGCACGGATATTGCTGGGGTGTTAAAGGGGTTTTGCTCGAGAGGCTTCAGGCAGGCTGCTGAAGCGCTCTATGGGACTGGTTTGTGGCCTGTTTGGGAAGGTCTCCAGTCTTGGGCTTTAAGGAGCCTCGAATTTGAGCAATTCGCCCTGAGCGGACGCCCTCAGCTGTGCCCAGGCCAGCCTGGTCCGTCACAGGAGGTATGACCCCAAGCCAATCAGAAGTGTCCATGGGGATTGGAGCACGGGTGCTGTTTGCTTCCACCCTGCTGGTGAAAGGTAGGGCCCGGGCAGAAACAGGTGCATCCTGGAGATGCTGTCACCAGGAGGGCTTTGGTTCCCTCAACCATGGAATGCTGTTCCAAGTAGCATGGCACACCAAGGATAGGGTTAGCCTCTTGAGGGAGGGCAGGAGAATATTTGGACACAGACTGGCTAACCTACTGAGGAGGCTCTAACCTAGGTTCAACGAGGGCTGGAGACCAAAGCCCACAGTAAGTCTGACTCTTTTCTTGGGTCTCCATGTTTATGACATTAGGGGGAACCCTGGGCTGCCGTAGCAGTGACCAAGAAGAGATGAGCTAGAACAGTGGGGTGACCCAAGTCAGTATCTTAGATGCCTGTATCGAAATGCAAGGAGTACGGGGAAGAAGCAGGAAGAACTTGAAGTGCTAGTAAATAAACACAACTCTGACCTCGTTGGTGTCACAGAGACCTGGTGGGATAGTTCACACAACTGGAATATGGTTGTAGAAGGGGACAGCTGGCTCAGGAAGGCAGGGAAAAATGGGAGGAGGTGTTGCCTTATATAGGTAGCAGTTCTGCAGAAAAGGACCTGGGGATGACAGTGGATGAGAAGCTGGAGATGAGTCAACAGGGCGCCCTTGTAGCCAATAAGGCTAATGGCATATTAGGTTGCATTAAGAGGAGCATTGCCAGCAGATCCAGAGAAGTGATTATTCCCCTTTATTCGGCTCTGGGGAGGCAACATCTGGAGTATTGTGTCCAGTTCTGGGTCCCCCCACTACAAAAAGGATGTGGAAGCATTGGAGAGGGTCCATCGTAGGGCAACCAAAATGATGAGGGGCTTGGAGCACTTGACCCATGAGGAGAGGCTGAGGGATTTGGGTCTGTTTAGTCTGCAGAGGAGAAGAGCAAGAGGGGATTTGAGAGCAGCCTTCAACTTCCTGAAGGGAGGTTCCAAAGAGGCTGGAGAGAGGCTGTTCTCAGCAGTGACAGGTGGCAGAACAAGGAGCAATGGTCTCAAGTTGCAGTGGGGGAGGTCTAGGTTGGATATTAGGACAAACTGTTTCCCTAGGCGGGTGGTGAAGCACTGAGATGGGTTCCCTAGGGAGGTGGTGGAATCTCCATCCCTAGAGGTGTTTATATCCCGTCTTGAGAAAGCCCTGGCTGGGATGATTGAGTCGGGGTTGGTCCTGCTTTGTGCAGGGGCCTGGACTCGATGACATCTTGAGGTCTCTTCTAGCTCTATGATTCTATAATTCTATTATTCAATATGTGCCTTATATGGTGTCCCTGGCCTCTGTTTCTCTGGAGAGGGTGATTGGGAGGGATCATGCGAGGATTCCCTGTTGTGTTCCCTCCCTCTGGGGCACCTGGCATTGGCCACTGTGGGCCGACAGGACCCTGGGCTGGATGGACCTTTGGGCTGACCCCGTCTGGCTGCACTGATGTTCTTATTTATTACAAATGTTTATACTTGGACTGAGGTGGAGATGGACATAGGAGACAGAAGTGTTGAGAGTGTCTGGGTTAGGTTAAAAGGGGTAAAAACAAGGGGGATGTCATGCTAGGCGTCTACTACAGACTATCTAGCCAGGCGGAAGAGGTGGATGAGGCTTTCTTTAAATAACTCACAAAGTCATCCAAAGCGCAGGATGTGGTGGTGATGGGGGACTTCTACTATCCAGACGTGTGTTGGGAAACTAACCCAGCATGACACAGATTATTCATCACATTCTGGGAATGTATTGAAGAGCTATATTTTTTAATTCCAGAAGGCAAAGAATGCTAGGCAGGGGAGGCTGTTCTGCTGTTGATTTTGACGAAGAGGGAGGAATTGGTTGGAGTTTGAAAGTGGACGGCAGCATGGGTGAAAGCAACCATGCGATAGAAAAGGGCAGAAGCGTTTTTTTTTTCAGTTTTCACCAAGAACGTTGGTAGCGGTGGGTTGCCTAGCAGTGAGAGCCAGTGAAAATCGGATAGCTTCAGAAGCTCAGACAGGGAAAGAACAAGTTAAAATTACTTAGACAAGTGAGATGTCTTCAAGTCATCAAGTGCCCCGAGTATTACTGAGGGCCCTCAGTTAGCACAACGACCTTAGTAGCACTGGTTTCTACTTCATTTTTCTAGCCTTAAATACAAGAATGATTCATGCACACAGATGGGAAAGTCATAGTCACTAACTTGAAACTTTTCCAGTGATATCTTACATGAAGCATATTCCTGTTTCATCATATTCACATTCATAAGCACGCTTGCCTGAAGCACCGGCCATTTTTTCGTTCTTGTTTATGTTTGGGAAGTGGAAACCAAGCTCTCATTAGCTTATTATCTCCATCATTTCCAGGCTGAGGTTCAGTGAGACTTTGGGTTCCAAACTCCCTTTGGAAAACCCCACTCGATAGCCCTGTGGGACTCTGCTAAATGTTCCTTTTGTCCAAACCTGCCACAGAAAGAAGAAAACAGCAGACAGAGGTTGGCTTGGTCCCTCTTTGAGGAGCTCTCTGAAGGTTCCTGAAGGAAGAATTCCACCTCTACGGGGAAAATAAGCAAGACGTCACAAGAAAGGTAAACTTATTTTCCTTCCACGAACTTATGCTGTCCGACCGAATGTCGATTTCTTTCTGTTTGAGAGAAAGAAATCTCTCGGTAATGGACCTGGCACCTTGGGGACACATAAGGATCAGGATAAGGAAAGAACTTTTCACACTGTTTGGATTCAGTTTGTTCCAAATGATTTTTTTTCCCCCATTCCCCATTTCTTAGAACTGCCGGTGAACCAAAATATCTTGTGCTCACCTGAATCCCAGAACTTGGCTGAGGTTTCTATGTACAGGCAGGATACAAATAGACAGAGTGCATCCCGGGTAACGTCTGAGGGACTTACGCTCTCCGCACCCACGACTCGATTTTCCACTTCCTGGCAGCCATTGGGAGGGATGAGCCATTTTATTGGCCTTTTCTTTTACTTTTGGCAGGAAGCGAGAATGATCCGATTTTCCCAGGAGCTCTCGGAGGGCGAAAAAAATGCCACCAGGAACCGGAAGGCCAAAGTCCTGAAATGTCTCCAGAGCTGTGGCATTTCCTGTGATGAGGTAGGTCTCCGTCATGCCCAACAGCACTAAGGGGAACAATCTCGAATATTAGCCACGGGTCTGGTGGTTTAGGGGGCTGGTACAGCAGAAGGAAAGGCCTCCAAAATTCTGCTCTGTGGAGTTAGGAGCCCAAAATCTCTCTAAACCTCAGGCTGGAAATTATGTCTCCTGAACTCCAAGTTCCTACAACTTTGAGTTGGCCCACCTGTGTCCGTGTCCGGCCATTGGTGTGGAAAAAGTGAATAAGAAAAAGTTATTTACTTATTCCCACAATATAAGAACTAGGGATCTCCAAATTAAATGAATAGGCAGCAGGTTCAAAACAAACAAAAGGGAGTTTTTCTTTGCCAGGCGCACAGTCAACCTTTGGAACTCCTTGCCAGAGGATGTGGTAAAGACCAGGACTTTAACAGGTTCAAAAAAGGGCTACATAGATTCATGGAGGTTAGGTCTATGAATGGCTATTAGCCAGGATGCGTAGGACTGGTGTCCCTAGACTCTGTCTAGAAATGGGGTTGGGAAGGGATCATGTGAGGATCCCTCCCTCTGGGGCACCTGGCATTGGCCACTGTGGGCCGACAGGACACTGGGCTGGATGGACCTTTGATCTGACCCAGTCTGGCTGTTCTTCTGTTCTTATCTGCAGCACCTGTGTGGGAAGACACCTTCCCTTGCCGCTGATACGTGCCCCCCAGGGTTGAAACACAAGCTAAAATATGTCTGCTCCTGACTGCAGAATGGGATGCAGCTCAAGGGGGTAGCCAATAAGGAACGCTTTCTAACGTATGGCAAACCCATCTTGGAACGTCTTCCTTGGATTGGTACTGAGGGCTGATTAGCAGCATTGCCGTAGCAATTCTAGTTCTAATTTGTCCATTTGTCCTTCCCTCTTTTCCCTCCCCCAGGCTCACACCCCCAATATCGCCATCCTAGGATCGGGCGGGGGTCTGCGGGCCATGATCTCCCTTCTGGGCACCTTGGCGGAGATGCAGAAACAGGGCTTGCTGGATGCCGTCATGTATCTGTGCGGGGTGTCGGGCTCCACCTGGTAGGTGCATGTTTATGAAAATGAGAATGAGTCACTTTTCCTGCATGGAGGGGTGGCCAATGAAAATGTTTCCTAGAATCCTAGATAGGAAGAGACCTCAGGAGTCATCGAGTCCAGCCCCCTGCCCAAAGCAGGACCAACCCAACTCAATCATCCCAGCCAGGTGAAACATCTCTAGGGATGGAGATTCCACCCCCTCCCTAGGGAACCGATCCCAGTGCTTCCCCACCCTCCTAGGCAGATCATTTGTCCTAATATCTAACCTCCTTTGGTGGGCTCCACATCAGTTTCACATGCACAGAATGGGAAGCGACTGTCTAGGAAGGAGTCCTACAGAAAGGGATCTAGGGGTCAGAGTGGACCACAAGCTAAATATGAGTCAACAGTGTGACACTGTTGCAAAAAAAGGCAAAAAAGGTGCAAAAAAGTGGGCTGCATTAACAGGCGTGTGGTCTACTCTGCGCTGGTTATGCCTCAGTTGGAGGATTGTGTCCAGTTCTGGGCACCACATTTCAAGAAAGATGTGGAGAAATAGGAGAAGGTCCAGAGAAGAGCAACAAAAATATGGAAGGTCTAGAGAACATGAGCTAGGAGGGAAGCATGAAGGAATTGGGCTTGTTTAGTTTGGAAAAGAGAAGACTGAGAGGGGACATGATAGTAGTTTTCTGGTATCTAAAAGGGTGTCACAAGAAGGAGGTTGAAAAATTGTTCTCCTTGGCCTCTGAGGATATGACAAGCAGCAATGGGCTTAAACTGCAGCAAGGGAGGTTTAGGGTGGACATTACAAAACACTTCCTGCCTGTCAGGATGGTGAAACGCTGGAATAAATTGCCTAGGGACGTTGTGGCATCTCCATCACTGGAGATATTGAAGAGCAGGTTGGACAGACACCTGTCAGAGATGGTCTAGATGGTACTGGGTGCTGTCGTGAGGGCAGGCGACTGGACTCGATGACCTTTTGAGGTCCCTTCCAACTCTAGTGTTCTAGGATTCTATCATTATTTAGCTCTGTGCCTTTTCAAGGTAGTAGGGTGAGAGAGTCAAAATCACCTAAGAATATGACTGAGCTCCCTTGAGACCTCTCTGGTTTGGACACTGAAAGCTGTGACACTCTGGGGCTCCAGAGTGGACTGTACAAGGCTGTAAGGGGAGCTACCCACACATCTTATCCCTATGGAAAGCCTTCCTGTTACCTCTCCGGTGCAGTTTGCACAGGCGGTAGCTTCTTCAAAGCCAGCAAAAAACGTATAATTCTTAGGGGCCATGATGATGAACAACACAGTGGGCTTGGATTTTTTTCCAGCACAAAGTTCAGCATTCCCTGTATAGTAAAAGGTCTGAAGAGTTAAAAGGAATCCCCTGTTCTGTTCCCTTAGTCTCAGCCGTAACTCTTCTGGTTCTTTACAAGGTGCATGTCCACCCTCTACAAAGACCAGAACTGGACGGAGAACGTGGAGGAGCTGGAAGAAAACCTCTGTGAATCACTCTACAATGACACATGGAGGCGCCGAGAGGCGTACTCACTAGTGAACCAGGCAGCTGACGATGAACACTTCTCTCTGACCGACATCTGGGCCTCCTTCGTTGTCTATAAGACCTTGCAGCAGGTGGGTCGGTGTGTGAATCCAGAGTGGTTCCATTGGAAGGTCTATGGATTTACTTGGTATATTTCTCTCTATCTCTCTGTCACTCTAATAGTTGGGATCCAGAAGCAAAATATTCTCCAGCCTATCCGAACCCTTACGCAATGCTGCACATCTCCAACTATGAGCTCCCAGAATCACTGAAGTATCTGAATATTCCGTTTAAGGGATTTGGATACACAATTCCCATTAAAAAGCAAGGGAATTTGGCCTTAAATCACTTGATTTGTTTAAAAAAAAACCCCTCACCCTAGCATCTACTTCTAAAATCCTTGACTTTCCAAAGTATTAACTGATGAAAAAAGAACTAGAGGACATGCATGTTTCAGTCATGGGTGTGAATTGTTAATAAAGGTTTCTTCAACTTAGCAGGGGGGAAAACCCAACATATTCAATGGTGGGAAACTGAAGTTAGAGAAATGGAGACTGGGAAAAAAAGTGTGGATTTTTGACAGTGTAGTATGGTGGATTTTTTTTTTCTTTCTAAGAGGTGGGCTAGAAAAGTTCAATATGTCCCGAACTGGGACAGACCTAATTAGTGAGGCTGGTGGAATACTTTTTGCTGCATTCAGACGAAGTCTACATGAACCAGGTAGGTCGGCTTCAGGTCTGCCATCCAACTGAGCGAAATGCGTAGCTGGATTCAGCTTACCTGAAACCAAGCCACCAGTATCTACGCTGCAAGAAGCTAATGAGAGCTCAGGCTCCCCTCCGTTTCCCTTCCTCCTCACAGAATGAGGGGTACAGGATGCCGGTGGGAGTTGCCCTCAGCGTTCAATTTATGGGTCTACACTAGACCTATTGAATCTAACACTAGAAGATCGACCGCCAGAGTATCAGTCTTCTTCGTAGTGTAGACATGTTTTCAGAGAGGACTATGACCCTTCCCCCTCTTGTAAGTACCGTTGAAATCGTTTGGACCATTAATGCCATCCACGCATCTGCTAAAAGAGTAGACGATCGTTGTCCAGTAATAGACGCTACACTTGGATCAACCATTGAAAACATACTGGGAGAAGCAAAGACTTTAGTCCACAAATTGACCAATGAAGGCGCTTACATTGAAGCCTTTAGAGAAGTAGACGAGTGTTGATGAAGCGACCTGAAAAAGTACACAGACGTGATTCTTACAAATCGACAGCTGCCACTTCTGGATTCGACTCTACCGACACCTAGCTGTTAAAGATGCCCATCTTATAAAATACTGACAATTAAACTGAGTGCGGCCCTGCCAGCCCCGGGGCTGTGATGTGATCAGAAGAGAACAGAGAATTCCCTTAGAAAAGGGAATAAGAGATCTTGCGGAAAAGGCTTTCTTTTCCGCAAAATCCCTGTCTAGACAGCCGCTTTTTTCCGTCAAAGCTCCGAAACGGAAAAAAGCGGCAGCCATGTTAATGCAAATGCAGCGGGGAAAAATGCAAATCCCCGCTGTATTTGCAATTCCGACTTCTCTCATTTGCATCCCTTTTCCGGAAAAGGGTGCCTGTGTAGACGTAGCCTAAGGGTATGTCTACACTGCAACGCTATTTTGAAATAACTAGCGCTATTCTGAAATAACTCCGTCCGCGTCTACACAGCAGGCCGTTATTTTGAAATAGGGTCAAAATATTGTCAAGCTGGAGGATTTCTTACTCCGACTCCTGTAATCCTGATTGTAGGAGGAGTAAGGGAAGTTGGAGGAAGACTATTTTGAAATAAGTGCTGTGTAGACGCTCCCAATGTCGAAATAAGCTAAGCGATGGACATAGCTCAATTTGCGTCGCTTATTTCAAGTTAAGCCCGGCAGTGTAGATGCACTCAGAGTGGCATGCCATGCAACAAACGAATGAACATTTGATTTCATCTACTTTTTTGTATCCTCATTCGTGACTCCACCTGACCCTTGTGCCTGGGATGAAAGATGTAGGAATGCCTCTCTTGCTCCTCCCAGGCACAATCGCTACACTCAACCATTCTTTTTCCTCATTAAATCAAATGCCGTGTTCCAAAAGAAGTTATTTTCTGCTGGATCATGGGCGTGAGTGAATGAGCATCTCAGCTAAAGGGCTGGAGGAACCAAGGGCACGAGAAGCCACCACAGATGAACACACTGCAGTCAAGAAGCTCGTTAATAAAATGGTGCAAATTTCCAAGGAGGATGTAGACATAGTGCTTCATAGAAGGGCTGAGTAGCCAACTTTAATTTGTGTGACAATTTTAAAACACAAGTTAAATATAATAAAATGGTCTTGAAACTTTTGTTTTCTGTTTTAACTATAGGGCCTTCACCCTCGTGGCTCCACCACTTAGCCTTAACTCTCCTGGAAAATCAACCAGCCTCCACACCTCCCTAGCCTTGATTATGTTGTTGTGAAAACCCGTTATAAGCTGATCTTCCTTTGTAGGTGCCTAAATATTTTTGGAAAATTGGGTCTCATTCTCTTAAGTCCATTTGCAAGTCTCCAGTATCAATAGATGTGGATTGTGGTGTTTGTCCATACCGGGCACACTAGAACGAGGCCACAGTGACAAAGATGATCTCAGCAAGAAGTGTCTTTCTATTTCCTAGCCCAGGTGTGGGCCAATACCAGCCCACGGTCTGATCTGGTCTGCCTTAGTCCCTGGCAAGCCACCGCACCTGCGTATTTACCTGGGCCTCCACAGGTATGGGAGATCACAGCTCCCATTGGCCATGGATCACCATTCCTGGCCAGTCGTAGCTGCAATCACCCGTACCTGCAGAGAGGCAGATGAATATAGTGGCCCACCATGGGTTAACTGCCACGGTTTTATTGCCCATCCCCGTTGTAGCTTCACCTGATTAGTCAGAACTAGAATTGCTTGGAATATCACTGAAATGTTTCCATGCTAATAAATTGTTACCTTTCCAGAAGGATCAGACCAAGTTATCGGAGCACAAGGATCCTTCCATGAGTGGTACAAATCCTTACCCCATCTACGCGGCAGTGGAAGCAAACCTGCATAAATCACGTGAACACGGCCTAGGTAAAACAAAACACACCAGTGTTCTGCGTGAGAGCCCATCTCTGTGTCTGAAATTTCAAGAGCTCTATGGAAAAAGTATATATTGGTGTTGCCTCTTCCTTTTTCTACTACCACAAATACTTCTAGGTGGAATCACTATTTAATAGAGCTGATGAAGTATAACTAAATATTTTTTTTAGTCTAAAAGGGTACATCTACACGGCATGTTTATTTCAAGATAAGCTATTCCGGAAGAAATATTCCCAAATTGCTTATTTTGAAATAGCACGTCTACACTATAAGGAAGCCTCAAAATTAATCTGTGTGTGTATATATGTGTGTGTGTGTGTGTGTGTGTGTGTGTGTGTGTCTGTGTGTGTGCATTTATATGAACATGTGTGTGTATATACGTATATAAGTTATCGTATAGAATTTCAAATGTATTTGTTAGCGAGGACTTTACAAAAATGGTTATTGATGGTCTTCGTTTTCCAGAGAAAGAGGTTTGTCAGAAAATGAATAGTTCCCAGAATGTTTTCTGTCATGACTTTGAAAAAACTTTCAACACCAATATCTCATGGATAAGCACGTGATACTCTATGAATAAAAGATGAATTCAAAGCATGAAAAGCACTTGGAAAAGTTCAGCAAATGTGAAATGGATGTTTGCCTTCCCACATTAGCACCATAGTGCAATTGATCACGTCTAGATTTGACTTGTTATGAGT
The DNA here is from genome assembly GCA_030068395.1 of Apalone spinifera. NCBI lineage: Eukaryota > Metazoa > Chordata > Testudines > Trionychidae > Apalone > Apalone spinifera. The sequence goes on from JANRFK010006695.1 coordinate 6,183,591, forward strand.
CATGTTTTTCACTGTAGCTCAGGCTCAGGGTTGTGGAAGGGCAATCACCACAGGATGAATTCAGGTTACATCCCAGGACAGTACATCCTGGGTTAGAAAGGAAACACCAGATGGAGGTGATTGCCATAGAAAATGATGATTTATTACATAGTTATCAGTAGTTCACAGTCATGCTGGAAGGGCATAACAAGTGGGGTTCCGCAGGGGTCTGTTTTGGGACTGGTTCTGTTCAGTATCTTCATCAGTGACTTAGATATTGACATACAGGGGAAACTTATTAAGTTTGCAGATGATACCAAAGTGGGAAGGGTTGCCAAGTGCTTTGGAATACAGGGTCATAATTCAAAATGATCTGGACAAGCTGGAGACATGATCTGAAGTAAATAGGATGAAGTTTAATAAGGAGAAATGCAAAGTGCTCCACTTAGGAAG
>JANRFK010006695.1:6267386-6282553 GCA_030068395.1 Apalone spinifera
GACCTTTGGTCTGACCCGGTACGGCCATTCTTATGTTCTTATGTTCTCCTCATGAAGGATTCAGGGACCAGGATCCGGGTTAATCAGTCCAGCTTTTCTCCTCCATCGCACTCACCTCCCCCGGTGTTTCCAGGACATGGAACAGAATAAGGCAACACAGGTCTCACGGTGATAGGACAGTTTCGGAGCTAGGCTAGAAGTGACTGGAAAGGTTTTTCTTTCCCCCCCCCCATCAGCCCCAGTTGCAGCATTTTGCATTGGGCTGGGAGTCTGAGAGCGATCCCTGTCAAATCCCCCTTGGATTCCCAGGGCAAGATTTACTTGACAAACTTGCATTGCTTCAAAAACCATGAGCTTCTGGGAACCAGGTGAGGGAAGATTGATTTACCTCTGTGGTGGGTCTGTCACAAGCTGCAGTCTCCTTGCTAATGGTTTCAGGGACCAGGATTCAGGTTAATTAGTCCGGTTCTCACCTACCACGTTCACCTGCCTCTGTGTTCCCAGCATATCACAAGGCAGAACAGCGATCGCGTCTCTGTCCCCATGTCTGGTTAGATGCCCTCAGACACTGCCAAATGTGGAGAATCTTTTCTGGATCATTATATATCCATCCATGGGAAGGGGCAGTCTCCTGAGGCACGTCTGCATGGAGAATCTAAGAAGCAAGGAAACGTTAGTGTCTGATTCATTCTTAGACCAGCAGCGTCAAACTTCTAGTCTCCAAGGGAAAGTCAGGGCAAGAGATATAGCATTTCATCTTACAAGAAATCTTTCTTGGCTGGGTGAATGCTACGGGGATTGTGAAGAAATAGCTTGCTCGTTCTAGGAATACATTTTATGGCTGAGTTTTTCAGGGCTGCCCAAGTGGTTTAGACACTTGGATCATTTCCAGCTCCCTTAGACAACTTTGAAAGTGTCACCACAGTGAAAGTTGGGGTTAAGCACGTACAGGTTAAGGTGTTGGTTAGGGGTTAAGCACGTACAGGTTAAGGTTCCGACCAACGCAACGGAATTGGCTTATTTTAGCATTATGGGGAGGGAGTCCCCAGAAATATTCCTGCTCAGCATCCTTGGTGGTCAAGGACCAGCTCTACTACTTTTTCTAAGCAAACTTCCTGTTGCCCTCTCTAGCAAGCACACACAAGTCCCCCTCCGATGACCCTGGCTAATCAGCTCAGGTAACGTTTTAGTGATTTAGGTGCCTCGGCCTCACTTTCCAAAGTCTCCTAGTTCCTGAGGCTTGGAAGCCTGCATCTGGCACCAGGTCTCATGGCCTTTAGCTCCGATGCCGTTTTGATGTGTAAGTGCAAGGTTGTGGCAGGACCAGAATTTCCCGGTGGGTTCCAGCAGCGGGGAGTCCTGTGGAGCCGGTAAGGCAGTGGGCTATCTGCAGGGAACTGATAAGGTATTGCCCAGCTCATGGCAGTGGGCCTGCGCAGCAGTATTTGGAGCCAGGGCAAATGTGACTATCCAGCAGGATCATCTGGGCAGCAGGGCAGGGAGCTGTCCGGGAGGTCAAGGGGCCAGGTCAGGGCTAGGAGGGTTGGTGGCTGTGGGGCCAGAAATGACCATCCTTAGTCCAGCAAAATACCCTCCTCCAGGACTGGATGATGTGGGATCAGGGAGGTCTAAGCTGTATTAGCATGTTTGACACCCAACAGAAGAACACGGACCCCTACCGTGGAGAAGAGTGTCACACATGGGCCAATTTGGGGCTTCAAGGGCATCCAGTGACTACACTTCTGCCCTGGATGTGCACCGAACTCCATTCTACTTCAGCGTGAAGGAAATGGTCGTTGCAACTTTTACCATAGCACACCCCTGGTTACTCACTTTGGAGGTCGAATAACCAATTGTCACATATGGCTCCTAGACCACTATCACACCCATGTGGAGCTGACATAATTTCTGAGAGACCCTCTTCTCGAAAAAGCGGCGAGTGGTCCTGTGGCACCTTATAGAATAACCGAATTGTTGGAGCACAAGCTTTCGTGGGCAAAGACCCACTTCGTCAGATGCATGTAGTGGAAATTTCCAGAGGCAGGTAATTCTTCTCGAAGACTTCCAGACCTTTACTTATTCAGCCAGACTTTCTCAGCACCCTCTCCCTTGTCGAAACCCCATCTAGGCCCTGAGCAGTCATCACTCTGAATTCTATAGGCAGAGCTCACTTGTCTGCCAAGCAAGGCCTCACAGATGTAGGTGGCTATATTAGCAGGACTGTTGTACGGCCTAGGAGAATTGAACCCACTGCTCTTGGGCTATCAGGAAACCCAGATAAACTGCATTGCTACCTGTCATTTGATTGTGCCTTGCCACACACCATCTGCAGTGTTTTGACTCCGTGCAAAGCCCTGACGCAAGTGATCTGATGGACAGCGGTTTTGGCAATCCCTGTTTGGGCCCTTGGCTCTGTTTCTGGTGGGGAAAGTACCGAAGAAGAGGGGGTGCAAGCCAGAAAAACAAAAAGGGGAGATTCTCTGGAACCAGAAGAGGAACTTGCATATCAGAAGGCAGGAGAAGGAAATGGAAAGAAATGACCGAATAGTAAAATCCCTAGATAAGCACACAAAGAGAGAGGACACCAACCCTCTCAAACTACCAGAGCGGCTCAAAAAGGTCCAGGAGATTTAGCAAGAGCTAATTCCCACTTGCATCACATGGGGTACAACATGGACAGCCAGGTCCCGTCAGTTTTCCAACCCCTGGGGTCTCTTCCACCACATTGCTGTGGAAACCACCATGGACGTTAGCCTCCCTCCAACCTCTTTGTTTGCCCAACCTCCTCTTCTGCAATGGCCTAACAGGAAAATGGACCATGGAAAATGGTCAGTGCAGTGAGGTGGGAGGGGCAGGTGGGCAGGGCCTTCTGCATCTCCGTGGTGAGACCTTTGCTGGTGCTTGGTCTTTCTGGTCCCAGCTGGATATAGCCCATTCAGAGCTATGCAGTTGTTCCTGGTCAAGCACCGAGAAGTCACTGCTGGTGCTGGACTGTTTGCATGCGGCCTGTGTGTGCAGTGAGGGCCCACCCACAGCTCACCCTGGTGGACCGGATCTAGCCCGTGGGCCTGTATTTGCCCTCCCTTGCTTTAGATGATGGTTTCAGGACTTCAGCAGCTCAGCCACTGGCTGGGGGTCTGATACGGGATTGGGTGGTTGAGATTCTGTGGACTGTGGGCTACTCAACTTTGGAAGCAGTGGGGACCACAATGATACTCACAGCACATGCCAAGAGCCACAACTTAATTGTGGTTGCATATACATGCAAATATTTATGCAAATATATGCAAATAGCTTCTTTTACACTGATGGGCATGAATACAAAGATAAACGCAAGACTACACAACACGCATGCCCCATTTAAGTCAGTTCTGCTGATTTAATACAATGCAATATTTACCCAATTTCCACGCATATGACAGCACTGTTCATGAGCAATGACAGACCAGGAATTTAACTACTAAATGTTTATCAACGGAAGACTAATATTTACTAATTTTTTGTTTTGGCTTCTACCAGGCCGTGCGTAAATCCAAACCACACCGTGGGCCACAAACAAACAGGCCACGGGTTGCGTGTTCAGTAGCCCCGTACTAGATGGATAGGATCTGAATGAGCAAGTTCTCATCTTCATTGATGATACAATCACTCCACCAAATTTCCATACACAGGTTAGAAATCCCTTTTGCCTGAGACCAGCTCTTCTCCCAGTTCAGTCTTTGTCTGCCATGCATGGCCTCACAGAGGAACCGGGGTGGGTGGCTCTATTAGCAGGAGTGAGGTACTGCCTATGGGGAGGTGAACCCAGTGCTCTAAGGCTGTGTCTACACTGGGTCACTTATTCCAGAAAATCAGCCGCTTTTCCGGAATAAGCTGCGAGCTGTCTACACTGGCCCCTTGAATTTCCAGGAAAGCACTGACGATCTACTGTAAGAAATCAGCTGCTTTTCCGGAAAAACTATGCTGCTCCTGCTTGGGCACTTTGAGATCCACCAGTGAGCGCCTGTGCAAGTTGAAATCTTCCCAACAGGTGTCTGTGTGTTACCATTTCAAATGTCTGATTTGGATCCATTGATCCTTTCTCAGAGAGATGCTCCAGTTTGGCCAATATCCATGGCAGAGGGGCATAGCCGGTACTGGATGGCGCATACATCTCATCTATGCCATGGAACGTCATGGATTGAACATAGACAGAAACTGGACGGGCCATTGCATTCAACCCCCAAATGACACCAAAAGCTGAGTATTGGGCACTTACAGCCCACTCTATTAGCTGCACTTAGCACGGGCGCTTTAATTGTCAGGGGGTTTTCGGCGATAGGACCATTGTGGTGTGGATGCTCCACGACTGCTATTTCAAAGTTCCTTCCCGGGGCCATTCTAAGTAATTCCTCCCCAGAGCTTCCGGGGGCTCTAAGTCGAGGTAGCACATCCACATTAGGGGAGCCGGCCTCAGACTCATTTTGAGGTTTCCCTATAGTGGGCGCTCTATTTCAAAATAAGCTATTTTGGAGTATATTTTCCGGACTAGCTTATTCCAAAATAAGCGTGCTCTGTAGAAGCACCCTTTCTTATAGCAATCCTTCTACCAGAATGACCTCTAGTGCCCACTCAGTGTACCAATATCGACATAGCTAGAGAATCCTCAAGCTTCCAGGAGCAGAGATGTAATGATAGATTTGTCTCCAGGACGGGTCTGTCAGCAACTGTAGTCTCTGAACGACCTCCTCACGTGGCATTTCTGGGCCCAGGATGGAGGTTACAAACCCCAACTTTTCTCCCCACCACCTTCACTTCCCTGCATGTTCCCTGCAAATAGAACGTCGTATCCCAGAACTGCTACTTAGACTCTGAGGCCTTGTTGCCATGCACCCTGATCCTTGTGTCCTGTGTGAAACAAGAAACATGTTTTCTGATTCATTGTATATCCCTCAATAGGAAGGGGCATTCTCCCGGCAGTCCACTGCTACCCACGGTGGAAAACGCTATGGGCTCTCAAAAAACAAGGGTAACAGAGGTTCAGAGGTCTCCCGTGGCTGTGGCTCTGTAAGAGCATGACATGGAACTAAATTAATCTAATGGCCCTTGGACTTCAGTTCACTTTGGTTTAGGCCCCATTCCAGCCCATGTTGTATCTAGTGCAAAGAACCACTTGGCATCATCCAAACATGAATTTCTTCCAAACTTTCCTCAGGGCTTCCTTCACCTCTTTGTTTCTCAGGCTGTAGAGGAGGGGATTGACCAAAGGAGTCAGGACCGTGTAGGCAACAGAGAGAACTTTCTTGAAGTCCCTGAAAAAGTCAGTGGTAGGGAACATATAGACAATGAGCAGCGTTCCGTAGTAAATGGTCACCACGATGAGGTGGGAGGAGCAGGTGGAAAAGGCCTTTTGCCGCCCGCTGGTGGACGGGATCCTCAGGATGGTGGCAATGATGCAGATGTAGGACGTCAAGGTGAGCATGAACGGGGCCACTGAGAAAATCAAGCTCAGTAAGAAAATCAACGTTTCCATCATCTGAGGGTCATTGCAGGAGAGACGTATCAGAGGGACAAGATCGCAGAGGAAATGGTCAATAGCATTGGGGCCACAGAAAGTTAACTGGGATACCGATAACGTTGTTATGCCATTACCTAGGAATCCCCCTAGCCATGAACCACCTGCCAGCCACAGCCAAGCCCTGCCACTCATGCGGGCTGCATAATGCAGTGGGTGGCATATCGCCAGATACCGGTCATAAGACATCACCGATAAGAGAAAGCATTCAGTGCCGACCAGAAAACCAAAGAAATACAATTGTGTGAGGCACCCACTAAAGGAAATGCTCTGGTCCCCAGTCAGGAGCCCAGCCAGCATCTTGGGCAGGAGGGTGGAGCTGTAGCAGGTCTCCAGGCAGGACAAGTTGCCCAGGAAGAAGTACATGGGGGTGTGAAGGTGCTGATCCGCCACCACCAGTGAAATGATGAGGAGGTTCCCAGCCACCGTCACAATGTAGATCACTAGAAAGAGCAGGAAGAGAAAAAATTGCAGTTCCGGAAGAGTCTGGAATCCCAGGAGGATGAACTCTGTGATGGACGATTCGTTTCCATGTTCTGGGTTCCCCATGGGGGTGGGTCTATGGGAGAATCATGACTTCTGAAACATAAATGAACATTCACCCAAGAAATGTTAACATTGTTTGCATTGTTTCTCTCCTCTGGTTACCGGCACAACAGCTCAGCGGGTTGTGGAACATAGGGCAGGAGAAATACTCTCTCTGGATCCCTGGGACAGAGTCCATAACCGAGCAGACTGGAGGTTAAATCAACGTTCCCATTGCTCTGCAAACCTGTATGTCACCTTGACAGATGGCACCTACAGTAATAGGGACTCAGCTACAACGGTAAAGAGACACAGACAGAGGAAGCTGCATAACAAATTTGGTGATACTAGCTCTTTCCACTTAGATGTAGAAGCTATACAACTATTTTGCTTGCTGAAGAAAAATTTTCAGAACTGAATATGTCCCCATGCAATAGTTTGATATTAACCATCAGAATAGTTCATCTCTGCATTTTACTTTTAACTCTCTTTACATGGTAGACATCCCTCTATTTTATTCAGAAATGGAAGGGTATAGCGTTGAAAGTGCAGTCCTGCATTTAGATTTCCAGAAAGCCTTTTAGAAGGACCCTCACCAAAGGCTCTTAAGTACATTACGTTGTCATATGATAAGAGAGAAGATCCTTTTGTGGATTGAGGATGGTTAAAAGACAGGAAACAAAGGGTAGGAATAAATGGTCAGTTTTCAGTATAGAGAGTGGTAACTAGTGGGGTGTCTTAGGAGTCTATACAGGGACCAAACCTATTTAACCTATTCTCAAATGATCTGGAAGAAAGGGTTAACAGTGAGGTGACAAAATTTGTAGGTGATACCAAATTGCTCAAGATTGTTAAGTACCAGGCAGACTATAACGAGCCACAAAAAGATCTAAAAAAACTGGGTGAGTGGGCAATAAAATTTCAGATGATGTTTAATGTAGATAAATGCAAAGTGATGCACATTGGAAAAAATAATCCCAACTATACATACAATATGATGGGGACAAATTTAGTTACAACTACTCAAGAGAGAGATCTTGGAGTCATTGGGAAGAGTTCTCTGAAAACAGCCCCTCCATATACTGCGGCAGTCAAAAAAGCAAACCGAATCTTGGGAATCATTAACAAAAGGATAAATAATAATACAGAAAATATCATATTGCCTCCTTATAAATCCACGTTAAACCCACATCGTTAATGCTGTGTACAGACAGGGTTACCCCATCTCCAAAAAAGATATTTTGAGATTGGAAAAGTTTCAGAAAAATATCAACAAAAATGATTCGCGATATGGAATAGTTTGTGTCAGGACAGATTAATAACACTGGGGCTTTTCAGCTTAGACAAAAGGAGACTAAGGAAGGATACGACTGAGGTGTATAAAATCATGACAGGTGTGGAAAAAATAGATAAGGAAAAGTTATTTACTTGTTCCCGTAACATAAGAACTAGGGGTCACCAAATGAAATGAATAGGCAGCAGGTTTAAAAGAAACCAAAGGAAGTTTTTCTTCACCCAACACAGAGTCAGTCTGTGGAACTACTTGCTAGAGGATTGTGAAGACCTGGACTTTAACAGGGTTCAAGAAAGATCTAGATAAATTCATGGAGGTTAGGTCCATGAGCCAGGATGAGTAGAAATCGTGTCTGTCGGAAGCTAGGGCACCTGGCATTAGCCAATGTAGGCAGACAGGACTCTGGGCTGAATGGACCTTTGGTATGACCCGGTCTGGCCACTCTTAGCTTCTTTTTCCTTTATAATTGGTTAAAATATGAATTTTCCCTCTCTCTGTTTTAGCCATCATATCTGCCAGTCATGTCTCCCTCGCCATTACTAGTATTTAGAGAGAGAAGATGGTTGAGGTAATATCTGTTACTGGACCATTTTCTAATCATTGAGTCACAGAACATTAGAACTGAAAGGGACCTAAAGAAGTCATCGAGTCCAGCCCACTGCCCTCATGGCAGGACCAAGCACCGTCTAGACCATCCCTGACAGGTGTCTGTCCAACCTACTTTTAAATATCTCCAGAAATGACGATTCCACAACCTCCGCAGGCAATTTATTTTAGTATTTAACCACCCTGACAATTAGGAAGTTTTTCCTCGTGTCCAATCTTAACCTTCCTGTCTGCAGTTTAAGCCCATTGCTTCTTGTCTTATTCTCAGAGGCCAAGAAGAATAATTTTTCTCCCTCCTATTTGTAACATCCTTTTAGATACCTGAAAGCTACTATCATGTCCCCTCTCAGTCTTCTCTTTTCCAAACTAAACAAGCCCAATTCTTTCAGCCTTCCCTCATAGGTCATGTTCTCTAGACCTTTAATAATTTCTGTTGCTCTTCTCTGGATCTTCTCCAATTTCTCCACATCTTTCTTGAAATGTTTTGCCCAGAACTGGACACAACACTCGAACTGTTTTCAAGTATTTCAAAGGGCATCACAAGGAGGAGGCTGAACACCGGAATAAATTGCCCAGGGAGGTTGTGGAATCTCCATCAGTGGAGATATTGAAGAGCAGGTTGGACAGACACCTGTCAGGGATGGTCTAGACGGTGCTGGGTCCTGCCATGAGGGCAGAGGACTGGACTCAATGACCTTGTGGTCCCTTCCAATTCTAATGTTCTATGATTTATGACACCTGCTAAGGGCAGTCTGGGCTGACATGGATATCCAACCTCAAGAGGTGTGATTCTGTGGTTAGGTGCCCTAAATACCTCTTGAAATCTGTCCCTCTGTGTCATCCCTCCATCTGCCAAGCAGGGAAAACAACACCTCTCAGCGAGTGGGACAATACCAACTTTTGGGGCTGTGAAGTCATCAAGTCCTGCGGCGATGGGGTGGCAGATTCGGAGCTAGGCTAGAAACATCAAGAAAGGTTTTTTCCTTTCCCCCCTATTCTGGCAGTTTGCATTGGGCTGGGAGTCTGAGATAAATCCCTGCGAAATTCTCCCTGGATTCCCGTCTTATTAATTTCTTGACAAACTTAAGTTGCTTCAAAAGCCATGAGCTGCCAGGAACAAAGGGAGGGAAAGCCGATTACCTCTATGATGGTCTGTCACAAGCTGTCTTCTCCTCACTCAGTTTTGCAGAGAGCTGGAGCTAGGTTGATCAGTCTGGGTTCTCACCCCCACCACATTCGCCTATCATGGTATTCCCAGCACACGGAGTGTCCTAAGGAAGAACAGCGACTGCATCTCCATCCTCATGTCTGGTTAGATGCCCTCAGACCCTGCCAAATGGGGAGAGTCTTTTCTCAATTATTATATATCCTTCCAAGGGAAGGGGCAGTCTCCTAAGGCACGCTTGTGTGGAGAACCTAACGAGCAAGGAAAGCTTAGTGTCGGATTCATTCTTAGACAACACAGGCAGTGTCAAACTTCTAGTCTCCAAGGGAAAGTCTGGGCAGGAGAAAAAGCAATTCATCCTTCAGCAAATCTCCTTGGCTGGGTGAATGCTACTGGGACTGTGCAGAAATAACCCTCTCCTTCTAGGAATAAATGTTACGGCTGAGATTACCAGGGATTTAGACATCAGGATCTCTTCCAGCTCCCTTAGCCAATTTTGAAAGTGTCACAGTGAAAGTTGGGGTAAAGCACGTACAGCTTAAGCAGTTACTTAGGGTTCTGACCAGCTCAATGGAATTGGTTTATTTTAGCATTATGGGGAGGGACTCCCCAAAACTATTCCTGCTCAGGATCCTTGGGGGGCTAGGACCACCCTCTGCCACTTTATTGAAAACAAGCTTCTTGTTGCCTTCTCTAGCAAGCACACAGGAGTCCCCCGCCGATGACCCTGGCAAATCAGCTCAGGTAATGTTTTAGTGATTTAGGTGTGACAGCCTCATTTTCCAAAGTGTCCTCGTCACTAAGGCTTGGCAGCCTGAGACTGGCGACAAGTCTCAAGGACTTCGGCTCTGACGCCATTTTGATGTGTAAGTGCAGGGATGTGACAGGACCAGAATTTCCCGGCGGGTTCCAGCAGTGGGACATCCTGTGGAGGCGGCAGGCTGTTCGCAGGGAGCTGCTAAGAGTATTGCCCAGTGCATGGCAGGGGGCGGCCCAGCAGGATTTGAAGCCAGGACTCCCCAGTGGGATCAGCAGGGCAGGTAGCTGGCTGGGAGGCTGGCTGGCCAGGCCAGGACTGGAGGGGCTGGTGGCAGAGGGGCCAGAAATGACCTTTCCTGGTTCAGCAAAATCCCTCCTCCAGTACTTGTCATGTCCGGAGGGTGCCAGACCAGGGAGGTCCAAGGCTTATTAGCATGTTTGTTACCCAACACACGAACACAGATCCCTCTCTGTGGAAAAAGGTGTTACACATGGGCCAATTTGGGGTTCCATGGGCATCTAGCGACTGTCTTATTCCATGGCAGGAGGCTGGAGCTGTAGGAGGTCTCCAAGCAGGGCAAATTCCCCAGGAAGAAACACATGGGGGTGTGACAGGGCTGGTCAGTCACCACCAGCACCACGATGAGGATATTGCTGGTCACGGTTCTGTCGTGGGCACTCTGGACTCATCTCCAGCTTCTCATCCACTGGAGTCCCCAGGACTTTTTCTGTCAAACTCATGCTTAGCCAGTCAGTCCCCAGCCTGTAACAATTCTTGGGATTCTTCTGTCCCAAGGGCAGGACTCTGCACTTGTCCTTGTAGAACCTCATCAGATTTCTTTTGGCCCAAACCTCCAATCTCTCCAGTTCACTCTGGACCCTATCTCTGCCCTCCAGCGTATCTTCTTCTCCCCCCAGCTTAGTGTCATCCGCAAACTTGTGAAGGGTGCAACCCATCACCTCAGCCAGGTCATTAATAAAAACATTGAACAAAACCCTGTGGTGCCAAATGCGGCAGAGCTGGGTCAGACACTGAGAACGCACCAAGGCTAGGCCAGAAAAGGGGGAGCCAAGGAGATTGGTGGGATTTCAGCACGGTGGGAAGTATCTTCCAAGGGACCTAGTGCAATCAACTATCTCCCATTACAAGGGGATTTGGGTGCCTAATTCGCTGAGGCGTCTCTGAGACTCACCAGGCTTCCATCATGGTAGCCTCCATCTCAGCATTTCCACTGGAAAGAGATCCCACAGCAAGCAACTGGGCAGAGGGGGACCTCCAGGGACACCTTTGACAGTCGGTGCTCCTGCAGATCCAGCTGCAGCCGGTCATGCTGGTCCCTGGCTTGGCTCCCCGCAGTGCTAATGCAGGACGGGCCACGCATGGCAGTCGGTAAGACATGCGGAAAGATGCGATTGTGTAGGGTGAGCCCACTGGAGAGCAGAGGAATGGGAATGGGGCAGGCCAGCTCTGAAGGCAGCAGAGGAATGAGGAGACCTGGCATGGGGAGATGGTCCTGACACTTGGGTAGTGTGGGCAACCATCCAGGGTGGGGCAGTCAAGGGGACATTTGGTGAAGCCAGCCCAAGATGCCCTTAACCCCCAAGTTCGGAGCCTACAGCCATGGAGACATAGGGTGAGGGGGGCCTGGCTGAGAAGATCCTGAATCCACCAGGTTCCACCTGCTAGTCCTGATGGAGCTGGGGAGAAACAGGACTTCCACTACCTCTGCACAGGGTGCTCTGGAGGACATAAGAGACCCACGTATAAGAAACTGCCCCCGCCCCCAGGATGCTCACCACTGCTGGCTAGGAACCCATATCTGAAGGGAGCAAGGCAGAAATGAGGGTGAAAAAGTCCTTCCATCTATAGTGCTGCTGGCGGTGGAGCTGTTTTGAGGGCTGAGTGGCTGCAAAGCAGCAGCTGCTGGACGGTAGCCCAGCTCGGAGGCAGCAGCGCAGAGCTAAGGGTTCGGTGGCCTGGTTTTGTGAGGCCTAGTATTGTCACTGTTACTTCTGCACTGCCGCTGGCAGTGCCGCGGCCTGCAGAGCTGAGCTTTCAGTCTGCAGCTGCTTCATTCTAGCTGCCCAGCTCTGACAGCAGCTCCACAGTCAGCAGCAGCGCAGAAGTAAGGGTGCAACCTTGCAACCTCCCTTTTATAACTCTTCCCCATATTTGGGGCTGGATTCCCGTGGTCACAACACTGTGAATTTGCAGCTTTAAATACCAAAATCCATGACCCTTAGGACTGTTATTATCCTATGGCTGTGAAATTTATCAAAACCGACCAGGAATTTTGTAGAGCCCTAACTGTTAGACTTGAGAAAAAGTGCAATTACACAAGTCATGTTGTGCGAGTTGCACTAGGGCCTTGTTAGCTACAAAGCTGGGGAGGTATAATTGACCAAGTGGGAGAGAGGCTGACATGTAACTGTCTTAGAAAGCAGGAAGACAGAACGTGAGTCCGAGGGAGCATTTACACCATGTAAATCAAAGGGAAGCTCCTTTTCCAAAGGCAGATCAAATGCACCTTCAGGCAACTAAAAGACACAGAATCCAAGGAGAAAACCCACTTTCTGCTGGAAGAGGAGAGCCAAGAACCTCAGCGGAGGAGTCTTAGTCCGGGCAGTTGAACCTGGAAAAATAAGATCTCAATGCACTGAGAGGAGTCTGTGCTTTGGTTACAAGTGAGCACAATTTCCTGGTGGCCAACCCCAAACAGAGCTTGTGGTAGCCAGGTGACGCCGGTGTGGTCTTTTGACAGAGTTTGTGCTTTGTTAATAATAACTGTTTCTTCTGTGTTAATAATAATGTTCACAGACACACAGAATGGGAGGTGACATTATAGGAAGGAGTCCTGCAGAAAGGGATCTAGGGGTCAGAGTGGACCACAAGCTAAATATGAGTCAACAGCATGTCGCTGTTGCAAAAAAAAGCTAAACCTGATTCTGGAGATAAATTATAATAGCAGATAAGGAGACATTCAAACCCTTGATGGTTTTGAAAAATCTCTATCTTCACCCCTCTTCGTTGTCTATTTATTGTTTATTCCCTGATGGTTCAGTGGAAATTTGGATTCTCTTTCACCCTGTCTGAAACAGATACAACAAAACTGTTTTTTAAATTATTTATTTTAATTAAGACCTTGTGATCTTCAACTCTCCTCTCATTCCCGTAATTTCATTCTTATACTTCACCCTCCTTGCACCCTTTTAAATGTTCCTTTCTATCATTTTAACTCAGATTTGATTTGCCAAAAAAGCAAACATGACTCTGGACTGCATTAACAGGAGTGTTCTGAGCAAGATACGAGACATCATTCTTCCAATCTACTCTGTGCTGAATAAGCCTCAGTTGGAGTATTGTGTCCAGTTTTGGGCACCACATTTTAGGAAAGTTGTGGAGAAACTGGAGAAGGTCCAGAGAAGAGCAGCAAAAAGGTCTAGAAAACATGATCCATGAGGGAAGGCTGAAATAATTGGGCTTCTTTAGTTTGGAAAAGAGAAGGTTGAGAGGGGACATAATAGAGGTTTTCAGGTATCGAAAAGGGCGTTACAAGGAGGACTGAGAAAATTGTTCTCCTTGTCCTCTGGGGACAGGACAAGAAGCAATGGGCTTAAACTGCAGCAAGGGAGGTCTAGATTGGACATGAAGAAAAACTTCCTACCTGCCAGGGTGGTGAAACACTGGAATAAATTGCCCAGGGAGATTGTGGAATCTCCTTCATTGGAGATATTTAAGAGCAAGATCTTCTCGCCCCTCCCCTGGTCTTTCTTGCTGCTGTATCGTTATCCCACGGTGAGTATGCTGTGCAGACAGTCCTTCCCCAGTTAGGTTTGCCCATCAACATGGTTTTGCCCCTTCCTCAAACCCAGCCTCCAATGAGCTGTATTTTATCATGGCAACAAATTGAATGTCCGGACACAGGCCCCTTTACGGGTCACCTTCCCCACCGGACCAACTACGGGTGACTTGACCCAACATCACAATTTTTGACAAACTGATAACTTGCGGGGAGGGGGGGGAGGGGAATTAGTCCATTCCCAATGGAACCTTTGCGAACAGTTAGAGGCATTTACGTTAATTGCCACAAACGGTGCTTAAGGGCACTCGAATGCACTGGAAAATATTGGTCCATGATTCACCTTGATGCAGTTCATTTATTCTGATTCCTAAAGCAGGGCCCAATTCCGGCCGTGACGTGCTCTTCTGATGCCCCGTCATGACAGCTGAGGGGCTGTGATATTAGATAACGACATGGTCTGTCCTGTCCTACCACAGTTTGGTTGCCAGAGAAATGCACTGTTGTGGTAGCTATCGTTTTGCTATGTCTAGGAGTAGTGTACATGGGCGGGGAGTAGTTTTCCCTCGTGCAGCCACTCAGCAGAGATTCCAATGCTGCCCAGCTGATTAGCAGAGCACCCACCGCTAGGTTTTTTCTTTCTATGGGTGGTGCAAATTCGCACACGCCTCCGTGCACATGAAGTTATCCTGCTCTTGAATGGAGAAGATTAGTGAGACCGTTGACTGAGCCCCCCTGAGACAATACAACCAGCCTTCACCTTTCAGACTGAGAGCAGGATAGGGGGACCTGGGGAAGTTGGTGGATGTGCTGTAAAATGACTTTAGCAAAGCTTTTGATACGGTCTCCCTCAATGTTGTTGCCAGCAAGTGAAGGAAGCATGGATTGCGTAAATAGCCTGTAAGGTGTAGAGAAAGCTGGCTAGATTGTCGGGCCCAACGGGTAGTGATCAACGGCTCGAAGTCAGGTTGGCAGCTGGTTTCTTGCGGAGTACCCCAAGGATCAATCCTATGGCCAGTTTTCTTCAACATCTTTATTAATGACCTGGAGGACGGGATGGGTTGCACTCTCAGCAAGTTTGCAGATGCACTAAGCTAGGGGGAAAGGTAGATACATTGGAGGGCAGGAAGAGGGTCCAGAGTGATTTAGATAGATTAGAGGATTGGGCCAAAAGAAATCTGAGGAGGTTCAACAAGGACAAGTGCAAAGTCCTGCCCTTGGGACGGAAGAATCCCAAGCATTGTTACAGGCTGGGGACCGACTGGCTAAGCAGCAGTTTGGTAGAAAAGGACTTCGGGATTCCAGTGGATGGGAAGCTGCAGATGAGCCAATAGAGTGCCCTTGTAGCCAAGAAGGCTAATGGCATATTAGGGTGTATTAAGAGGGGCACCTCCAGCAGATCCAAAGAAATGATTATTCCTCTTTATTCGGCTCTGGTGTAGCCACATCTGGAGTATTGTGTCC
>JANRFK010006695.1:6329395-6349170 GCA_030068395.1 Apalone spinifera
GCTCGGCGATATTCCAACGCTGAGCCTCATTTGCATTGCTCTGGCGCAAAAGCGTGCCAGTCTAGATGTAGCCCATGTGTAAAAGGATTAGGTATAAATTAGCTATAGCCCCACAAGAGAGTCAACTTAGAGTCATTGTGGAGACTTCTCGGAAGACGACCACTCCATGCGCAGCAGCAGTGAAAAAAGGAAACAGAATCTCAGAAATTTTTAAAAAGGTCTAGAGAATAAGTCAAAAACAACCAGAGATTCTCCTCTGCCATGTGTGACCCCCTGCACCACAGTCCACAGAATCTCACCTACCCATTCCCGTATCAGATCCCCAGCCTGTGGGTGAATTGCTGAAGTCCTGCAATGAGGGGCTAGAACTGGGAGGGCAAATACTGGCCTGCGGGCTGGATCCGGTCTGCCAGGGTTAGCTCTGGATGGGCCCCCACTGCACACACACACACGCTGCATGCAAACAGCCCAGCACCAGCAATGACTTTTCAGTATGTGACCAGGAACAACTTCATAGCTGTGAATGGGCCACACTCAGCCGGGACCAGCTCCAACCAAGCACCAGCAAAGGTCTCACCACCGGGAGCCAAAAGGCTCTGCCCACCTGCTCTCCCACCTCACTGCACTGGTCAATTTTCCTACTAGGCCCTTGGAGAAGAGGAGGTTGAGCAAACAATGAGGTCAGAGGGAGGCTCATGTCCATGGTGGCTCTCACAGCAACGCAGTGTAAGAGACCCCTTGGGTTGGAAAACTGACGGGACCCAGCTGTTCATATTGCACGCCGTGTGATGCCAAGGGAAATTAGCTCTTGCTAAATCTCCTGCCCTTTTCTGAGCCACTCTGCTAGTCAAAGAAGAGTTGGTGTCCTCTCTTTTTGGTTCCTTACCTAGGGATTTGACTGTTCAGTCATTTCTCCCCATTTCCTTCTCTTGCCCTCCAACATGCGAGTTCCTCCTCTGCTCCCAGAGAATCTCCCCTTTTCGTTTTCCTGGCCTGCACCCCCTCTTCCTCGGTACTTTCCCCACCAGGGACAGAGCCAAGGGAGCAGTCAAACATGCTTGAAACCACTGTTGGATGGTGTGTTGCGAGGCACAATCAAATTACAGTAGCAATGCAACTTATGGGGTTTCCTGATAGCCCTAGAGCACCGGATTCACTTCCCCATAGGCAATACCTCACTCCTGCTAATAGAGCCACCCACCCCGGTTCCTCTGTGGGGCCTTGCTTGGCAGACAAGTGAGGTCTTCCTATAGAATTCCGTGTGATCACAATTCAGGGCCTAGACGGGCTTTTGACAAGGGGTAGGCTGCTGAGAAAGTCTCGCTGAATAAGTAAAGGAGCAGAAGTCTTGGAGAAGAGGGTCTCTCAGAAATGATGTCCGCTGCTCATGGGTGTGATAATGGTCTGGGAGCCATATGTGACAATTGGTTATTCAACATCCGAAATGAGTAGCCAGGGGTGTTGTCAAGTCTGTTCCTCACTCTGGCACAACAAATGTGGAAGTGGGGGCCTAGAAGAGCACCCCAAAACCTTGTCTCTACAGGCTCTGGTACAAAAACGTGCCCCCCAAATCCTAATACCCGGATTTTGGAGAATCCGCTGCCACCATCAAGTGATTTTAAATCCACAACCAGGGATGGACACTTGAAACCAATCCCAGGGGTACCCCGAGCTCTTTTTCCCAAAAGAGCTTGAAAAAAAAAGAGAAAACCAAGCTGCAGTCTATGGTAACTGACCCCTGAGTCAGGCATGCAGATACACACACGCAAACCTTCCAGGACACAAAGATCAACCAATACCGGTTAATAAGAAAAAGAAACAAACTTTTATTATCAAAACAAAGCTGCAGTTGCAAGCATAGCAAAGTGGCTAGATGGACAGAGCCATCAATTGAGCTAGATACCCCAGCCAAAACTTTAGCTACAAACGAGAGAAAACACTATTACCAGCTCAGCCATTAACTCCAAATTCCCAGACAAGGAAAACAATAAAACCTGATGGACTATCAAAACTTTGCCCTTCTTGCACACTGTAAGAAGTCGGTTTTGGGAGATCAACAGGCCTCCCATTTCCTTCAGTCTTGAAAAAAACCTCTCTAAATCTCAAACAAAGAAACAGAGAAAAAACGCTCTTTTCCCGTTTGAAATTCCTACCTCCATTGTTAATGGCTGACCACCCGATGCCTGGCTAGCTATAGAAGACATAGTTAATCCCTTACTCACCGGATGCTGGTCAGCCCTCCTGGTTATGACAGGTGTGCTTCCGTAAAAAGTTCAAATGATCATTTCCCTCACGCTGAAGCAGCAAACGTTAGAATGCAGATGTAGAATGGAGTTCAGTGCACACCCAGGGCAGATGTGTAGTTGCTGGATGCCCCTAGATCCCCAAGTTGGCCCATGTGTGACACTCTGCTCCACAGGGAGGTGGCTGTGTTCTTCTGTTGGGTATTGAACATACTAATACAGGTTGGTCCACCCTGGTCTGTTACCTCCAGACCTGACCAGTCCTGCAGGAGGGATTTTACTGGACCAGGGGAAACCATTTCTGGCCCCCCTGCCAGCAGCCCCCCTGGCCCTGACCTGGCACATTGGCCGCCCATCTGGTTCCCACCTATAATGGGCCCCACTTCTCAGCTGAGAACCCGCTTTTGCCTCGGCCACCAATCTTGATGGGCAGCCTCACGGGCAGGCCCTGGGCAGCACCCCCATGAACTTGGTGTAGATAGCCTGCTGCCTTACAGGACTCCCTGCTGTTGGTCCTCCACCAAGAATCTCTGGTCCTGCACCATCCGTGCACTTAAATAACCATCAAAAAGGTGTCTGCGCAAAGTCCTTGAGACTTGGCGCCAGACACAGGCTCCAAAGCCTCAGTGATGAGGACACTTTGGAAAATGAGGCCGAGGCACCTAAATCACTAAAACGTTTCATGAGCTAATTAGCCAAGGTCATCAGCGGGGGACTGGCCACCATGTGTGTGTGCTTGCTAGAGCAGGCAATAGGACGTTTGCTTAGAAAAAGTAGTAAAGCTGGCCCTTTACCACCAAGGGTCCTAAACAAGAATATTTCTGGGAGTCCCTTCCCATAATGCTCAAATAAACTGATTCCATTTGGGTGGTTAGACCCCAAAGCAACTGCTTAGTCTGTGCATGATTAACACCAGCTTTAACTCTGGTGACCCTTTCCAAATTGCCTAAGGGAACTGGAAGAGATCCCAGAAATCTCAACCATAACATTGCTTCCTAGAAGGACCGAGTTATTTCTTCACAATCCCAGTAGCATTCACCCCACCAAGAGCGATTTGCTGGAGGATGAAATGCTTCTTTTCTCGTCCTGACTTGCCCTTGGATACTAGACGTTTGACTATGCTGGTGCTGTCTAAGACTGAATCCGACACTAATGTTTCCTTGCTCGTTAGGTACGGGGACCTAACGAGCAAGGAGACGTACCTCAGGAGACTTCCCCTTCCCATGGAAGGATACATAATGAACCAGAAAAGACTCTCCCCATTTGGCAGTGTCTGAGGGCAGGTAACCAGACATGGGGATGGAGACATGGTCGCTGTTCTGCCTTGTGATTTTCTGTGTGCTGGGAACACAGAGGCAGGTGAACGTGGTGGACTGATTAACATGGATCCTGGAACCCTTACTGAGGAGAAGACCTCAGAGACCTTAGCTTGTGACAGACCCACCACAGAGGTAAATCAACCTTCCTTCCCCTGGTCCCTGGAAGCTCATGATTTTTGAAGCAACCTAAGTTTATTAAATAAATAAATAATACCCTGGGAATCCAAGGGGGATTTGGCAGGGCTCTCTCAGACTTCGAGCGCAATGAAAAATGCTGGAATTGAGGGGGGAAAGGAAAAACCTTTCTAGACACTTCTAGCCTCGCTCCAAAGCTGTCCTATCACGGTGGGACTGGACGACCTTACAGCCCTGAAAGTCGGTATCATCCCCCACCCTGATTTCCCTGCTTCTCAGATGGAGCCCTGACGCATAGCGGGAGGGATTTCAAGAGGCATTTTTGGTGCTTGACCACTGAGTCACGCCTGGCGAGGTTGGATATCCGTGGCTGTGCAGTCTGCCCCTCACCACACACAGGTGTGGTACACCTGCATAATCCATCCTGAACGTCACACAAGCAGGTGGTGACAAAGGAGAGATTTGAATGAACATCTCCAAAGTCCAAGGTGAGTGGAGCAGCCTCGCTTCCCCTCCCAGCATCCCGGGTGCGTTTCTCGCTGGCAGTGACCTCGTTGGGGCCAGGAGAAAATTAATGAGAGGAGGTGGGGACAGCAGAGCTGGCAATGGCTGCTGTGCTCAGCGCTAGGGGCAGACACCAGCTCTGAGTAGGCCTGGCAGAATGTGGGGTTTCCCCCCATGGTTGATGATTATTATTCATGTTGAAACTTTTCCCAATTATTATGATGCAGGAAACTGAGCAAGGAGAGGGAGTAGCAGGGTTTGGACCAGGCTGAGGACAGAGGTGACAGGGGGGTTCCCAGCAGGGGCTCCCAGCAGTGAACAATGGGACCCCCCTGTACGGCCCAGGGGGTCCAAGAACCAGCTGTGCAAGGGGGGCATTCACCCTCCCCCTTGTAGCCACAGCCACTTGCACCTGTGGGGATGTCTCCAGCCCCACGGCCACGCAGGGTGTCACGGCCTCGCTTGCCCATCTCCATGATGGCTGGGTGCAGAGGGCTCCCTGCTCAGCCGTGGGGTTGGAGACCCCATCCCCACAGACACAAGTGAGACGGGAGGCTGCCAAACCCGTGAACAATTTTTTGTTCATTTCAGCCTGTCGGCAGACACTGACAGACGCACCAACTTCGACACTGTGAAATCGAACCCTACCGAGCCCCACTGGGAACTCCAAGGAGGGCTCCTGGCAGGAGCTGTCCCCAGCCCCATGAAATCAGAGGGCCCATCTTTGGAGCCAGTGGAAATGGTTTTGTTTAATTGCTGCCATTGCTGGCGGGGAGAGAAGAGAATGATGTGTGGAATTAACTCTGGGCAGAACCGGGTCTTTATTAGCACTTAATAAGCTTTCGCCAATTTGTCCAGGAAAAGACCTCACCTCGCCCAGCTCATCTCTGGAAATACTCGCAATGGGGAGGCATCATGAGCAGATGTGACAGCTGTAATCTAAGAGCGAGAATTCATATTTTCGTTGAATATAAAGATAAAAGAGCAGAACAGCCAGATTGGGTCAACCAAGGGTTCATCTACCCCAGTGTCCTGTCTCCTAACAGTGGCCAATGCCAGGTACCCCAGGGGGACTGAACAAAAGCAGGAAATCTTCACCTGATCCCTCCCCTGTCACCCATTTCCAGCTTCTGACACACAGAGGCTAGGGCCACCATCCCTACCCATCCTGGCTAGTAGCCACAGATGGACGTACCCTCCATGAAGTTATGGTTTTTTGGTTCCACTGATAGCCATGGCCTTCACAAGGACTTCCCCAGTTCTAGCAAGGAGTTCCGCAGGTCGACTGTGCACTGTGTGAAGAACTGCTTCCTTGTGTTTGTTTTAAACCCACTGCCTATTCGTTTTCTTTGGTGACCCCTAGTTCTTGTGTTATGGGAAGGTTCCTTCTTCACCTTCTCCACACCCGTCACAATTTATAGACCTCAGTGATATCCCCCCATAGTCAGCTCTTTTCCAAGCTAAAAATCCCCAGTCTTTTTAATCTCTCCTCATACAAAAACCATTCCATGTCGCTGAGCTTTTTTATTGCCCTTTTCTGAACCTTTTCCAGTGCCAACGTATGGTTTTTTAGATGGAGTCACCACATCCTCATGCAGTTTTCAAGATACGGGTTTGCCATGAATGTACGTAGAGCCAATGTGGCATTTTTCTGACTTATACTCATTCCCTTTTTCAAAATTTCCGACATTCGGGTTGCTTTTTTCACTGCTGCTGCACAGTGAGTGGATGTCTTCAGAGAACGCTCCACAATGACTC
This sequence comes from Apalone spinifera, assembly GCA_030068395.1. NCBI lineage: Eukaryota > Metazoa > Chordata > Testudines > Trionychidae > Apalone > Apalone spinifera. Next base: position 6,335,355 of record JANRFK010006695.1, read on the forward strand.
TAAGCTGGCTCTCTTGAGTGCTTTTCGCTACTGCGAACCCCATCATTTTACACATGTAGTTGGGATTGTGTTTGCAATATTCATTCATCAATATTACATTTCAGATGATATTTTATTGTCCAATAACTCAGGTTTTTGAGATCTTTCAGTAGCTCTTCACTGTCTGTGTGGGACTTAACTATCTTGAGATGTTTCGTAGCATCTGCAAGTTTTCGCCACCTTACTCTTTACCCCTTTCTCCAGATGACTTATAAATAGGCTGAAGAGGATTGATCCCAGTATGGCCCCCTGGGGCACACCACGAGGTACCTCGCTCTATTCTGAATACCTACCCTTTATTTCCTGCTTTTAACCAGTTACCAGTCCATGGAAGAACGTTCCCTCTTCTCCCATGGCAACTTCCGTTGTTGAAGAACCTTTGGTGAGGGATCTTGTCAAACGCTTTCTGGAAATCTAAGTACACTAGATCCACTGGATCATCCTTGTCCTCATGCTTGGTGACCCCCCTCAAAGAACTCTAGTAGACAAATGAGGCAGGAGTTCCCCTTACAGAGATTTTTTTTGGGGGAGGAGGGATAGCTCAGTGGTTTGAGCATTGACCTGCTAAACCCAGGGTTGTGAGTTCAATCCTTGTGGAGGCCGTTTAGGGATTTGGGGCAAAAATTTGTCAGGGGTGGTACTTGGTCCTGCTGTGAAGGCAGGGGACTGGACTCAATGACCTTCAAGGTCCCTTCCAGTTCTACGAGATAGGCAATCTCCATTAATTTAAGAGTATGTTGACTTCTACACAGCAGGGCAAAAATCAAATTAAGCAACACAACTTCAGCTACACCAGTTGCATAGCTGAAATCAAAATACCTTAATTCAACCTTTGGTGCTGTCTAGACAGCAGGAAGTCGAAGAAAAATGCCCTTCCTTTGATTTCCCTTACTCCTCGTGAAACGAGGCTTACAGGAGTTAGAGTAAGAAGTCCTTCAGCTCACCGTTATTACACAATAATATGATCATATATATAGTAGCCCAGTGTCTGAGAGTCTGTAACGCTGAAATGCTGGCTGTTCCCTCTGGGGGCGCTGTTGCTGAAATGCTGGCTGTTCCCTCTGGGCGGCCCGTGCTGAAAATAATCGGCATAACGGCTTTGAGCAAAAAGGTTTTTCTTGCGCAAGAAGGGGCCGTGTAGACAGCCCCGTCTTGCGCAAGAGCCTCTTCCATGAAAATGGCAGATGATTAGCTATGCAAATGAGGCTCGGCGATATTCTAACGCTAAGCCTCATTTGCATAGCTCTGGCGCAAAAGCGCACCAGTCTAGACGTAGCCATATAGTTGGGATTATGTTTGCAATATTCATTTATCAATATTAAATTTCAGATTATATTTTATTGTCCAGTAACTCCGGTTTTTTTACATCTTATTGTAGCTTTTCGCAGCCTGCCTGGTACTTAACTATCTTGAGAAGTTTTGTAGCATCTGCAAAATTTACCACCTCCCTGTTTACCCCTTTCTCCAGATCATTTATAAATATGTTAAATAGCATTGGTCCTACTACAGGCCTCTGTGGGACACCACTAGTTACCTCTTTCCATTCAGAAATCTGACCATTTATTTCTACCCTTTGTTTCCTGTCTTTAACCATTTACCAGCCCATGAACGGGCTTTCCCTCTTATTCCATGGCAGCTTCCTTTGCTGAAGAGACTTTGGTGATGGACCTTATAAAAGGCTTTCAGGAAATCTAAGTACACTACATCCACTGGATCCCCCTTGTCCTCATGCTTGTTTACTCCCTCAAAGAACTGTAGGGGCATTTTTACACTGCAGGGCAAAAGTCAAATTACGCTACAAAACCATAGCTGCTTCAATTGTGTAGCTGACATCAAAATATTTTAATTAGGCTTTTGGCCCTGCCTACACAGCAGGAAGTTGAAGGGAAAACCCTCTTCTTTCGACTTCCCTTACACCTCATGAAATGAGGTTTACAGGGGTTTGAGTAAAAAGTCGCCCAGCTCCCCGTTATTATGAAATAAAGTGATACTGTTTGTCCAAGAACGCCTTCTAAGCGGTAAGAGCTAGGACCACCGAATTTGTTATGCAGTTTCCTCTGTGTGAGTCTCTTTACTGTTCTATCTGAATCCTTATTTCTATAGGTGCCATCTGTCAAGGTGCCAAGCAGGTTTGCAGAGAGATGGGTGTGTTGCTTTAATCTCCAGTCCACTCGGTTATGGAATCGGTCCTAAGGATCCAAAGACGGCATTTCTCCTCCCTTGGGCCCACACCCCGCTCAGCTGTTGTGCCAGTAGCCAGAAGAAAAAAACGTTCATATTTCTTGGATGAATGTTATTTTCTGGCAGGGAGTTCGTTACCTTCCCATGGACCCACCTCCTGGGGAACCCAGAACATGGAAACAAAACGTCCTTCACAGGATTCATCCTCCTGGGATTCTGGACTCTTCCAGAATTGCAAACTTTTCTCTTCCTGCTCTTTCTACTGATCTACATTGTAACTGTGGCTGGGAACCTCCTCATCGTGGTGTTGGTGGTGGCTGATCGGCACCTGCACACCCCCATGTACTTCTTCCTGGGGAACTTGTCCTGCCTGGAGATCTGTTACAGCTCCACCCTCCTGCCCAAGATGCTGGCCAGTATCCTGACTGGGGACCAGAGCATTTCCTTCAGTGGGTGCCTCACCCAATATTATTTCTTTGGTTTTCTGGTTGCCACCGAATGCTTTCTCTTATCGGCGATGTCTTATGACCGGTATCTAGCAATATGCCACCCACTGCATTATGCAGCCCGCATGAGGGGAAGGGCCTGGCTACGGCTGGCAGCTGGGTCATGGCTAGGGGGATTGCTAGGTAATGGCATATCAACGTTGTCAGTCTCCCAGTTAACTTTCTGTGGCCCCAACGCTATCGACCATTTCTTTTGTGATCTTGTCCCTCTGATACGTCTCTCCTGCGATGACCCAAAGAAGATGGAAACTTTGACTTTCATATTCACTTTGGTTTTCTTGCTGATCCCGTTCCTGCTCACCGTGACGTCCTACATCTCCATCATCACCACCATCCTGAGGATCCCGTCCACCACCAGGCGCCAAAAGGCCTTCTCCACCTGCTCCTCCCACCTCATCGTGGTGACCATTTACTACGGAACGCTGCTCATTGTCTACATGTTCCCAGCCACTGACCTCATAGGGGACTTGAAGAAAGTTCTCTCTGTTGCCTACACGGTTCTGACTCCCCTGGCCAATCCCCTCATCTACAGCCTGAGAAACAAAGAGGTGAAGGAATCCCTGAGGAAAGCTAGGAAGAAATTCTTATTTGGATGATTCTAAAATAAAATTGATAGAAGAAAAGAAAAGAAAAAAAGGAAAAAGAAAAGAAAAAAAGACTAAAAGAAAAGAGAAAAGAAAAAGAAAAACTTTAAAATAGATATAATATGGGCTGGACTAGGGCATAAACCAAAGTGCACCCAAGTCGAAGGACCCGTTTCCATTAGATCCATTGTGTTCCATGTGATGCCCTTCTAGAGTCACAGCCATGGGAGATCTCTAAAAATCGGTTATCCCCAGTTTTTGGAACCCATCTCGTTTTCCACATTGGTACCAGTGGACTTGCCGGGAGAATCCCCTAGTTTCACGTAGAGCACGATGCTCAGCGCATGTTCCTAACAAGGCGATGGACCCTCGACGGCTCTTCTGGGCTACGACGTTCTATTTACAAGGAACAAGAAGGAACATGACTATGGAAGGGAAGGAAAATGGAGTGTCCCACCTCGATCCTCATCCCTGGATTGCTGCATGGGGAGATAGTAGAGAGTCTCCAATAGAGACCTGCCTTAGAGGTAAATCAATCTTAACGGATATCTTAAATCAATCCTGCTCCTTGCAGCTGGAGGATTTTGTAGCTATGTAAATTGCCTGCCCTACTTATCCCATGGGAACCCAAGGGGAATTTTGTAAGGATCCTTCTCAAATTTACTACCCGACACAAAGGACTGAATTTCAAAAGGGACAGAGCTATCAGCTATATTGCTAGCTCCTGGACTGTGGAAGAGGAGACCCTTCCCGTAAATCATAGAACACTAGAACTGGAAGGGACCCCAAGAGGTCATCGAGTCCAGTCCCCTGCCCTCACGGCAGGAACAAGCACCCTCTAGATCATGTTTCAGACAGTCTATGAGAAGGCATGCAATCATAGAGCTGGAAGAGACCTCAGGAGGTCATCAAGTCCAGCCCTCTGACCAAGGCAGGACCAATCCCAACTAAATCAACCCAGCCAGGGCTTGGTCAAGCCGAGACTTAAAAACCTCTAGAAATGGAGATTCCACCCCATCCCTAGGGATCCCATCCCAGTGCTTCCCCACTGTCCGACTGAAAAAGTTTTTACAATAGCCAACCTAGACCTCCCCCACTGAACCGTGAGACCATGGCTTCTTGTTCTGCCATCTGCCACCACTGAGAACAGCCCTTCTCCCTTCAGGCAGCTGAAGGCTGCTCTCAAATCCCCCCTCATTCTTCTCTTCTGCATACTAAACAAACCCAAATTCCTCAATCTCTGCTCCATGTGCTCCAGCCCCCTAATCATTTTGATCACCCTCTGCTGGACCCTCTCCAATTCGTCCACAGCCTTTCTATAGTGGCGGGCCCAGAACTGGACACAGTACTCCAGATGTGGCCTCACCAGAGCCAGATAAAGGGGAATAATCACTTCTCTGTATCTGCTGGCAATGCTCCTCCTAATGCACCCTAATATGCCATTAGCCTTCTTGGCTACAAGGGCGCCCTGTTGACTCATATACAGTTTCTCATCCATTGAAATCCCCAGCTCCTTTTCTGCAGAACTGCCATTTAACCAGTTGTTGCCCTGCCTGAAACAATGCTTGGGATTCTTCTGTTTACACTTGTCCTTGTTGAATCTCATCAGATTTCTTTTGGCCAAATCCTCTAATCTGTCCAGGTCACTCTGAACTGGCTCCCTGCCCTCCAGCATATCTACCTCTCCCCTAGCTTAGTGTCATCTGCAAACTTGCTTAGGGTGCAATCCATCCCCTCGTCCACATGACTTGGAGCTCCATTTTCATACTATCATTACCCACAAACTGGACTGGGAGCTTGAACTGGAACAAAACTTTTGTACCAAAAGGTGGGGGGAAGCTATCTAAAGTGCGTTTGACATCATCTCTTGGCCTCACTCCCCACAGAAGACATCTCTTGGAAAGACCTGAGGAACAAAATCTTGACTGGGAGAAGTGCTGGTTGCAGGTACAAATCATTGTAGGCTGTGTATGGAAAGTTGGTGGACTGATTATATCATGAAGCAGGATGAGAAACTGCTGAGTCACATCCTATCCACCTAGTACATTAGGCTTACTTTTCATTTTTATTTATTTGCTAGATAATCTGCTTTGACCTGTTTGCTATCCTGTAGCATCACTCAGTATGTATCTCTCTGTAATTAATAAACAGGCTTTGTCTTCACCAGTGTGTTTGAGTGAGGTGTCTGGGGAAAATCCCAGCCTGGATCACACAAGCTAGTCATGCAGCTCCCCACACTTTGAGGAGGAGGCAATACTCCTAATTGGCGCAGTATGGAGTGGGAGAATGGCTTCTCGACTTCCAGAATCATGTTTGTTTTGTTTTCACTTTTGTGCATCCTCCAATGATTTTTTTTGTGGCTCTGCAGCCCGCAAGCCAAAAAAGATTCTCCCCCCTCCCCCGATCTAAATGGAAATTCCAGGAAGTAAGGTAGCCATCCGCACAGTCCCAACTTGGGTGTTTAACTGGACGTGGGGTGGGTTCTAGATCATGTGTAGCCTGTTTATATCTATAAATCACCCCTTTCTGATCAAAACCCATGTTTGGCCAGTACACGGACTGACTCTGGATGCAGCAAAGATGGGGACATACGCCTGGGAAATCTGCCAGCATTGAATTCGTGCTTCTTGCCTTTAAATCGCCCTTCAAACCAACTCCCTCCACTGCACTCACAGCGACCTCAGGGGGCTTCATCATAGCTCTGACCTTGGGACCAGCTGTGGCCCAACAGCAGGGCTGGGATCAGAAGCACCCGGGTGCAGAGACGTCAGACAAGCGCCGAGGGAGGACGCCTAAGAGACAACTTAGGTTAGAGAGCTGAGGGCACCCAGATGTCTATCTGCCCAGCTCACAGCTCCAGGAGTGTTACAGCATCTTAGCTCTTGTTCAGTCTCCAGGACTTTTGGGGGATCCATTCTGCCCTTCTCTGGGGGGTGGAAAATCACTTTCTTAATGTCCTTGTCCAGGGTTGTTATTATTGGTTATTTACCCCTCATTTCCCTCTCCTGCCCCCCCTATTTGCTGGTCTTTCTTCTGGCTGCAGGGAACCTGTCCTTTTCCTGTGCCTGGCTTGTATCCACACTTCCAAAATGCTTTCCCCAGCCCCAGTGCCTAGCTGGGTTCTCTCTTCCCTCTCCCTCTGCCAGCCTGGCATAGCCAGCCAGAATCCTCCACTCCCACCCCTCCACCCCGCCTTCCCAAGGTCACAATCACCACTGAACCCACCCCCCTTCAGCCAGGTCGTGACCATTTCCTGCTACAGCCCATGAGTTTATATAGGGTGAAGGAGCCAATCAGGACTCTTAAATCCAGTGTCAAATTGCTTCAGTGGGCGGGACTTCCTATGAGGTTCAACCACCACAGATTGCAGAAGGTCGGAAGGAAGGCTACCAGATGTAGGGCTGTGGGGAGGAAGGTTCCCTTAGAGCTTTGTAGACCTGGGTTCCAATCCCCAAATATTTCTGTTAGTGATATTACTCACTAAAGTTCTTCAGTAAGAACAGGTATATGCTTGTTAAATGAGGGAAGCTTGAATATGAAATTCAATGTAACAAGCACGGATGCTAAAATTGGTTTTTGGAAGGTGGTAGGGTGCTGTGTATATCTCACTGCTTCACCAAATAGATAATTGACAGGAGGTCTTGGGGAATAGCACGGCCCAGAAATGATAGAGCTTGAAGATGTATGTCAGCTCAAGGTAGGTGTGGCTACGGGCAGGGATGTCTCCCCTTTCCAGGATAAGACATTGGCTGCCTGCTTCTGGGGGATAGGGGATGGTAAAAATATGTGTATGTGATCAACAGGAAGTATTGAGACCATCTTTGATTCTGCTTTGTTGCCCTACAGCATGGGTGGGGAACCATTTTCAATCAGGTGCCACAGACCAAAACTTACTGACCTGGCTTCCCAAGAAGCCCCTCCCCACAACTCAACTCAACCCAACCCAACCCAGCTCAGATCAACCCAACCCAACCCAACCCAACTCACCTCAACCCAACCCAACTGAAGTCAATTCAACTCAGCCCAACCCAACCCAGCACACACTCAGCCTATGGAACTCCTTGCCACAGGAGGTTGTGAAGGTCAGGACTTTAACAGTGTTCAAAAAGAACTAGATAAAGTCTGGTTGTCAGAGGCTGGGAATGGGCGGCAGGGGAAGGATCACCGGATGGTTCCCTGTTCTGTTCACTCCCTCTGGGGCACCTGGTATCTGCTGCTGTGGTCAGGGATTGGGGGTGGTTCAGCCAACCCTGCTCCAGGGAGCAGACCTCCACCTACCTGCGCCAAGAAACCTGCCTCCTTTCTCCTGCAAGGACCTGACATCAGTTCAAGCACCTGTTCTTGCTCCACATTGGAGAAGTCTTCCAGTCTTGGGGGCCGAAACAAGGAGTCAGTTGGCCAGGGCCTCTGGCCGCCCTCTGTTTCCTGGCCCAGGCTGCCCCAGAGCTGAGGGCATGAGGACTCCAGGCGCCCAGCTCCATGGCCTGGAACCTGGAACCGCACAGAGCCCTGACGTGAGCTGGTGGATGTGGGGTTTGCAGGCCGTGGTGCTGGGCTCCTGTTGCAGGCAGGGACCCCGCCCTGTGATCCAGAATACAAGGATGATAGGGAAAAGGGTTTCCCCCAGCCCCCAAGCAGGCATGTCTCCTTAGAGGCAAGAGAGGTTGAACCCATCAGGCAGGGCCCCTTTCCTGCTGATGGGGCCAGGATCTCCCCCAGCTGGGACAGAGGGCCGCCCCCCAGGGGACATGCCTGAATGGAGGCCTGTGGGTTGAAATGTCCCCATGCCCATTTGTGGCGCAGGCTGGGGAGGAAAGTTTCTCTCTGGCTCTGACTCCCAGGCACAGACCACGGGCTGGAAACTCCTTCCCGGGCCTATTCCCGGCCGAGGGGGATAAATGTCGTGCCCCGAGGTCCACAGTCCACCAGATCCCTCTGGACACAGGCTCTGTGCCACTGTCTGGGTCGAACTCGCTTGGGGCACGGCCCTGAACTGTCAGCTTGTCGCCTCTGGCCCCTACGTCACAAGGACAAGCCCTGAGCCAGCCCCGTGGTGGGTCCCTTGGTGGGTGCATCCCCAGAGCTGCTGATGAAACACGGGGGGGGAGGGGGATGCTCACTCTAAGATAATTATGCAGCGTTAACGAAGCACCAGGCTGCTCCAAACCAGTGAAGGGGCCGGAGCCCTCGACTGCTCTTGGCCAGGCCGGGCGGTGACTATCAGGGCCTGGGTCTGAGGCTGGCCCAAGCCGGGATCAGCACCAGAGCCAGGAAGGGCTTTAGTCCTTCATCCCTGGTACTGCCTCCCCTATTGGCCAACCTGCCTGCGGGGGCGCAGGGAGCCTGTCCTTGGGAGCGGGTCCCCGTCTGCCAGGGGCTGCCAGAGACTGAGCCACGCTGGGGATGTGAGGCTGGGCTGGAGACACGGCAGTCGGACAATGCAGAGATGGGGCAGGGTTGACGGACGCAGAGATGGACCAGGATTGAGGACCCCGGACGGTAAATGCCTCCCACGCCGGGACACCTCCTCCCAGACCGACACGGTGAGTTTGCTGCGGTGATTACATGGTTGGGGGGGTTGACATGCTGGGCACGTGGAGTAACGGCCCGGGAGCTCCAAGGAGGGACCCTTTGCAAGTGCATAGTTGATCAAACATCCGGAGCAGCCCTGAGTCCTCTGTTACCATCGTGGGAATAAAAGGACTCGCCCTAGAATCCGAGCTGGTTTGGTTCTCTTCAGTCAATAGCAACTTGAGTCCGCTGCAAAGTGCAGAACAGCAGTGGAAAGCGTGGCTGAACTGCGGTCAAAATGCTTTCAGGTTCCCAACGCTTGTATTATTTGTCCAACATCCCGGATGCCCCCCTGAAAATGGGCTCCCCAGGAAACCCGTTTCCTTTGAAATAAGCGAATGGAAAATAGGGGCCCGCCCAAAATGAGACGTTTCGCTGGACGCCCGCGTGACCACGTTCCTATTGCCCGAGAAGGGCGCAGGGCTGAACCCCCTCGCCCTGTGGCACTGGTGTGTGTTTCTGGTCCAAAGGGTCACTGCCAGGCTGCTAAATCGTAGAGCTGAGTGGCTGTCCCGCTGTGGCTGAATCTGCTAAGCCAGCCCCCTCAAGCAAGGCGGAGTCAAAGCCCCCAGCCAAGGGCTGTCCGTCTGGACTCAGCCCAGCAACACGGAGATGGTCGGTGCTGTCAGAGCACAGATCTGCTTTTCTAGCTCCATGTTTTCAGTATTAAGGACAAGGCAGAGCGAGGGAAGAGGGGAAACTGAGGCAGAGGGAGTGATCAGCCGTAGGTCCCACTGCAGCGCGGTGTTTCAGGCAGTGCGAGCATGCGAGTTTCATGCCCAAGCTCTCGGCCAGCGCTGTTGTGTTCAGATCCGATTGGCAGCGTCCTTCACATGACGGTGTTGAATCCAGCCCCAGATTGTCAGCTGGGGCAGTTGGAGGCAGTGCCCTGGACAATGTCAGAGCCGGACACATTCACACTCTTTGGGTAACTCACCGCCTCTAGTAAGTATCGGGGCGGTGCTGGGGCGGGTGGACACCCTCAGCATGAGAGCCATCCATGGACCTAATCTTAATGAATTTATCTAGCTCTGGTTTGAACCCTTTTAAAATCCTAGTGTTCATAATATCCTCTGGCTAGGAGTTCCACAGGTTGACTGTGTGTTCTCTGAAGAAAAACTTCCTTTGGTTTGTTTTAAACCTGCTGCCTCTTCATTTCATTTGGGGAACTCCTAGTTCTTACTTTATGAGAACAAGTCAATAAGTTTTCCTTCTTCACCTTTACCACCCCAGTCATGATATTATCAACCTGTATCGGATCCCCCCTTAGTCTACTCTTCTCTAAAATGAAAAGTCTCAGTCTTTCTTCCTATGGGACCCCTTCCAAACCTTCTCATCATTTTTGGTGCCCTTTTCTCAACCTTGTCCAATACCAAGAGATATTTTGGAGATGAAGTGACAGGTCTGTAGGCAGGATTCGAGATGTGGGAATCCCATGGTTTTATGCAGAGGCAATACGATATTCTCTGTCTTGTTCTCTGTCCTTTCTTAATGATTCCTAATGTTCTGTCTGGTTATTTCGACGGCCGCTGCACATGGTGAGCACGTTTTCAGAGAACGATGCATGATGTCTCCAAGATCTCTCTGTGTCCTCTTCTCCGCAGCCATCGCAACAGGTGCCGAGGAAGACAATGGCCAACAGAAGCACCGTGACCGACTTCCTGCTCCTCGGGTTCTCCGACGTGCAGGAGCTGCAGATTCTGCACTTCGTGGTGTTTCTGGTGATTTACTTGGCAGGCCTGATGGGGAATCTTCTCATCATCTCAGCTGTAGCTCTCGACCACCAGCTCCACACCCCCATGTACTTCTTCCTGGGGAGCCTGTCCATCCTAGACCTCGGCTCCATCTCCGTCACCATCCCCAAATCCATGGCCAACTCCCTCCTGGACACCAGGCTGATTTCCTACCCTGCCTGTGTCGCCCAAGTCTTTCTCTTTGTCGTCTTCACTTCAACTGATCTTCACTTGCTCACCATCATGGCCTACGACCGGTACGTGGCCATCTGCCAGCCGCTGCACTATGAGAGAGTGATGAACAGGAGAGCTTGTGTCCTCTTGGCCACCGGAGCCTGGCTTGCAGGTATTATCTACGCTGCCCTGCACGCCGGGAACACCTTCAGCTTATCCTTCTGCCGGGCCAACGTCATCAACCAGTTCTTCTGCGAAATCCCCCAGCTGCTCAAGCTGGCCTGCTCCGACTCCTACCGCAGTGAGGTTGGGGTTACGGCCTTTGGTGTGGTTTTGGCTTTTAATTGCTTTGCTTTTATCACTATGTCTTATGTTCAAATCTTCAAAGCGGTGCTGAGAATCCCCTCGCAGCAGGGCCGGCACAAAGCCTTCTCCACCTGCCTCCCCCACCTCGCTGTGGTCTCCTTGTTACTGAGCACGGGCTTCTTTGCCTACCTGAAGCCCACCTCCAGCGCTCCGTCAGGCTTGGATCTCACTATGGGCGTTTTCTATGCTGTGGTGCCTCCAGTCATGAATCCGGTCCTCTACAGCCTGAGGAACAGGGAGCTCAAAGCAGCATTGAAGAAACTGTTTGGATGGAGGTCAGTCTCCAAGAATTAAAATGTCCTTCATCCGCCCTGGCCAGATTTCTTCTGGCGTTCTCAACGGAGGAGCAGATTGTATCATTGTGAGCACACGGTGCAATAGGTTCATGAAGGAGGAAAATCCCGATTAACTGTGCTGAACGAAATCCTAGTTAGAGACGGATCAGTCCAGTGTGAATACAGTCAGAATCTACGTAGGTCTTCCAAAATCTTTCTGCTCATCTCTGTCTTGTTTTATATAGTTATAGTTTAAAAACTCCATCCTACCTGAGACAAGGACACCCAATATCAAGAGCCAAACATACGTCCCTTGTGAACGTCGAGACGTCTCTGCCTCTTCCCATGTTTTGATGGAAAATCGGTGCTTGAGGAACGAAAGGTTTGGCTGGTGTTGGCAGGATGGTTTCGTTTTTCTTTGGCTTCATTTGGTCTATAGGTTGGTTCATTTGTGGGTTTGTTCCAGTGACTTTGCAGGAGGTAGGCGTTCGGGAGGTTGGAATGTATCTGATTCAAGTAGGGTGTCAATGGATTGTTGGTTGGAGACATCATCTCCTTGGTGGGATGGGATTTTCTGAGGGACCTGAAGTTTTGCTTCCCCTAGTGAGGATGAATTGGGAAAAAGTGTGGGTGGGTGGGTGGGAAGGCCCTAGTCCCTATTCACACGGTTATGGGAATGCGGATGGGACTGCATAGCACTATTTCAGATGTGGGAGGGTCCCGAGACCCACGTCTAATAATGCATAAACACCGAGTCACTCTCACTGCGACAGAAAGACCTTGAGGGAGAGAAATCTCGAGCAACTTCTCCTTCAGACACATGGAGATTGGGCAATAAACCTGAATGTGTGTCCCGCCAAAACATCGCCATGTGTGTACCTCCAATTGTGAACTCATATTGTCTCAGATGTTGCTCTTGGTTTCCCATGGGACCACCAAAAGGTCCAGGATTGCGGGGAAACTGGATGGTCACTCAGGCTATGGCTGAGGGAAGATCTGCAGGGACCACACAGGTAGGGCCGGTGCACAAATCCCCATGGGTGGCCACGGCGGGTGTGGGAGGGAAGGACGGTGCTCGGAGGGGGCCGCCAGGGAATCCACACGAACAGATGGACAGGTCCACGCCGAGACCGGAGGGCTCAGTCGGGGCTGACCACAGACAGGGGAGGAGCCTCTGGGATCCCCCCAGAGGGAAGGAGCGGCCCGCGCAGCCAGCGGATGCTGGTAGGAGGTAGCCCAGGGTGGAGAGTAAGCTCTGAGCACTCAGTGTGTTGGGGCTGGATACCCCGCGGCGGGGGGCAGTGGGCCGAGCCCCTGCCTACGGGACCCCAGGCTGGGACTGGAGATCTGACATTGGCCAAGGGCTGTATTAGCCGTAGTACAAGGGACTGGTGAACTGACTTTGGCCAAGGGCCATGTTAGCCCTAATACAAGGGACTACAAGCGACTGATGACTAGGAGAGTTTGTGTCCTCATGGCCTCTGAGGCCTGGCTCGCTGATATCGTCTACGCTGCCCTGCAACCCGGAATCACCTTCAGCTTATCCTTCTGCCAGGCCAACGCCATCAACCAGTTCTTCTGCGAAATCCCCCAGCTCCTCAAGCTGGCCTGCTCCGACTCCTACCGCAGCGAGGTTGGGGTTACGGCCTTTGGTGTATTTTTGGCTTTTAATTGCTTTGCTTTCATCATTGTGTCTCATGTTCAGATCTTCAAAGCAGTGCTGAGAATCCCCTCGGAGCAGGGCCTGCACAAAGCCTCCTCCACCTGCATCCCCCACCTCGCCGTGGTCTCCTTGTTCCTCACCACAGCCTCCTTCCCCTACCTGAAACCCACCTCCAGTGCTCCCTGAGGCCTGGATCTCAGGATGGGCGTTCTCTATGCCGTGGTGCCTCCAGTGATGAATCCAGTCCTCTACAGCATGAGGAACAGGGAGCTCAAAGTGGCGTTGAAGAAACTACTTTGGGTGGAGATTAATCTCCAAGAATTAAAATGTCCTTCATCCGCCCTGGCTCATAATTTCATTTGACGTTACCAACGGAGGAGCAGATTGTATCTTTACGAGCACACGGTGCAATAGGTTCATGAAGGAGGAAAATCCCGATGAACTGCGCTGAACGAAACTCTAGTTATAGCAATTCAGTGTGAATGCAATCAAAATCTATTTACGTCTTCCTAAATCTTTCTGTGCATTTCTGTCTTGTTTTATATATTTATGGTGTAATAAACTCCATCCTACCTGAGGTATGTCTACACTACAGAGTTAATTCGAAATAACAGCCGTTATTTCGAATTAGCTTTAATAGCGCCTACACAGGCAAACTGCTATTTCAAAATTAATTCGAATTTGGTAAACCTCATTCTACGAGGAGTAATGCCAAATTCGAAAT
>JANRFK010006695.1:6496668-6509042 GCA_030068395.1 Apalone spinifera
GAGAGCGTGAGAATAGATTTCCCTTCTTGACCTTCCTTCCTTCCTTCCACTACTTCTAGACTGCATTGCTTTTTCGGGATACCATTGATATCCTGGAAAATAAGACGCCACATCCAAGGAACATTTTTCAAAAAAGCGGACACGCTTTTTCACCATCCCTGTAAACCCTGTTCTACGAGGAATAATAGATGTGTCGAAAGAGCACTTTTTTCTAAAATCTGGCGCATGTACATGTGCCAGATTTCAGAAAAGCCTTTTTTGAAAGTAAATCGGAATTGCCGTATTTTTCCGATTTAAGAGTGCATTCTAGACATAGCCTTTCTTTCTTTCTCTTTCTTTCTTTCCATTGTAAGAAACATTCTGTATGGAAAGTGGAATTTTTTCCAGACACTTGTTTCGGAAAATAGTCTGTTGCTAATGGACAATAATACTCTCAGATAACGGATGTTATCCCGAAATAGCACAGCTGTGTAGATGTACCCTTGAAATTGTAAGGTGTTGGACATTGACATCCTTTCAGCCACTTTGAAATCTTGAATGAGGACTGGATCTGAGGGGTAAATTTTCACAGGCACCTGTTTGTCCACAACCTTAGGAGGTGGCTAAGCCTTGCTTCTCTTCCGTTGTCAGGTCAATGAATGGCAATTTCGCAAGGGGAGCTAAGGCTAAGATTTCAAAACTCCCCCGAAGGTTTTGATGTCGACAACCATCCCAGTGGAAGTAAAAGCCTGCCTGTGTCTCCATGGTAACAAAACTACTCTACACCCCTGAATACTCCCAGATAGGGGGCCCATAGAATGCTGTGTTGTCTAGCTCGTCTCTCATCTTCTTGAGGGCCTCACTTCAAGGTACATTCTAAAAAAAGGGACTGGAAGCACAATGAGCAAAAAGTTTGAACTTGTTGGAAAACTAGAAATCAAAACAGTGATATGGGCCAGGAGACGTCTCTTCCCTGCACGCGCCAAATAAACGGCTGCTGTCTACATTCATGCCATCCACCTCCATCTTTCCCTCTCCATAGCCACCCACTTGTCAGAGAAAAAGGACTTCTCTCTTTCAAGGAAGACCTGAAGGATTGGTGCATATTAGAGTATTGAGCATCAAAACACAGATTATCAAATTAAAATACTAAGGTTATGTGCCTACTCTCTTTGATATTCAAAGGCAGTTAGGTGCCCAACACACTTTGGCTCATTTAAATATCACAGTGCATGTCAACAAATACATTTAAATCACACTCATATGGCAACTTAGGGGTCTTCTTGGCCTGTGATTGGAGATGTAGGTCCAAAATAATAGAATCATAGAGCTGGAAGAGACCTCAAGAATCATAAGGTCTAGCTTCTACCCAAAGCAGGACCAATCCCAACTAAATCAACCCAGCCAGGGCTTTGTCAAGCCAGGACTGAAACACCTCTAGGGATGGAGATTCCTCCACCTCCCTAGGGAACCCATCCCAGTGCTTCCCCACCCATGTAGGGAAATTGTTTTTCCCAAGATCCAACCTAGACCTCTCCCACTGTAACTTCAGACCATTGTTCCTTGTTCTGGCATCCCTCACTACTGAGTACAGCCTCTCTCCAGCCTCTTTGGAACCCCCTTAAGAGAATTGAAGGCTTCTATCAAATTCCCCCTCACTCTTCTCTTCTGCAGATTAAAACAAGCCCAAATTCCTCAGCCTCTCCTCATAGGTTATGCACTCCAGCCCCCGAATCATTGTGGTTGCCCTCCGCTGGACCCTCTCCAATGCATCTACATGGTTTCTATAGTGAGAGCCGCAGAACTGGACATAATACTCCAGATGTGGTCTCCCCTGTGCTGAATAAAGGGGAAAAGAGCCGAATAAAGGGGAATAGAAATCAGACAGAATTTTAGCTCTGAATTTTTTTCACTTGGGAACTTTTCGTTTTCTTCCTTTTATAAAGTAGAATTGACATTGGTTCCAATCTCTAGTCTAGTAGATTTTATCAGCTGAAAAGGCATTTCAGTTGAAATCAAATATTGTGTCTGCCTCAATGTCATTTGTAATAAGACATTCCCCTTTATTTTTTTCTGTATCTTTTCAGTCAGTAGTTCTCCTGTCTCTGTATTTTCCCCTCAGAATTCGTGATTCTCCATAATTTCCCCATTGAGGCTAGTAATAACACAATGCTTATTTCAGGGTTTTCTCTCTCTAAAACTTAATATGATCTTTCCTTTGTGCAATACATTTCAAATTCTCAAGAGCAGAAAAAAATCAAGGGAGATTACATTTTCTCATAAGAGGAAGATATTACCACCCAGGAGCTACACTAACTTCTGTAAAAACTTAAAAAACAACGAATTAGTCTAGTAGCACCCTAAAAACTAACAAAACATTGATTTCTGTGAAAGGGATGAAAATCACAATAAACCATGAAGTGTTGCAGGATCCAGATATCCAAGAGGGATTTCAAATCTGAGATTACTGGAGATTGTCAATGGTAGAAGTAAGTGCATAATATAATGTAGAGAGTAAAGTATATCTCAGAAAATTGAAAAAAAGGTTTAGCATCCAGGTGGAGCTGGCAATAGGTGACCAGTGTGCAAGGTGAAGCAACACAACTTTACAACAATCCCCAAAAGTTCACATGCATCCAGTCACCATGACAGAAAGATTGTGATTACTAGTTCCATCCAGTTGACACCGAAACACATATTCTATACAGTCATATTATTATGATATTATTACAGAATAACGCTGAAGCTCTTTGTGTAGGATGGATCATTGGAGGAATTACTTCAAAAGTTATGAGTCGCTAGATACGATTCTCCAATTTTTATGCATGCATCATTTTCATCTCTAGAAAGGTATGAATATTGACTGCATATTGACATTTCAAATGCAGCTAACCCTGATGAACTCAGAGAAGGCAAGATGCTTTGTGGTCCAGGTAGCTGTTTGTGAAAGTCCTATTCATGGTAATGAGCCACTAGGGAAACAAATAGTCCGTAGGAAAAGATTATTTCCCATGTGGTGAAGCCTCCTGGGAACACTCCAGAGAACCTGTAATTAATGGTTGCTAGGACTCTCCAAGGGCAGATGACCAGACCCTGTGTCTCTGGACTCTATCTCGGGATGTCCATATTTTTCCTCACAACTGTCTGGGAACCAAATCCTAAGGCTATATAAGGCAGGGAGTGATCTCATTCGTTTTTCTTCATGCCCCACACAAGAGCTCTCCTCTAAAGACCTGAAAAACAAAGACCAAACTAGGGGACGTGTCGGACCCAGGCTAAATGATTTCTAGCCTGAGAATGTACACCTGAGACACCCAAACAGCGTGCGCCTGGAGAACCTCCCAGTTTGTTGGTACCGCCAGTCAGGGTGAGGAATGGTTCATGCATTGTCAGTCTAACTGGAGGATTGTGCTCTGTTTGCCTTTGTGTGTATTTTCGGATAGTCTGCTCAGATCTGCTTACTAATCCTTATCATCACTTCACATTTGTCTTTCCTAGTTATTAATCTTGTTTGTAGTTGTAAATAAACCCGTGTGTCTTAAGTGAGGGTCTGGGGAAAGAGCTCAGCTTAGTTAGCACGAGAGTGCATGTTCCTCTCCACATTGAGGGAGGATGAGCCAAGTAACAAAATCCTACTTCTCGGAGCTGGGTGGTATAGTACTGCTGACCCGAACTGTGGAGCTGCTGTTGATCACTACGGTAGCTTCTCTTTTGTTGGTTCATAGAATCATAGAATCCCAGAGCTGGCAGAGACCTCAGGAGTCATCAAGTCCAGCCACCTGCCCAAAGCAGGACCAATTCCAACTAAATTATCTCAGTCAGGGCTTTGTTAAGCCGGGACATTCCCTAGGGAACCCCATTCCAGTACTTCACCACCTTCCTAGGGAAATAGTTTTTCCTAATGTCCAACCTAGACCTCCCCCGCTGCAACTTGAGACCATTGCTTCTTGTTCTGCCATCCGTCACTACTGTGAACATCCACTTTCTACCCTCTTTGGAACCCCCCTTCTGGAAGTTGAAGGCTGCTCTCAAGTCCCCCCTCATTCTTCTCTTCTGCAGACTAAATAAGCCCCAATCCTTCAGCCTCTCCTCATAGGTCATGCACTCCAGCCCCCAAATCATTTTGGTTTCCCTCTGCTGGACCCTCTCCAATGCGTCCATGTCCTTTCTGTAGTAGGGATCCCAGAACTGGATGACGTACTCCAGATGTGGCCTCACTAGTGCTGAATAAAGGGGAATAATCACTTCTCTAGACCTACTGGAAATGCTCTTTCGAATGCACCCTAATATGCCATTAGCCTTCATCACTACAAGGGCCCCCTCTTGACTTATATCCAACTTCTCATCCACTGTCATCCCCAGGTCCTTTACTGCAGAACTGCTACTTAAGCAGTCGGTCCCCAGCCTGTAACAATGCTTGGGATTCTTCCGTCCCAAGGGCAGGACTCTACACTTGTCCTTGTTGAGCCTCATCAGATTTCTTTTGGCCCAATCCTCTAATCTGTCTAGGTCACTCTGGACCCTACCCCTGCCCTCCAACTTATCGACCTCTCCCCCTAGCTTAGTGTCATCCGTAAACTTGCTGAGGATGAAATCCATCCCCTCCTCCGGGTCACTAATAAAGATGTTGAAGAAAACCGGCCCTAGAACTGATCCTTGGGGCACACTGCTAGAAACCGACCGCCAACCTGACAGAGCTGATAATCACTATCTGTTGGGGCCAGCAATCTAGCCAGTTTTCTGTCCACCTTGCAGTCCGTTTATCCAATCCATACTCATTTAACTTGCTGGACAGAATACTATGGATTTTCCTTCTTCCCTTTCTTAAAAATGGGCACTACATTTGCCTTTTTCCAGACCTCCAGGATCTCTCCCGATATCTACGAGTTTTCTAAGATATTGACCAAAGGCTCCACAATGACATTTGCCAATTTCCTCAGTTCATGCAGAGGATGGTCAGAGAGCCGCTTGTACCCACATCTGGCTGTGTCCTTGCCTATGTGAATGCTGGAGGAAGTATAGGTGTATAGCAGCCCAGACTGATAGGTCAGAAGGTTCATTGGGATCCAGTTCCAGCTGGAACCCAAGGGAATCCATCAGAGATAGGTTATATAAAAACATGCCTAAGAAAGAGCAATGAATGGCTCTCACAATGAGAAGGTAAGAAGTGCCTTGCTGGATTGACCATCCTGCTTTCTGATGGATGTCAACGCCAGGAGCTTCACAGGGACTGAACAGAACAGGTAATCAGGAAGTGATCTACTCCGTATTACCCATCCCCCGTGTTTCCTGTAGCATCTCCTTCCTGGTGTGTAACAGTGACCTTCGCTTTTTGGGCTTGTGCTGATATTTTAGAGGGAACCAAAGTGGATAAAGTGATTTACGAGAGACTAAATCAAAGATCAGCCAAGTTGTATGGGTCCTAATGTAATTCATCGGCGAACGCTATCGGGTGGACTGGCTTGTGCACCTCCTCAGATCAGGACTTCTCCACAAGTCAACTTCCCATCACCCCCTAATCCCTACTGGATAACATTTCATCCTGTAAGGAGAGAGAAAAGAGGCTCCCAACCGTTATCGATCTGACTAAGGCTCGCACGCTCCGACATGGTGGAGCTGATCATCATGAGCCAGAAACAAAATTCTTTGCAGCTAACGGAAACTCTCGTGCCGTTACTGTGAAGTCAATGGGGTTTTGTCTCAAACCCCATATGTGGCAAAGGCAAAAACTATTTTCTCCATGTCTAGTGTGGATTAACATGTGTGTGTCCCCTCCCACTCTGAGAATAAACTGAGTCGGAATATATTCACATTTTAAAATACATAAATAGGCCTTCACCTTTCCCATTCAACATTCCCAGCATACCCCCAATACTCCTTTTAACTGCACGAATGTTGCTATTGCATAATTATTTAATTGTATTTGATTTAGTTACTTTAATTGAATTGCACGATCATTACTAAATTGCATTATTATTATTATACAGGATTATCAAGGTAATGTGATATAAGTTTTAAAATTTACTGGAGGCAATAGAAGAACATGTGAGTCCTTTTAGAACTCACTCCTCGAAGAATTCACTGTAAGCGTGATCGAGAAGTACAATTCTGAAAGGCAGTCCAAAACCATCCATCACTGATCTTTGAAAGAACAAAATTACATAGAATAGAGGCAGCTTGCGGGCAGTCACAGAAACACGGAAGAATGCACTCGAAGGTGAATTTGGAAGAGACGGTGTGTGTGTTTGTGTCAGTGTGAGACCCAATATGTGTGTTTATGTATGACACCCTGGGAGGCTGTGTGTGTGTGTGTGTGTGTTGGCTGCTGGGGAAATCTATGACAGTGCACCGTTAATTCGGAATAAACTGTTCTGGAATAGTTATTCCAAAATAGCTTATTTCTAAATAGCATGTCTGCACTGCAGGGAAACCTCAAAATGAGTCCGAGGCCGGCTTCCCTAATGGAGACGTGCTCTCTCGATTTAGAGAGGAATAACTTAGAATGGCCCTGGTGAGGGACTATTTTGAAATAGCAGCAGTGGAGCGTCTACACACGCCTTTTTTCAAAATAGCTCTTTTGGAATAGGTGTTATTCGTCATAGAACTAGCCAATTAGCCCATCATAAGACGGGATTTTCAGGTTTCGCCTCCACCTCTCTCTCTCTTTCCTTCTCCTCCTGCCTCCCCCTCTCTCTCTCAGCTCTCCTCCGCCTCCTGCCTCTCTCTCCGTCTCTCTCTTTCTCTTCTCCTCCGCCTCCTGCCTCTCACTCGGGGGACCGTGGAGCCCAAACGGTCGCTTGCGCCACTTGCTTCCACGCGGCGGCCCGGCCGAGTAGCGCAGAAGTCAGCCGAACACCCCGGCGGGAGGCGAGGGACGTGACTCAGGATACAGCACCGCCCAAAGGCAACAGCCAGCGTTTCAGCATTACAGAGTCACAGACACTGGGCTACTCTATATATGATGAGGTTTACAGAAGTCGGAATAATCCGTCTGTTATTTCGAAATTAGTTCAAAATAACGGAATGGCTGTGTAGACGCTCACATAGCTATTTTTGAATAACAGCTATTATTCCAAAAGAACTTTGCTGTGTAGACACCCCCGGAGAGTCCTCCACTGTTAATTGAGGACTTCATTGTTCTAGCGGAGAGATGTGGTGGTAATAGGTTATCTACTCCAGATCTCTGCCAGTCGGATCCACTGCAGAGGCTGGCTCTGTGAACTCCTTCCATATTTCATGGGTTTCTATTTCTAGACGCCTAGATGGAGAAAGCGGAAGGAAGAAACCAAACTCCCGTTTCCGAATTCCTTCTCTTAGGATTTGGGAATGACCCTGAACTTCAGCCCCTTCTCTTTCTTGTGTTTCTAATGATCTACCTTGCGACTGTGGCCGGCAACGTCCTCATCTTTGCCCTAGTTCTGACTGATCGGCAGCTGCACACCCCCATGTACTTCCTACTGCGGAACTTGGCCTGTGTGGAAATCTGCTTCTCCTCTGCCATCCTGCCCCGGCTTCTGGCCAGTCTCCTGACGGGGAACAGGACCGTCTCTGTTAGCGGCTGCCTGGTGCAATTGTATTTCTTTGGTGTCCTGTCCACTACAGAAAATCTGCTGCTCTCGGCCATGTCCTATGACCGGTATGTAGCGATCTGCCAGCCCCTATGTTACGCTTCCCTGATGAACAGCCGGGTGGGTTGCCTGCTGGTGGCAGCTTCCTGGATAATTAGCTTTGCGATCTGCACCATTGTGCGTAATTTCCATTTCCAATTAACGTTCTGCGATGCCAACGAAATTGACCATTTCTTCTGTGAGTTCACCTCCCTTCTAAAGCTGTCCTGTAGCGACACCAAGATTCTGCAAAAGGTGGCATTTGTATGCGGGGCTCTGGGGACACTTGGGCCATTTCTGCTGACCCTGGCGTCCTACATGTGCATCATCGCCACCATCCTGAGAATCCCGTCCACCACCGGGAAGAAAAAGGCCTTTTCCACCTGCTCCTCCCACCTCCTCGTGGTGACCCTTGACTATGTGATGGGCATCAATGTCTATGTGGTCCCAATGGTCAACAATGCCAAGGTGCCCAAAAAAATATTCTCCATCTTCTGCACAGTAATGAGTCCGCTGGCCTATCCTATCATCTACTGCCTGCGAAACAAGGAGGTCAAAAAGTCCCTGAGAAAAGCTTTCCATAAATTGGTTGCTCTCAGAAATGGGCAGAAAATCTGAAAGGACAAATTTTAGCACAGAATATATTGGCAATGAATGTATCTAGTTATAGGTGTTGTCTGTTCTTACCAGCACCCACTAAATTGAAACTGTTGGCATCCCCCTCAACACTGGTAGTCCACCGGACTGTGAGGAGTAAGGGAAGTTGATGGCAGAGATTCTCCTATTGACCTTCTACAATAAGGTTACCACAAAAATGTGACTCAGGGTACATTACCTCCACCAGTGATATTCTAGCTGCAATTTCACATCATGGCCAGATTGGGTCAGACCAAAGGTCCATCTAGCCCAGTGTCTTGTCTGCTGACAGCAGCCAATGACAGATATCCCAGAAGGAGTGAACAAAAACAGGGAATCACGTGATTCCCTCCTGTCACCCATTTCCAGACAAACAGAGGCTAGGGACACCATTCCTACCCAGCCTGGCTCATAGCCATTCATGGACCTAACCTCCATGAAATTATCTAGCTCTTTTTTGAACCCTGTTACCATCCTGGTCTTCACAACTTCCTTTGGCAAGGAGTTCCACAGGTTGACTGTGCTCTGTGTGAAGAAAAGTCCTAAGAAGTTGACTTTTCCCCCCTGGAACTGGCCTTAAACATAACCAGTTAGTGTGTGTGTGTGTCCTTCCTTCCTTCCTGGCATTCACCATTTATATACAATTGCTTATACAAATCTTAATAATGTAGGAGACATTCTTTATGAACAGTTTATGGACTAATTTGCAGGCACACAATTTCAGGAAAACAATTCTGCTTCATGCACAAACACTAGTGTCCCGATTCCGCAAGGAGGTTGAACGATTGTCTGTTTCTTACATTCCCACTGGCGCCTACTCCACTGATTAGGAATTTCTGTTTTCAGTTATGCCTCTGAAAATTAGGTGAAAAATGATGCCTGGATTGTGTGACGCAGGCCTCTCTCCCTGAGACACAAATGGGCTATGCACATGAAAATATTTATCACCAAATTTGAACAAAATTGAATTAAATAATTAAGTCTCACCCAGGTCACTTGAGGTTTTTTGGGTTTTTTGGTTCTTCCTCCAATTTTTTCCAAAATGTATCATTTCTGTGGTTTCCTAGTAACCATTCCTCCCCGACCTCCTTCACCCCACCCTCCTGCAGTCGCATGTCATTAGCATAGACGGAGGTATATATAGTTGGGTAGTTGAGGTACCACACTTCGCTTGGACGAAGAGTTGATTTATTTTGCCCAAAGTTATTCATGAACTTTTTAGCGGAATATTTTCTGCCAGAATCATTCAGGACTTAGATGCTAGGCCAGAGCCCCTCCCCCATTTTGGCATATTACCTGGTGATGAGAGAGACGTAAAGGATTTTTCTGGTCCTGGTTAGACACTGGGGATCTGTGTGTAGAAATGTTTTTCGCTGCTTGTTTTGAGTCATTCGACAGCCAGTCAGGCTAGAGTTATATTTGGGGCGCAGTTTCTCAGGGTATGTCTACACAGCAAAGTTATTTCTGAATAACGGCCGTTATTTCAAAATAACTATGCAATCATCTATACAGCCATTCTGTTATTTCGAAATAATTTTGAAATAACGAGCAGCTTATTCTGACTTCAGTAAACCTCATTCTATGAGGAATATTGCTCTTCTGAAATTGCTATTTCGAAATAAGGTGTGTGGAGACTCTCCACTTCTGCTGTTTTAAAATAGCCCCTCACCAGGGCCATTCTAAGTTATTCCTCTACATTGAGAGAGCACGTCTACATTAGAGGAGCCGGCCTTGGACTCATTTTGAGGTTTCCCTGCAGCGTAGATGGGCTATTTCGAAATAAGCGATTTTAGAATAACTATTCCGGAAGAGCTTATTCCAAAATAACTGTGCAGTGTCGATATAGCCTCAGCTTTTACGTCCTTGCATCTTATGAGAAGTAAAGTCCTCTCATAATCCAACATTTGCCTGCATGTTCACTCTCTGTCCTTTCTGCTTAATTTTTACATCCGGACCGTTCCTTTAATCCTTCCCAGCACTGGGAGGAAAAAGGTCTTTTGCACCTACTCCTCCCGCCTCATCTTCATTACACTGCTCTGTGGGATTCTGATTATTGTCTTTATGTTCCTGAAGTCCCACTCACTGAGAGTCCAGAACAAAGGGTACATCTAGATGACAGGTTTTTGTTGACACAAGTTTTGTCAACAGATACTGTCAACAAAGCTTCTGTCGACAAAGAGCGTCTAGACTACATCCAGTTCTGTCGACAAAGCAAGCCGCAGTGTAGACACAAAGGACAGTGAAGATGCAATAACGCCGTCTGTTGACAGAACTCTGTCGACAAAAGGCGTTATTCCTCGTAGAATGAGGTTTACCGCCGTCGACAAAACTGCCGACTTCTGTCGACGTTATGTCGACAGAACTCAGCGGCAGTGTAGACGCAGGTCTAGTTTTGTCGCCAAAGGTCCACTCATCTCGACAAAGCCCTGTAGTCTAGACACACCCAAAGTGTCTACACAGCTCTGAGTTGCCTGATCCATCCCCTCATCTTGAGAGTCTGCAAAATAGAACATTAAAGGCAGCTCTGTTAGGAGATACAAAATAGGAACCAAATTGTTCATTTCACTATGGCGTATATGGTTCAACATCTCTCCTCTTATACTCATGAGACAGATAAAAAGTGCTTCGTGGTGAAGGGAAAGTCTCACAATCCTTTCTTTACGTCTGCCACAGGTTAGGGTCCTTGTTTCCCATGCCCAATCTCCAAATAAACAGCTGGAGAATACACTCACCTTTTACAATACAACTATTCACCTAATACCTTTCCCATCCCATAGTCACTGAATCCTGCCTTACACTGCCAGGCTACGTCTAGACTGCATCCATCTGTCGACAAAGGGATGCCTATCAAGCACGCCAAAATTGCTGATGAAGCTGGGATTTAAATACCCCGCACCTCATTCGCATAAACATGGCCGCTGCTTTTTTTTGAAATGGAGTTTTTTTCGAAAAAAAAATGGCAGTCTAGATGCGGCTCTGTCAAAATAAAGCCTTTTTCGATAGAACCTCCAAAAATGAGGTTGACGGGATGTCAGAAAAGCTTTTCGACAGATCCGTGTCTAGACTGCTGGTTTTTTTTAAAACTTTGTTTTGAAAAAAAGCGGCGGCCATATTTATGCTAATGAGGCACATGCCTAATCTACCTCTCTGTCGGCAGAGAGGTGTGGTCTAGACACACCCTGAGAGGAGCCCAGGGCTGTTTCAATGAGGACCAAAAGGATGGATGGAAGATAGGTAAAGAGGCATCAAGGCAAAGTGATTATTCCTGTTTATGCGGACTGGTGAGGCCACATCTCGAGCACTGTGTCTAATTCTGGGCTCCCGATTACAGAAAGGGTGAGGAGAAAATCAAACGGAAGGCAGGAAAAATGATTCAGGGGCGGGAGCACATGACCTACGAGGACAGGCTGAGGGATTTGGGCTTGTTCAGTCTGCAGAAGAGAAGAGTGAGGGGGGATTTGAGAGCAGCCTTCAACTCCCTGAAGGGGGGTTCCAAAGAGGATGGAGAGAGGCTGTTTTCAGTGGGGGCAGGTGGCAGAACAAGGAGCAATGAGCTCAAGTTGCAGTGGGGGAGGTCTAAGTTGGAGATTAGGAAAAACGATTTCCCTAGGCGGGTGGGGAAGCACTGGGATGGGTTCCCTAGGAAGGGGGTGGAATCTCCATCCTTAGAGATTTTTAAGTCCTGGCTTGACCAAGCCCTGGCTGGGATGATTGAGTTGGGGTTGGTCCTTCTTTGGCCAGGGGGCTGGACTCGATGACTCCTGAGGTCTCTTCCAACTTGAGGATCCGATAGAAGCAGGGATTTTCAAAGGAGCTTCAAAGGTTAGGTGCCCAACTCCCTTGCACATCCATAAGCACATCCAACTGGATGCCTAAATCCCTTAGGTTCCAACTTTGTCCATGTGGCAGCATAGTTGCTGTCTTGGCTTGTGTTTGGCGTCTGAGGTCCAGAGATCAGCCAGACCTGGGAGCATTAGCCTCTTATTGGTCGTGGAATCATTTCCTTGTAAATTAGAACGGACTTTGATTCTATGGTTCTCTTACTGTAGCAGATCAACTCAGCTAATACAGCCGATGAACTGAGATTTTCACTGACATCCTGCAAATCACCAGGGCCTGATGAAATGCATCCTAGAATACTCAAGGAGCTGA
>JANRFK010006695.1:6764160-6775264 GCA_030068395.1 Apalone spinifera
GTGGGTGGAAATGTGGGGAGGAATCTGTGGACACATCCCGCCTTTCCTGCCCCTTCGTTGGGTGTTGGTGGGGGTGGGGACGGGGTGGGCTTTCGTTGATCCAACCGGGTCAGCAACCTTTTCAAAATGCCATGCCGAGCCTGACCTTATTTTCTTCTACTTCCTGATCTGTGCACTATTGATACTCGTTAAGGTTCATGACTGAGGAGCAACACATACCTGGGAACAGGGTTGCTAAGAGGGACCTTTCAGTTTAGAAAAGAGATAGGGCTAGGATAGAGGTCTGTAAAATCATGACACATGTGGAGAAAGTGAATAAGAACAAGTTATTTACTTGTTCCCGTAAGATAAGAACAAGGTGTCACCTAATGACATGAATAGGTAGGAGGTTTAAAACAAAGCAAAGGAAGATTTTCTTCATCACCATGAGACCGTTTTTCTTTCCTGTCTGTTACATCACACTGAGTGGATGTTTTCAGAGGACTAGCCAGAATGACTCCAAGCTCTCTTTCAGGCTGTGACTAGACCGCAGAGAGAAGTCAGAAGAAGATACATCCATTGTGAACCACAATTTGCATCTCTTTTCCCGCTTTTCCAGAATTTGGCCCGTCCTCACTGAGCGGGATACAGGGTTGCCAAAAGGATACATCCACTTTTTTCTAAACTGTTCCAGAAATGTGGACTTGTTCCTTGGAAGCGGTAGAGCTTTTCTGAAAATAGTTCTGCAGTGAAGACGTAGATTTACTGTGGAGTTGGGATTGTGTTTCACAATGTGCAGTTCTTTGCTTTAATCACCATCAAATTTCATCACTTATTTTGTTGCCTCACAGGTTACTGAAATCTCCCGCAAACCTTTCCAGTCTGATTTTGACTTAACTATCATGAATAATTTTTTATCATCTGCAACTTTTGTCATTTCACTTTTTTCCTTTTCTCCAGATCCTTTATGATGATGTTGAAATGCCCTGGTCCAGATCACTGGAGGAAAACCTTATTTAACTCTCTCAATTGGGAAAGCTGCCTATTTATTCCTAGTCTTGTCCCACATGTCAAGAAAGATATGGAGAAGGCCCAGAGAAGAGCAACACAAATTATGAAAGATCTAGAGACCATGAGCTAGGAGCAGAGCCAGTTTTGGGCCGATTCCCTGGAATGGGGCCCCGCATCTAAGGGGGCCCCTCTCCTGGGTGCGCAACACATGTGAAGTGCCCTCCAGGGCTCACGGTGCATGCGCAGGGCCCCGCCCCTGGAATTGGGCCCTGCGCTCATTAAAGCTGGCCCTGGCTAGAAGGGAAGACTAAAAGAATTGGGCTTCTTTAGTTTAGAAAGGAGAAGACTGTGAGGGGACATGATAGTGGCTTTCAAGTATCTAAAAGGGTGTCACATGGAGAAGGGAGAAAAATTGTTCTCCTTGGCCTCAGAGGACAGGACAAGAAGCAATGGGCTTAAACTGCAGCAAGGGAGGTTTAGGTTGGACATTAGGAAAAACTTCCTACCTGTCAGGGTGGTCAAACACTGGAATAAATTGCCCAGGGAGGTTGTGGAATCTCCATCTCTGGAGATATTGAAGAGTAGGTTGGACAGACTTTCAGGGATGCTCTAGATGGTGCTGGCTCATGCTGTGAGGGCAGGGGACTGGACTCGATGACCTCTTGAGGTCTCTTCCTGGTCTAGTATTTTATGATTCTATGAGGATAAGAATCCCTGTTTGCTAAACTTTAACCAGATAGTGATGATGACATCCTTTTAGTTTTCCTGTTAAGTTGAGGGGAGAAGTAGCAGAAGAAAGAGCTGTAAGAGTTGAAATGATGAATGACACAGGGATATAGTGCAAGGATCTTTTTTCTCCTTTTTAGGCACATCTGGTTCTTGATTCCCACATCTGTTGCAGGAATTAGGAGATTTGGAACCCTGTCTTACAGACCAAAGTTTCCATAAGACTTACCTCGATCTTTCAGTTCCAAATGAAGGATCGTTCTAAGTATCTTCACAACAGTGTTTTCAAAGATCGTCCAACAGTCAAATTTACTAATTTCAAAGCTCGCCTGCTGAGACGTGATGTTTTCCTTCACTGCATAAATAAAGGGGGAAATGAGCTTAGATTTGAGATAAGCAATGGACGGCTCATTGGATCCGTTTTGGGGCACAGGGATGTTAAAAGGGGGCTAAGGCAGTTTGGGAGGCCATTAATAAGCAATAGGTTTTAGGGTTCTAATTCCCTCAATCCCTTTTGAAAACCTGAGCCTGTGTGTATTGGTACAGCTGTGGGAATTTGTGGGAATACTGGCAATCAAACCGATATTGTCAGCATGCAGCAATTCATTCATTCATTCATTCAGTGCATGGTTCTTTCCAGTTCATGTTCTTGAGCTCTCTGCTTAAGATTTTGACAAACTTTCAAAATGTATCAATATTGCTTACAATTTGTAACATGCTGATTTTGTCGACATTTCTTTTTTTGGAGGGTGTGGGTGTAGAAAGAATTGAAATGAAATGCTTTGATACGACACAACACACCTTGCCAGAATGGAATCGACATGTATAGCAGCGTTTCTTAAACTTTTTAAGTCCAAGGAACATAAAACAAGAACATGAAGGATTTTTTGTTGAGCAAAAACAAACAAACAAACAAACAAAAAGGCTGGGGGGGGAGAGTCTGGGGGAAAGTTATTGAACAACAACAAAAAGTTGCCTGCGTCTTTAAGGGTGGCCATTTTGAATTCTTTTGTTTTCTGAGACACACCTCCAACTGCCTTGCGGAACACAGTTTAAGAAACACTGATGTATAGTGTCTAATATTTCTTTTATATAGAATGCTACTTTAAAAAAATCTAAAAAAGAAAAGTTTGATTCACCTGAAAGGATTTTTCCCCCAAACATTTTGAAATTGTTGGTCTGATTCAACCATCTGGACCTCATAACACCTCTCAATCTCCACTTTTGGAAATCCTATTTGATGCCTAAATATCTTTAAAATCTGGACTCTAAACTGAGATTTACAACAAACATGAGGAGAGTTAGGTACCCAGAGTGGTTGGTGGCATTTGGGTACCTAATTCCCTTGATCTTCTTCGAATATCACAGAAAAATTACCTGAGGTGAAGACTTTTAAAGGTGCCAATGGGACCTGGACACTTTGCCAGGATTTTAAGGCATTTATGTGCCAAAATTTGAAAGAAGTTGACAACATGATATTTAGAAAACATTAACTTGCATTACAATTCATTGTTGTTTGCAATATTGTCATGCCCAAGGGAGTCCCTGAACATGAGAGACAGGATGGGTGAGGTAGGATCTGAAGAAGTGCTTTCATAAAAATTCATATATTTGCCAGCCAAGAGGGGCCCTAGGAACCATCTCTTCTGACTTTGTAGAGCACAGGGCATGAAAGAAGTTCTGGATTGATCTGGGATTTGCTCTCCATGCAGATCCTAGAACAATATAACAAACTCCGGTGGCTGAGAGCTAGAAGCTGGACAAATTCACACCGGAAAGTAAGGATGAACTGTTTTTTAAATAGTGAGGGTAATTAGCCAGTGGAAAAACTTACCAAGGGACATGGCAGATTCTCCAACTATGTCAATGTTTAAATCAAGAGGATTTTTTTCTAAAAAGATGTATTATTCTGGAGAAGTTCTCTGGCCTGTGCTAAGGATGTGGTGAGACGAAATGGTTACAATGTTCCTTTCTAGTCGTGAAGCCATCTTTCTCTTGTGGATACTAATATCTGCTTTGTCGGTTTATGGTATCTTTCTCTGGAAGTGGTTTAGTGTAATGTGAGAAACCCTCTTTGGTACCAGAGACTCAGCGTAGCAACAGCTATGAGCTGGAAGAGAGAATCTTTCTATTGATGGAGTTATGATGTTGTGGAACTATAAATGACGGACCATCAAAAAACTCTTTCTGTATCGATTCTTGGGGGGCTCATCCTCTCACAGTGGTTCAGACTGAAAATAGTTCCTTTCACATCAGTGGAGTCATAACAGGACAAAGAAAAACCTACCAGAAATACAGTGACCCACCTTCTGCAAACTTCTCCAAACTGTTCCAGCTGTCTCTGAGTAGCTCTATAATGTGGTCTCAGAAATGAAAAACAAAGCATGCATTAGGAATCATTTCTTACAGCTAATGATAAGAAACCGTCATCTATGAAATCACATTTGGGCTCTGAAATGTAAAGTGGAGTCATTTTTTTCCATTAAGATTTGAGGGTGATATAAATCTTGGTAGGAAGAATCTGGTTTTGAGCTGGCTTTTCTTGATGTAACTCACCTCCTGGGAAATTTTGGACATTCTGAAATTTGTTTTCTTCTCAAATATGTTCAAAAAGTCAACTTTTCAAAATATCTGAACTTTTGAAAAATATTTCAATTCAGAAAGGTCAAATTGACCTTACAAAATATTTTCATTCAACAACAGTGAAGCAGTAGCAGGTAATAGCCGATCTTCTTATAAATTTTAAAAATATGCATCTGCCTATGTGTCCGTTCATCTGTGAATCCATTTGTTCAAGGACTTCTCTTTAACACATTTAAAACGACCACATTTGCTATGCAACTTCCTCTTACCATAACTTAAAGCTAGGTCAGGGTTTGGTTGTGCCAGGACAATGGGATGTGCCTGGAATGGGATTGTTTTCCATAACAGGGAAGGGGAGGTCTGAGAGCAATATACTGCAGAATGACCACCGGGGGGAGTAAGATGCCATAGATGAGGCTGGGGCAGCTATAACCCCATTGTACCAGCAAGGGGCAGGGATGGAGAAATGAAGAGCTATCTACTATATATGACAGAGGGTTAGCCTGTCTGTCAGTCTGTGTGTCTGTCTGACCCAGCTGGGGAACTTATACCCTTCCCCTGGCTGTGCCTGTGGCAGCTGCAGTGACCATGGAGACCTTCCATGAGGGACCTGTTCCAGTTTAGCAGATGGCCCACCCTCACCTTCAATACACAGAAATGTCAGTACCTATTATAAACTTTATGGTTTCTAATTTGTTTCCAAGGGCACTTCCCCAGAGACCTGGAAAAAAAAGAAAGAAAATAACTTATTTGCCACGGTGGAGCTAAGAGAACAACAAGTCTCTCTGAATAACATGTCGAGAGTTGTCAGGATGGTGGCCCAACTGGCAGACCAGCCTCTGATGGGGGTATTGTGCTTTTGCACCTTGGTTCATGCACGGATCCATTGATGAAATCATTTATTTTAAGTAGAGGAGGTTGAAAGTTTTCCAACATTATACCCTTTGCATCTCCTGCCCCCCCTCCCCATGGACTGAGACACTACTGCTCACAGAGGGGGACATAACCAGCGCCCTCCAGGGGTGCCTTACTCATTTTCTCCCCAAAAGGCTATGGTCCCCCCCAACAGGTGCGGCACAAAACCAGAAGAAGGATGAGGATTCAGAAGAAGAGGGCACTGAGGGACATGGAAGACCTGGGAAAGCCCTCACTAATAAATATAACCTGGGTTACTATAAACAACCACTCACCTATATCCAGGGCAACATACAATCCTATGTTGTATGGGTGTTGTAACTTTCCCCTTCTCTCCCATCATCCACCTGTTTTTTTCCATGGGTCAGTGGCCCTGACCTAAAGAAGTTTTCCCACCCCTGATTTAAAGAGTAGAAAGAGGAAGGCAAAATTATATAACTGGAACATTCCTATTGGCCGGAAATGGGAGGGGAACTCAAATAGTCACATCTCCCAACACTGGACTTCTGCTGGCCAAAGGCCTAGAAGGGACCTTGATGGGTCATTGTGTCCCATCCCCTGCCCTCACGTCGATTTCATTGCTCTATACAGGCTTGATGCATATGAGAGGAGATATTTTGCACCTTCACTGCACCCAGGGAGGTGTGTAATGGTCAGATTTCTGGTCAGAGACTCTAGCTCATCCCCTGCCGTATTGTGAAACAGGAGATCTAGATCATGGGTTCCCAAACTGAAGAAAGAGCCCAGTCGGTCTATCTGCTCAGCCATTGAAACACGTGCAACTTGGGCTGGCTGGAGCAGATTTCAAAATGGCCCCTTAAAATGGCAATCCATGCTCTGTTCTTAAAAGGGCAGGGCAATCTTTTTTTTTTTTTTTTTTTTTTCTGCTCAACAAGTGTTGCTGCTCTTTTTGGGTGGGGTGTGAGGGTGTCTCAAAAATCAAAAAGGGGGGCATGATGCTGAAAAGTTTGGGAACCACTGCTCTAGATCTTCCACTGAGCCCTTGCAGCTCCTAGCCCCACCTTGGCAGAATGGTATCATCTCTCTCAGCTGGGAATCAAGGGGCTTCGCTGCTCACCTTGCAAGTAGCTGATGTGTTTCTCTTCCTGTGGTTTTTCCAAATTCCCACCCTGAAATTTGCTTCCCAAATCTTTGGTGCTCACAAATACATCCAGGCCGGGAAAGCCAGACTCGTGGGGGGTGAATTCAAACCAGGCCCCTGTGAAACACAGATAAGGTAAGAACATAAGAATTGCCACACAAAGTCAGGCCAAAGATCCATCTTGCCCAGTCTTGTAACAGTGGCCAATGCCAGGTACCCCCAGGGAATAAACAGAACGGAATCATCAGGTGATCCTGCACAATCAGCCTTTAACAAACAGAGGCTAGAGACAGCATTCCTATCCATCCCTCATCCTAGCTAATATCCATTGATGGGCCTAACCTCCATGAATTTATCTGGCTCCTTTTTGAACCCTGTTAAACTCCTGATCCTCACAACATCCTCTGGCAAGGAGTTCCACAGGTTGTCTGTGTGTTGAACCTGCTACCTCTGAATTTCACTGGGTGACCCCTAGTTCTTATGTGATGGGAACAAGTAAATAACTTTTCCTTCTTCAACTTCTCTACAGCTGTCAGGACTGTTTAGACTTCTAGCATGTCCCCCTTTAGTCTCCTCTTTTCTCTGCAAATCCCTAATCATTTTGGTTGCCCTTTTATGAACCTTTTCCCAGTGCTGTGGAAAACGTGCCCTTTGAATTGCCAATTTCTTGTTCCTTTTTTGGCTCAGGGAAATCATTTCTCCCTACCCCGCCTCCCCCCGTCTATTTGTTCCACTCAATTTTTCAGTCTATTCTTTTATCTATGGTCATTGTCATGCCATTTTCCACTGTGATCTCCTCCAACTAGTATTTCCTTTCTAAGCTGGTATGACCTGTCCTTGCATATCCCATCCCCTCTACACCCACCCTCCAACAACCCATCTCTAACTCCGACCAAAGGTACAAGGGGAAAATGAGTCATAATCGTAGAATCACAGAATGCTAGAATGGGAAGGGACCTGAAGGGGTCATCGACTCTGGTCCTCTGCCCTCATGACAGGACTAAGCACCATCTAGATTATCCCTGACAGGTGTCTGTCCAACCTGCTCTTAAATATCTCTAGTGATAGAGATTCTACAACCTCCCTATTTCAGTGTTTTCTCCCTCCTCCTTGTGACACCCTTTTAGATACCTGAAAACTGCTATCCAGTCCCTTCTCAGTCTTCTCTTTTCCAAACTAAACAAACCTAATTATTCCAGCCTTCCCACATAACTCTTGTTTTCTAGTCAAATGAGCCAAATCTAGAAACGATAAATTTAACGGTTGAACTTATTGAAAAAGGAAACAATAATTTGATATTTTCTGAAGTTTCCCAACTTCTTTTCCTTTATCAAATAGACCCTTTTTTGAAATACACTGGAAACATTTACAAGGCAAAAGTCTGTCAGGTACAGGTTTGATGTATTGCTCAAAGTCACTATTGAAATTATCATGGGAAATTCTCATTTTTTGACAATACTTTTTTTTTAAATGAAGAGCACCAATAACCATTTTGGTAGAATGGGTGATAAAACTGTGATTGAAAATAAGGGTGAGAGAGATGAGAGGTTTATGAAAAAACACATTTTTACCTGGACTTGTATCATCTTTTTCAAATGTGTTATTTTCTATGGCTGCGTAGAGGGGGTACGGGTTAATCCCATTACTGGAGGCATCCTTGTGTTCAGATAACTTTCTTCCAGCATGCTGGAAAGGTGAGAATTGATTAGTGCAGAAAGAGAAAAGTTCAGGTGTTGTTCCCAGATATTCGGTTCCTTACTAATTAGTTCAGGTTAGGAATAAAACCCTTTTTACCCAGACTACTATCATCTTCCTGGCTGTTCCCTCCTTCTAGCCTGCACTGTGTAGGCAAACAAGCAAATCTTTACAGTCCCTGGTGGAGTCTCTCAAAGGCACCTGAGGGAATTAGGCCCAGAGTTTCATAATTATTTGGCTCCTAAAGATGCAGAGAAGCACCTACAGGGCTTTTCAAAAGCAGCTAAGCAAGGTAAGTGCCTTAGGACATGTCTGTGCTGGAGATAGAAAGTCTGCTCATCTGTTTTGATAAGAATATCGGTGTTGCAGTGGCAGGAGCAGAGGGAGGAGCTTAGCGTTCATGTGGGTGAGAGTCCTCCAGCTCAAAATAACACTTCCTGCAGCGTTACTCAAGTTCTACTTAGATCAATAGGAATTTGGGAGCAGTGAATCCAGGGAAAGCATTTTGGGGGGAATACGAAAATCAACCAAAACATTATTTTTTGAAATTCTGAAATTATTGTAAATTCAGGTCCGATGTGGTGAATTTGTTTATCTGAGGGAAAAAATGCCAAGAAAAAGCCCCAGAATGGTTTTGAGTTAAATAATATTTTAGAAAAATTCCAATAATGATTTCAAAATGGTCAGTGCTGAAGAATCCACCCTGAAACTTGGTAAGAGGTTCCGATAGTTACTTACTCTCACTGTCAAAAACAAACCATTTACAGTCTGAACTTCTCTAACTTTCAGCCATCAGGTTGTGCTGAGCTGTTTCTCTGCTAGATTGAAGAGACTGTGATGGAGGCTTCCATTTCTCTTGCTCTTTTTTACATTGATTAACATTGTGGAAAGCTGAGGATTTGGGGAGCAGATACGAGGGTGAGATCATCAAACAACCAAAGGGATTGAGTGGCCAAATTCCCACTCGTTTTAATGGGAAATGAATCTCCAAATCCCTTAAACTGGCCACACTTTGGAAATGTTGTAACATCACACTGATCTTGCAGAGCTCCTGGGAAGAGCCTGAGACCTACAAAGTTACCATGAGGGGTCAGAAAGCTTTCAAATATGAGCAGGAGTTATTATCTACCCTTTTATTCCTGAATCCTGAGACAGAGAGAGAGAGAGAACACAATGGACTATATTAAGTAAATGCCTGACTTTTCAGTGGTACCGCTCTAGATTTACATGAAAACCCACCAGTTTCAATATACTTTTGACAACGAACGCTTCCCAGAAATTGGTCAGAGAGAAGAGTTCATCTTCAGCTGCCTTTGTCACCAAACCCAACTCCTTTTCAATATCAATTTCAACCGAGCGAAGATGTTCACACAGGCTTCCTTCCAGCCCCTCTATGTTCCTTGCCCAGTCCTTCCCGTTGTAGAGGGTGGACATGCACCTAGGAATGAACCAGCGAGAGGTGCGGCTTAGACTCGGGGTGTAGAATAGGGACTCTCCCTTCCTCTTTTAATCTTCAGACCTTCTCTTTCCCACACAGAATGATCAACCTGGCAAGTTATAACCCCTCTGTGACATGAAACGAATTTCCCCAAGGGCTGCCTGGCAGGAGGTCCATGCCAAGAACAAGGAGAGTGACGAGGTCGTCTGCTGAATGCCAAGGGCCACGCCGCTCTGAGCGATGGAGAAACTCCATCATCTGCTTCCCTCGGAAGCTATTCTGACTCGACCCAACAGAGGGCAGTGGTGAGCACACTAGCCCAGCCAATCAGAGCATGGCCAGAGCCCAGAGCCCTCCTTAGGCCAATAGGGAAACTGCAAGGACTTTCCTGGGTAGCTTCTGCCTTCATCCAACTGTTAGTCACTAAGGGCCACAGGGCTCCTCGTACTCTCTGCAGATACAGATGGATGCAGCGAGCCCTGTTTGATCGGCGAGAAGTGTCTGAGGATTGAACTTTCCCATCTCTTCCTCTGGCCACGCCCACAGGGATGGTCAAAACAAGCTACGTTACCCTAGCGATGTTAGCCATGTAGCTGGCTTCCACGTCCCTTCATACCCCCTAACTCTGAGCAGGAAAAGCGGCTCATTCTCCCTTGGATGACGTGCACCTACCAGGTGGAACCTGACACCCCGCACAGGTACATGACGGCGTCCAGCAGGCCTTGTTTCTTCATCTCCGTCAAGGTTCCCAGAAGGGCGAGCGTGGCCCGCAGGCCCCCGCCCGATCCTAGCACAGCGATATTGGGCATAGTCTTCTGGAAGAGGGGAAGAGAAAATGACAAATGAAGGAAGAACGCTGAGGCCTCTCTGCTACTCAGCTCTGATGCAGACCGTTTTGAGGAAGGGATGTGTGTGAGGGCCTAGAGGGCAATGCAGGTTCCTAACTCCCTTTGGTTTCCACTGGTCTTGAAATTTGACTCAAACTTCCTAGAGGTCTGTACTGTCTCCATGTTTACGACCCTCAGTCTCCATGATTCCCGGGAGCCAGTCTGTTTGTATGTTGGAACAAATGTGTCTCATAGGAGGTTACGTCTTTGTGCCCCCAAAATGTCTGAAATGCAGATGATCACAAAATGATTTTTATTCCTAGAAAATTTAGCTTTCTTGGAGGAACCAAACTTTCAGCAAAAATTAAGAAAGGGAGAGTTCTCCAAAAAAACCCAAACAAACTCCAATTTCCTGTCTACCTTCACAATTGCAAAATGTTAATGTTGAAATTTAAAGTTTCAAAAGCTTTAATATTTTTGTCCATAGTGGACTTTTTTCACAAAATCACCATTTTTCATCCAAGAGGCCCTGAATGCAAAGGGACGGCCCTCTGTAGTGCGAATGCACAAACAGGGTAAGTGAAAATGAGAGATACTGACTCTTGAGCACCAAAAAAATCAAGGTCACTCTCCCTTGAGAAGACTAGCGTGAGGAGGAAGCAGTGAAAGTTTCTTAAACTGCATCTGCAAGTCCCAAAAAGAGGAGACGTCCCTCACGTATGTCAGGTGTGTAGAGCTCCCTTCCCTCCAGGACCACCACTTTTTAATGCTGGGTAACTCTCCTGGGGGGGTCTCCACATCTCCACCATGCCAGTAAGAGAATCACCA
>JANRFK010006695.1:6777110-6789330 GCA_030068395.1 Apalone spinifera
GGGTGAAAAAGAGCCAAGTCCTGAAAAGCATCATGGGAGGGAGGAGGAGAGAGAGAGAGAGCGCTAACTTACCTTTGAGGATGTCCTGGAGGAAGACAGGGGCTCTCTGCACCCCAGCACATTTATACCCCCTTCTGGGTCGGGCCAATCTACGTCTGTATCACCATACCTTTGAAGAACCAATCATTCAGTCCCACTTTTTTTAAACAGGAGCTAAGTTCTTCTACGCCCCTTCGTCCTTCCTTGAACCCTCTTATTCTTAGGAAAAAACCCCAACCCTTGGCTGTTTGCAGAAATAGCATCTGTGAGGCCACAGGTCAGAGACAAGAAGTGAAAATTCCAGTGAAAGCCGCTGAAGTTTTGCAAAGGAATAAGCACTTTCAAAGACAGGCCTGCCTCCGTCGAACAACTTTACAGGTGCATTTCAGTCTTACCTTGCGGAAACACTTCCGAGTTTTATTAATCTCTGGTTTACATCCCCCTTCTGTAAAGCAGAGGGGCAGAGAGAAATTTGTTTCTACCTCCCATCTCTGAACATATACAAGGGGAAATTGTATGAAGCTTTGCGAAGGCATGAACATTTGAGAAAACAAGACTTTCCAAAGACAGGTGTCGTGCTTTTACAGATGTGTTTCATTAAAGAACCAAAATGCAGAAAGGCCACAGGGAACCTGATCATAAAAGTGACTTATTGTGATAAAAATTCCCCCCCACCCATTTTAAATGAAGAGAAATGGCAGCAGTGTGCTTTTTAGCAAAGTGATAGAAATGTAGCCGTGTTAGTCTGCTGTAGCTGAAACAATGTACAGGACTATGTAGCACTTTAAAGACTAACGAGATGATTTATTAGGTGATGAGCTTTCGTGGGCCAGACCCACTTTCTCAGATCAAATAGTGGAAGAAAATTGTCACAACCATATATACTAAAGGATACAATTAGAAAAAATGAACACATATGAAAAGGACAAATCAAATTTCAGAACAGAAGGGGAATGGGGGGGGGAAGGTAAATGTCTGTGAGCTAATGATATTAGAGGTGATAATTGGGGAAGCTATCTATGTAACTGGTAAGATAATTAGATTCCTTATTCAAACTCAGGTACAAAGTCATTGTGAGTAAAACCCGCTGTCTGTGAGCGCTGTCTGTGAGTAAAACCCGCTGTCTGTCATCGGACCAGAGATAAGTAGGGCTGCTTCAAAGCGGAAGCTGGGGACTCTAGCTGATCTCGGGCTCCACACAGCACTGCCCCGTTGAAACACCGCCACGGCATTTCAAAGGGGAGGCGCACGCGATTAATTACATTTTTTAGTTACTTGACAGCCCTAGAGAGAAGCCGTCGGCTTCTTTTCCTAGTTTTACCACCCACACGTGAAAGCTGTATCACATTTTCACTTAGGGTGTGTCTAGACTACGGAGTTTTTGTGAAAAAAAAGTGGCCTGTTTCGAAAAAAACTTCACCTGCATCTAGACTGCAGTCACATTCTTTCGAAAGTAAATTGAAAGACCGTGGTGGTTTTTTCAATATTGGTAAACCTACTTTTACAGGGAAAAATGTTTTTTTCCAAAAGGGCTCTTTTGAAAAAAGGGGTTCTTGAACACAAACAGGACTTTTTCAAAAGAGAGCGTCCAGATTGCTTGGGTGCTCTCTTTTGAAAAAGGGGATCTCTTTTTCAAAAGTCTTGTGGCAGTCTAGACCAGGGGCGACCAATCCATTTAACAAAGAGAGCCGAAACAGTGGCGGAAAAAATACCAAGAGCCGCACCAGAATTGTGAATAGAAAAAAAAAAGGAGGCTGCCCCTTTAAGAAATAAGTGTAGGCTTTTGGGCCTTATCAGGCTCCTATTAATGGCCGCCATCTTGGTTGCCTTTTTGAATCACTGCCCTGGTGAGCACAGGGGAGCAAGGGGTTGAGAAGAGACGAGGGCGGGGAGGCGGGGAGACGGGGGTTGTTGTTGGGGGGGGGAGGAGCAGCTTTGCGAGCCATCCCTGGTCTATACAATCTCTTTCGAAAGAGGTTTACAGTGTAGATGTCCCCTTACTGAAAATTGGAGCTAAGTTATATAAACACTTTCAAAGACCAGCCTTTGGGAAAACACATCCCTACATTTAACACACTTACAGGTGTGTTTCAATTAAAAACATGAATATGCAGGGACACAACCATTTTACATTTTGTTCCCCTTAGTCCATGATCCAGGGTGCAGAGATGTACTATGTTACAAAGTGGTGGGGTATGTGAAAGTTATATTAAGGTTTTATTTTCTTGAGGCATGTAGGTTTCATTAGGATGGTGGCTGCATTAGTAGAATATCTTTCATTTTTAAATGTTTGCAACCCATGTGCTGAGACGGATACAAACTCCTGTGTTTGTTTGGGGAATACCTATTAATCACAACTTTCCCGGCCCTCGCCTTACCTCCGCGGGTTCCCTGCCCACGGCTCTGGGCACTACGTTATTTCAAAACAACTCCTAGAATTTCTAAATCACAAGGCGAGTGTCCACACCGCAAGCCCGTTGTTTTGAAATTATTTCCAAATCGCGGGCTTCTGAATCCGCAATAATAAACCCTTCTTTCATGAGCAATAATGACTCTTTCGAAAAAACGGTAGTGTGAACGCTCCACTGCAGTAAAGATACTTGCAAGAGACAGAAGTGTGAACAGGAATCTGCCACCCCCAACAGGGTACAAAAATGTTCTTTTGCTCCGTCAGAAATTCAGAAAACACTGGAAGTTGCTGAACCAAACCTGGAAAAAGAAATTGAGCAACTGCAGTTTTCAAACTAGCAAACTGATTGTGTCACAAAAGTGCATCCCACGTTGTCAGAACCCATTGAGCCGGCTCTGAAGCACGAGCACATCTTCTTTAGCCAACGTTTGTCCAGGCCAAGCAAACTGACAAGGCCTTGAGAGGCAGCAATGTCCAACTGAAATGGGGTTTTCAGGGATCAAAATGCCAACAGGAAGCTTTGCAAAGCTGCAGCACGCTGGCTCATTTCCATTGCCAGGGTTTCCAACCATCGCCCATCTCACTGTCAATCAAGGGCATCACTCTCAAAATCACCATCTCCAGCAACTTTCTGCAAACGTGGGAAGTGGGTGAAGTCTCCGGCCGAACTTTCAACATACCTAAGAAGCGAACTCCCGAACATGCCGGGCCGTTTCACAAACCAACTTCCCCTTTCTCTGTAGTTTCAGATTGAGTTCATTGGAAGGACAGGGAACTGCAGAGTCAGGAATCACAAATCAGGTGGCCCCTGCATGTCTTCAAGAGCAGAAAAGAGGTTCAGTTTTCCTTACTTGACAAGAAAGCCTCTGGTTAGTATAAGCGGGAAGTGAAGAAACCCCTTCCCACCACTCAGCCGTCTCTGGCAAAAGAGATGAGTTCAGAACACTCCGAGTCATTTTCTTCCCCAAACCCCACCAAGGGGCGATGGTTCAGGGCACTGCTGCGAATGAAATTCACGATTTCGATCCCCCTCTCTCCATCCCTAGAGGTGTTTAAGTCCCAGCTTGACAGAGCCCTGGCTGGGGTGGTTGAGCTGGAGTTGGTCCTGCCTTGGGCAGGGGGCCTGACTCGATGACTCCTGAGGTCTCGGGGCTCGAGGTGTCATTTGAGCTCCCTGCCTCAGGTGCCAGAATGTTATGGGCCGGCCCTGCTGTCGGAGCCTCTAATGAGGGATCCTGCCTCTTCTGGCCCGGAGGCTCTCAAGCACCCCTTTGAAAACCTCGCCGTGAGGCTTTCGGGCCCTAACAGGTTTCTGGCCGTCGCCCGCCACCCAGCCGGGAAAAAGTCAGAAATTCCAGCTGTTTTAGGTGTCTGGTATTTTCTGAAAGTATGGACTGGACAGGAGGTACAAGAAATGCTGGAGAGTCTCATTCCATACTGGAGGCTTAGCAGGCATGGTCTTGTGCTGTTGGCTGTGCTTTTGCTCCTGGGGTGGGTTTTGATCTGCTGCCTTGCTCTTCCCAGCTGTGCGGGGAAGGGATGCTCTCATCCCTGAGCCAAACGGGATCTCACCCCACCTCTGTGCTGTCCCCTGGTCCTCTGCTGACAGTCTGCTTTCTCTCTCTCTAGTCTGGGCAGAGGGACCCAAGCCCTGCGTTCCCCAGCCAAAAGCCCTTTCCCCACTCCACAACCGTCCTTCCTTCATGGCAACCCCTTCCCCATGCTGAACACCTTGGGCGAAGACCAGAGCCTGCACCCCAATCCGCTCCCCACGCCTGGGGAGAGCGAATGAGCTTTGGGGATGAAGGGGGTTGGCATGAGCGGGGCGAGGCCTCCTCGAAGGGCTGAGAAGGAAGCTGAGCAAGGCTGTTTGGGTCTGGGGTCAATCTTATCTTGCACTTGCTTTGAAAAACTGATCTTGGGGTTGGTTGAAAAAGGTGGCCAACCTGTGAGTCTGGAGCCACATGCGGCTCTTTGGACATGACTATGCGGCTCCTTGCCTAGGGAGCAACCCCGGGACTGGAGCTACAGGCGCCTGCTTCCCACTGGGCCGGAGGGTGAACCCTGTTCAATCCCCGGTTCTACCCTAGGTGCTGTCCCCCTCCACTCTTTCCCCCTAGGATCCTGCCACTTCCCACCCTCTCCACGGAGCCTGTCACACCCATGCTTCCCCCCTCCCATGTCTGCCCTGAAAACGCCTAGATCACGGCAGGCAGGGGGAAAGGAGAAGGAGGCCCTGACCGGGGAGCTGCCCGTGTGTTATGAGTGGTGATGTGAGGGATGATCGGGGCTGGTGATGTAGCCCTGATGCTCCTTGCAATGTGCATTAGGAAAATCTGGCTCCTTCTCCGATTTAGCTTCGCCAGCCCCGAACCGGGCTTTAAAGATTTGTCCTTCCTTAGGGGGTGTTTTATTTTATTTTCAGTTTAGTTCATCAGGGCTTGGGGACATGCCGTCCGCAGGAGTTTCAGATCTCATCCTTCCAAAGACTGGAGACCACTGCCCTGTGTAAACTGGCGTTGTGCTTCCACGTACTGCACTGGAACCTTTGGGGGGAGAAGGCAAAATGGCTCATTTATTAGCAATACACGCGCCTAAACAATTAGCACTTAACGTGTGCACATGATCTCTCACATACTCACGCCCGTCTTCTTGTTGTTACCAATCATTGTGCAATTCCCCGCCCCCCCGCTGCACTGGCCAGGTGAGTTAGGGGAAGGAGAGCTTCTGCCGATCCGGATCGCTGCTCCCCTGGTGACAGGAGGAAAACTCGGGGTCCCCCGCAAAATGCCT
The DNA here is from genome assembly GCA_030068395.1 of Apalone spinifera. Taxonomy (NCBI): domain Eukaryota; kingdom Metazoa; phylum Chordata; order Testudines; family Trionychidae; genus Apalone; species Apalone spinifera. The sequence continues at coordinate 6,782,353 of JANRFK010006695.1, forward strand.
TGGAATTAGAACATCTTCCTTCTCGTGGAAATCGACACCAGTTTGTCCTCACATGCGTGTACATAATCTGGGCGAGGCAGCGTACGCACATGCAGTTAGTCGTCCGGGAAGCCGCTCGGGTGTGGTCTCAACACTGCCACCTTCTCCTTCAAAGAGGGAGCTTCCAAAAGCCGGCACTTGCTGCTGACTCCCAAGGCGTCCTTAGATCCAGTCTTCTCACAGGGAGCACCCTTCCCAGGTCCCATTGCTCGTCTCATTGGTCTTGGATCCGGCTCCCATTCCCGCTCCAACCTTTGTGGCATCACTGATATCATGCAGTTCTTTTTCTGGATTGGTTTGTAAAAGATTTCCAGATTCCTGAAGAGCTGCTCTCAGCGTGCGGGTCATGCAGGAGGGTCAGCCCAAGGAGCCGCTGCAGAGGGGAAAATAAGGTAAAAACTTGTCATTAGAAGCAGAGGGCTGCAGGCCGTTTAGCTGTAGCCGAAGGGGCAGCTGGCTCAGGCAGATTGGGGCCGGCTGACTCCTCTGCTGGCTAACGGAGGGCCTTTCCAAGCCTCCACAGTTGGAAGCTGGGGAGAGGGAGAGAACGAAAGGGAGGGGATGGGGAGACAGGGAGCAAAAGGATAGAAAGATGAACCCGTAACAGCATTAGGCAGAAGCAGCTCGGGAGGGAATCTGAGGAGGCCGGGCTCCCTACCGCAGAGACCTGCTGCAAACCCCAAACTCTGGGGTGAGGAGCGAGAGGCCTGCCCAGTGGTGGTCTGGGTAAGAGGGGCCCTTGCCACACATGGTGTCAGCAGTGGGATGATCTGCTGGGAAGCCTCACAGTGACCCTAAATCCAGCCAAGTTGCCCCCTCTTAAAGAAGAAGTACCTGTGGAGAACCTGGTGAAGGCACCACAGACACCCAACAGAAGGCTACTCAGGCGCTAGCGGCCACGCGGCTCCAACAAGAAACCAGCCAGTTGTTGATGAGCCAGGTGGCCCAGGACAGAGCCGCCCTGCAGGAGGTGGTAAACCAGCCGAAAGCCCTGGTGGTCCAGGTACGTGGTCCAGATGGGGCCCAATCGTTACAGGCCAATTACTACTTCCAAAAAATGACAGGAGATGCTGATGTGGAGGCCTACCTGTTGGCCTTTGAAAGGACAGCTTTATGGGAGGCCTGGTCTCAAGGCCAGTGGTCCAGCATTTTAGCCCCTTTTCTGAGCGGGGAAGCCCAGAAGGCGTCCCTCGACATGGCAGAGGAAGCCGCGTCCAACTACCCTCAGTTGAAAGCTGAGATTCTGGCATGGGCAAGGGTCACAGTCACAGCGAGGGCCCAGAGATTCCACAAATTTGTGTCCCTTCCACAAATTCTACTCGTTCTAAACCAACTTCCCAACTCTCTGCATGTTCAAACTGCTGCCTCTGCATTATCATTGATATCCTTCAACAACCATATCAGTCCGCTATCCAGTCTGTACAACTCCAACACCACCCAAGTCACTTTCTGAGCTATACTGTCAAATGCCTTCTAAAGATCGATGAAGCAATTGTGGATGTTCATGTTCGTTTGTTGAGCTTTCTCTTCTATCAATCTTAGGGTACCTATAGACTAAAGGCTTTCGTTGACAGAGGCTTTGTCAACAGATTCTGTCGACAAAGCTTCAGTTGCCAAAAGGAATCTAGACTACATCCAGCTCTGTCGATAAAGCAAGCCACTTTTTCAACATGATAGCGTAGACACAAAGGACAGTATAGATGCAATAACATCTTCTGTCGACAAAACTCTGTTGACAAAAGGCATTATTCCTCGTCGAATTAGTTTTACCGCCATCAATAAAACTGCTGCATTATGTCGACATTTTGTCGACAGAACTCGGTGGTATTCTAGATGCAGGTATAGTCCACTTTTGTCGACAAAACTCTGTAGTCTAGACACACCTTTAGTGTCAATATCAGCGATACGGTACTTCTTGCTTTCCCGAATCCCACTTGCTCATCTGCTAGATGTTCTTCTGCCTGTGATCTCAATCTTGCCATCAGGATCATCATCACCACCTTCCCCTGATGACTCGTTAAGGCAATCATTCTGTAGTTCTCTCTCCAACGTTCTTCCTTCTTGTGAATTGCCACTAGCCAGATCTTGTCCATTCCTTAGGTGCCTTCCCTTCTTCCCACACTGTATTACATAGTTGGTGTATTTCCTGAAGCATGCTAGAATGGTAATTGGGAAATTTGGGTAATTGGGTAATTGATTACCTCAGGCTAAAAGGGAAAATTCACGACAGCAGTAAAGCTTCTCAGTTAGTACCTGTAAATAAATGTTAAGTTTTGCACAGCAGTAAAATATTTCAAACCTGGTCTGCCACTTCATGAACTGAATCCATAGACAGTGAAAGAATTCACCCTAAACCCTTAAAGGACAGCCGTCATTAAAACCTGGCCTGCCTATACAATGAAACACTGGTAAGTACGGGGGTAGCTGAAGGAAAGGAGTGGAATGGGCAAAGATATTTGCGAGAGACAGAAGATTGAGCTAGTTCTGATGCGTGTGCGTATCTTCTTTAACCAATGTGTGCCAAGGCCAAGCAAACTGACAAGGTCTTGAGAGTTAGCAGCTGGACTGGCTGAGCCCATATCCATGCACTGCCTAAAGGGGTTTAGGATCCCTTTCCCAGCCCATGGTTGGGTATTGTTGTATTTGCGTTGTACAGTGTGTGTTGAAAATATTCTTAGCCATGTAAATGTTGGAAAGTCTAAGTGGGTAAACCGCTCCTTGAGCAAACTAGGGTGAACAGTTAGAAATCTGGAATGTTGAAGCCAAAGGACCAGGAAAGGGGCTGTTCAGCAAGGAAAGAGGGATCAGGCCCAGACAAGCTTCAGGCAAGGTTTGGAGAACTGAGGGCAACGTGGCAAAGATAGCTACACCGTATGGAAATATGGACAGGGCCAATGTAAGGTTATACAAGTCAACCTATGGAAGAAACGTGCATTTCCTATGACACATGCAATGTGGATCACAGAAGGGGTATGACACAAATGCAAACAAAATATGCGACTTCGTTAACATCCTGTTTGGGCTCCAGAGAGGAGGTCCCATGGGGCGTGGTTTTGCCGCGTGTTGTGGAAGCAGGAGTTCCAGGAGCGGCCCCAGACGAGCTGCCAGCGACCGACACCCTAGGCGAACCGTGCAATCGACGCCCCCACCTCCAAACCCCTCAATGATATTGCCCCACCATTTGGCGCCCCATTTAACTTGGCGCCCTAGGCGACCGCCTAGTTCGCTTATATGGACGAGCTGCCCCTGAGGCGTTCAAAGTATAAAGTAATCAAGACTCTGGTGGAAGTTCATTGTGTCCCTTCCTAAGGCTGAAAGCTCTGAGCTGCTGAGAGCTTTGCATGTAAAACAAACCAGAAAGGGTCGGTGTTCCTTGCTCTTAAGCAGTTTAAGAAACACTGACGTGCACCATTCTCTTTTGGGGTAAAGAAGGAGATTTGAAGCATGCTAGAATGGTAATTGGGAAAGATAGCTCATGCTAAAAGGGAAAAGTCACGAGAGCAGTAAAGCTTCTCAGTATCCGTGAATAAATATAAAGGGTTGCACAGCAGCAAAGCTATTTCAAACCTGGTCTGCTGGATGAGAAGGAAACAGAGGCACACCAGCTCATGAATTTAATCCATACACAGTGAAATAATTCACCCTAAACCTGAAAGGGCAGAAGCCATTAAAACTAGCCCTTGCTATAGAACAAAACACACATGTAAGTCTGGGGTAGCTACAGGCAAAAGAGAGGAGTGGGCAAAGATACTTGCAAGAGACAGAAGTGTGAGCAGTAATCTGCCACCCCCAACGGGGTACAAAAATGTTCTTTTTCTCCGTCAGAAATTCAGAAAACACTGGAAGTTGCTGAACCAAACCTGGAAAAAGAAATTGAGCAACTGCAGTTTTCAAACGAGCAAACTGATTGTGTGACAAAAGTGCATCCCACGTTGTCAGAACCCATTGAGCCGGCTCTGAAGCACGACCGCATCTTCTTTAGCCAACGTTTGTCCAGGCCAAGCAAACTGACAAGGCCTTGAGAGGCAGCAAGCCCATGGTATGGGTATTGTTGTATTTGTATTGTACAGCGTGTGTTTAAAATATTGTTAGCCATGTACAAAAATATTGAAAGTGTAATTGGGTAAAACCAGGGTGAAAAGCTAGAAATCTGAAATGTTAAAGCAAAAGGACCAGGAAAGGGGCCGTTCAGCAAGGAAAGCAGGATCAGATCCAGACAAGCTCCAGGCAAGCTTTGGAGCCCCGAGATCAAAGTGGCAAAAATAGCTACTCCTTATGGAAAAATGGATACAGCCAATGTAATGTTATAGACGTTAACCTACAGAAAAAAATGTGCATTTCCTATGACACATGCAATGTGGATCGTAGAAGAGATTTCCAGATTCACCAAGAGCTGCTACAGTGTGTGGGTTGAGAGATCGTAAGCGGATCTGATGTATCCGATACTTTCAAAGTATTCCCAATGGTTTGGACTTGGATTTAGCAAACATGGCTTCTCTTACAGCTGACATTGCGCCGGCTGTGATGGGGAAAATTCTGGCTTTGCCTCCCTTCTGAAAGGGCCCCTGCAATTGAATAAAATGATCAGCGAATGACACTATATTTTTGCATCAGGAAATCTGTGTGCTCAGAAGTCCCCACCAGATACTCTGAAAGACGTGATGGACACAGGGATCGGAATTGTGAATTTCACTTGTAGCAGTGCCCTGAACTGTCACCCATTGGTGGGATTTGGGGAAGAAATCAATTCGGAGGGTTCTGAACTCATCTCTTTTGCCAGAGATGGCTGAGTGGTGGGAAGGGGTTTGCACGGTTCCTTGCCCCGCTTCTTCCAACCAGAGACTTTCTCTTTGAGAAAGGAAAGCTAGACTGGTTTTTCTGCTTTTGAAGACATGCAGGGGCCACCTGATTTGTGGTTCCTGACTTTGCGGTTCCCTGTCGTTTGCATAAACTCCATCTGAAATGACAGGGAAAGGGGAAGTTGTTTTGAGAAATGCCTCGGCATATTCGGGAGTTTGCTTCTAAGCTACGTGACAGTTCGGCCGGAAACCTCACCCACTTCCCACGTTTGCAGAAAATTGCTGGAAATGGCGATTTTGAGAGTGATGACCTTGATTGACAGTAATATGGGCGATGGTTGGAAAACCTGGCAATGGGAATGAGCCAGCGTGCTGCAGCTTTGCAAAGCTTCCTGTTGGCATTTTGATCCCTGAAAACCCCATTTCAGTTGGACATGGGAAAGGGATCCTAACCCTTTTTCAATTCTCGAGACTCAAGGGTCGAGTGTATAGACATGTAAAACTGAGTTTTTAGCTCTTTAATTTCTTGTAGTGCCATCTCCCAGGGAGGGGGAAGGGAGGAATCCAACCCTGCCTACTCGCCTGGATTTGCTACAGTCGGGGGTGTGCACACCTGCAGGATCCGTCAGTTTTCAGTGTTTTATTAAGGCATAAAATAACCGGGACACAGTCCCCCTTTTGCAAAATGTTCAACTTGAAAGAATTCCACAGGATCTTTTTAGAGGGATAAGGCAAAACGCCACATTTATGGATAATGTAACATTAATCTGTTATGTGCACACACACACACACACACACACACAAACACAAACACACACACACACACAAACACACATACACAAACAGACACACACACGCACACGCAAACACACACACAGACACACACATGGTGACAAAGTCACCCGTCGGTTGCTCACATTAGCTCACTGGCCAGGCGAGTTCAATGCGACGGGGGAGCGGGCTTCTCTCGGTCTGGCCTGAGACTCCTTGGACCTTCTGGAGTTCAGCGGCGGAGAAGGCGGCTTCCCCTTGCCACTGCACCAGGGCGGGACTCCTGGGGGGCGGAGGGCCTGCACCCCACAGCGCAGAGAGCAGGGCCTTGCAGCCAGGCTGAGACACAGGCCAGTTATTAGTTGGCAGGTCACCAGCGTAGCACAAAGCTCGTTAGCACCTGCAGCCTCCAGTCTCCCCCTGTCCCCCCAATCAGATTGGCCCACGTCCAGCTGCCATGCCCCTGGCTTCTCCACCGGCCTTTCACCTGCTCCCAGGTTACCGAGATGCCAGGCAGAACAGCCATGCAGGCAGCTGGAACAATGCCCCCCCACCTTGTGCCACACCCTCATTACCACCACCTAGGCACGGGTGCGGTACAGAGGGAAACTGAGGCACGCCCAGTGTTCCTGAAGAGCCATGAGATTCCTGCTGGCTCCCTACTAGATCTGAAGGGGACATCCCCACTTTGTCACAGTCTGCAACCCAGGGCTGCCTGTGCTTGAGCCCCACCGGGCTCTGGACCACGCACACTGGCCGGCTCCGCAGCTGAGGGGGGATCTGGGCCAAGCTGGACAGCTGGGGGAGGGGGATTAAAGGCAGCCCAGGCTGAGAAGTTTCCAGACCTGGTCGGTCTGAGGGGGATAGGAGCCAGCTGGCCCCAAGGGGATTGGGTCAGGCCGGAATGGCAGGGACCATAGGGGCTGACCCCACTGGATCCACCGTCCAGTTTCTCTCTCTTTGCTCCCCGACGCTCCCAGAATCCTGCAGGGCCTGCCGTGCTCACAGTCACTTCGATGCCGCTTTGCTTCATGACAAGATGTGACACAACTGACAGTCCGTGGAAGTTGTAAATCACTTCAAATGCCCCTCTCACAACAGCCGCGACTGCACAGGAAAAAGCAACAGCTGCCTCTTCAGATAATGCCGGGCTGGAGCTCCACAGATAAACCCCTTTCTGTGTACCCCAGCGCAGAAAGAGGGGCCCAAATGACAATGTCACCGGTGAGAAGCAAGGCCCCTGTTTCATTCCACAGCAGTGCAAAGACGAGAGGGAATTCCTGAGGATGGTTTCTCAAGACACCTTCCTTTTTTTATTTAATGTTTGTTTTTCTATTGACGTTTCCGTGTTCGAGCCAAGTTGCCCCAC
>JANRFK010006695.1:6821707-6837182 GCA_030068395.1 Apalone spinifera
ATGGACTTAGTGGCACCATCAGGTGACAGTTTCAAGGGGATTTCTGTGACTCAACTCATCCCAACACAGAGCAAATAGGAAGTGGAATTTCAACAATTCCTTTAAACAAGGAAAGGTAGGATTCCTTGGCTTCTGGGTGTAGGGCAGAGGGCTTCAAGCTGCTGACCAATGCAGTCAGGATAGGCACTGGGGGACTCCTCCGAGGAGTCATTTACGGAAAAAAAACCAATTGTAGTGTCAGTGCTAGCAGCTTTTTGATATGACATAGCTGCAAAAAAGCTCTATGCCTTTTGTTGAGGGGGCTGTATTTTGTCGGCAAAACCAGAGTGTTTTCTTAGCAAAGGTTGTGCTATTGTGTGCACTCCTCCACCATTTTGTAGACAAAGGCCCTCCACCGTTTTGTCAAAAAAGGCTGACATTCATTGACAAAACTCTGAAGTCTAGGAAAGGCCTAGGTGATAAAAATCTATTCTTTCCAACTTTCTGTACACGTAACAGTAAACGTGTGGTTTAACCAATTTCCTGGACCTGTATTTATACTTTGGTATTCTTTAGGTTTTAATATTTTAAGGAGTCTAAAAATGTTGTCAAAATTGAGTCATCACACTTTAATCAAAGTTTGGTGTCTCATTCCCTTAGGCTCCTTTGAAACCACCACATTGACGTTAAGGCCTAAATACCTTTGAGGGTTTAAGCCAGAAAACACTGCTAAAAGAGCACAAGACAGTGGTGTAATCATGTAAGAAAAGTTTATTAAAACATGACACCGAGCGGTTGACAGATGTGATGTGGTCACAGTTTTATGGTGGCACCCAAGTCGTTGCCAGAGCATCTTATGAACCTGTTCTGGAACACAAATGACCTTCCGTCAGTGCACTTGGAGGTTAGACAAAAGCGTCAAGTGTCACCAGCAACTGCCTTGGTAAATGGAGAAATACCTCACAACGGCCATGATCCCACACACAGACAATGTGGGCCTGGTCCACCTTTAAAACAAAGCCCCTTTTCCATCTTTCCAGCAGGGCAGTGGTTTGCAGAGCCAGTGTCTCCTCAGAGATAAGGGGGGGAAGTCATTCCCATCCTCGGCATCTTATTGGGGGAGGGTCAGGGGTTCCCAGCCCCAGTGTCTCCTCTGGGAGATGGGGCTGGGCCCTGGGTCCCAGAATCTCCTCAGGTGAGGGCCAGGCAGCAGTTCCTGGCCCCAGCATCTCTTCAGGACAGCGGGGCTGGATTGTCCTGAGTGGCCCTGGTGGTGGTCCCAATGAGGCTCCCCCTCTCTCCTTCCGGCATTGTTTGGGATAGAAAGGACTCTTGTCTGGTGACAGGCAGTGTGGAAAGCCCGATCCCAGCTGGCCACTCTTCCTGGTGTGGTACCCCCACCATGGTCACTCTGCAGTAGAACTGTCCCACCCTATCAGTTCCCGCCCTTTCCATATTCTGGAAAACAATCCCCTTCCTGGCACATACCATTTTCTTGACACAAGTAAACCCGGACCTTGTTTCAAGTTAGGAGAAAAGGAGTCAGCACACCAAATTGGGTGGCCCTAGCTCTTACCATTTCTTGAGTTCTTCAACAAATGGACGCACAGACAGACAGACAGACCTCCCCATGGACAAACACATAAACTCTCTAAAAGACGATAGATCGATCGATCAATCGATCGATCGATCGATCGATCGATCGATAGATCGATCGATAGATAGATAGATAGATAGATAGATAGATGCAGTGCTACCAGAAAAATATGGTTAATATTGCTTTGTTTCAATGGATCACTTGAGTTACCCACACTGCCCATTTATATCAACAATATCCAGGCCAAGAGACAATAATGGTCATGTCGAACAGAGAGCCTCTCTCAAGATGTCCTTGATCTCTTTGTTCCTGAGCGTGTAAATGAAAGGGTTGAGCAACGGTGTCATGACCGTGTTCAAGAGGGTGACGACTTTGTTCATGTTCAGCGAGTTCTGCTTCGAAGGCTGGACGTAGAGGAAGATGGAGCAGCTGTACCATATCACCACAACAGTGAGATGGGCGGAGCATGTCGAGAAGGCCTTTTGCCAGCGTTGGGGAGATGGGATTCGCAGGACAGTTGAAATTATGTAAATGTAGGAGACCAGGGTGACCACAAAGGAACCCAGAACGACAATAAATGAGAGAGTAATATAGACCCTCTCAATGAGGTGTGTGTCTGAGCAAGAGAGAGCTATCCAAGAGTCTATATCACAGAAGAAATGGTTGATTGTTGTAGGGCCGCAGAAGGCCAACCTGCTGATCAGAAACGTTGGCCCAGAAACCGTCAAGAAGCCACCTACCCATGAGCCAAAGGCCAGCTGAGCCGAGAAGGTGCTGTTCATGATGGAGCTATAGTGCAACGGGTGACAGATGGCCAAAAAGCGGTCATAGGCCATGACGGCCAGGAGGAGATATTCAATACAGCCCAGGGAGAAGACAAAGTACATCTGGAGAAGGCAGCTGAGGAAGGAGATGGTTTTGCTTGGGGACAACAGGTTGACAAGCGTCTGGGGAACGTACGCCGTGGTGAACAAGAGGTCCAGGAAGGAGAGGTTGCAAAGGAAGTAGTACATCGGGGTGTGGAAGAGATGGTGGATCCCCACCACGCAGATGATGGTTATGTTTCCTGTGAGTGTCAGGAGATACATGAACAAGAACAGCATGAAAAGTGAGATCTGCAGATACCAAGCGCCAGGGAAACCGAGCAGAACAAATTCCTTCACACAGGTTTGGTTTCCCGTCACCATTGGGTGCTCTGCATGCCACAAGGGAAAGAAAAACAGAAGCAATCTCGTTAGACATGAGGGACAAGTAACTACTCACTGAGCAACTACCTACTGGCCCAAAAGTAAAGCCCGTTGCATACCAGAAGGAATTCTGTCATCTGATCTCCTGCATGACGCAGACTTGACAATTTCACCCAGCAAAGCCCAATCACTAAGGGTAGGTCTAGACTACATGCTTCTTTCGAAAGAAGCTTTTTCAAAAGATCTTTTTTGAAAAAGGCGTTATTCCTTGTAAAATGAGACTTACCGCTGTCGAAAAAACCACCACGTTCTTTCGATTGAATTTCAAAAGAATGTGGCGGCAGTCTAGAGACAGATGAAGTTTTTTTCGAAAAAAACTCTGTAGTCTAGACACACCCTAATGGTTCAACTAGTGGTAGAACCTATCGCTAAGGCAAAAAACGCATTGACCGGATGTCCCTTGTCACACTAGCCTGCTGTACCCTGCCAGGAGCACAACACAGCATGAATGGAGGGGCACACATTGAGCTTCTATTGGGAGCTATGAGTATGTTGGCTCTCAGAGTGTTAGATTCTTTATGGCAGGCTAGCAACTAACTCGCTTAGGTTCCTTTCCAAATCCCAGACTTTGTTTCCTCCACCCACCCCCCGGGCGCGTCCACACAGCAGCATTATTTCAAAATCACAGCCATGATTCTTAAACAATGCGAGCATCTACACAGCAATTCCGTGATTTCGAAATATATTCACAATAACAGACAGCTCATTCCAACTTCTGTAAACCTCATTCCACAAGGAATAACGCCTCTTCCAAAATAGCTATTTTGGAATAGCGGTAGTGTAGATGCTCCATTGCTGCTCTTTCAAAAGAGCTCCTCCCCCAGGGCCATTCAAAGTAATTACTCCCCAGTGCCTCCTGGGACTCTAAATCGAGGTAGCGCATCCACATTAAGGGATCCTGCCTCAGACTAATTTTGAGGATTCCCTGGAGTGTAGACGTGCTATTTCAAAATAAGCTATTTTGGAATATTTCTTCCGGAATAGCTTATTCCAAAATAAGCATGCAGAAGTGCAGACATACCCTCAGAGAACTGGGAAAGCTGGCCTGCCTCACCTCCCAAAGCCACAAGGAGAGCCCGGACTGACTCGTCCCCATACCACCGCACTAACTGAAATCCACTTCCCTTCTAGAGCTGGGAAGGGAACCAAGGAGTCCCGACTCCTAGCCCGACAACCTTGACCCTTCATTCCACTCTGAATCCAAGCCCCATCTGGGTCCATAGAGCAGACTCCTCACCCAAAGCCTGAAACAACCCCTTGGCTTAAATGTTCCAAAGGGACAACTGATTTGGGATGTCTCTGTACTTTGATGTCGACCTCGAGATATTTTACAGACCTTGACCCGGGCCCCTTGGTCTAGCATTAAATGAAAGTCCCCTCTTGTTGCTATTGTTGAAGATGACCGTTGATGCTGATGACCAAGTTACAGTGGGGGAGTCTAGGTTGGAGATTAGGAAAAACTATTTCCTGAGGAGGGTGGGTTCCCTAGGGAGGGGATGGAATCTCCATCCCTAGAGGTTTTTAAGTCCTGGCTTGACAAAGCCCTGGTTGGGATGATTGAGTTGGGGTTGGTTCTGCTTTGGGTAGGGGGCTGGACTCAATGACTCCCGAGGTCTCTGCCAGCCCTGGGATTTTGTGATATTTCCATATTTGACATATCCCTCCTCTGAACCATTGGTAACTGTGATGGCCCTACAAATTTCCAGACAACATTCACCTCTCCTTCGAGGCATTCTTTCTCTTAAGATGCCATTAATAAGCAATTCAATAAGCGAAGTCTTAATAAATGCTTCACCGATCTGAATCAAGTCCAACCATGGCAGACATGTTGTTTGTGAATCTAACTTACGTTCTCACACGTCAATAGAAAGTTGCTTATGTCTTCAACATGCTTGGAATATACTAAATAGGCCAGGTAGAATTTGATTATTTCTGATTATTTAATTGATAGCATCAATGTTTACATTTCAGCCTTGCTTTTTAGTTTAAATTTATTTAAAAAATGTATAGTTGCGACTTGATGCGTGTGTTGCTATATTCAGAGATTTTTTTTTCATGGTTCTCCTTAATTAAAAGAAGAGGGCAGGCAATAATTCATGATAATAGATGCTGAAATTCCAACTAAAATACCTCCTCTCATTAGTAAACATCAGAGTATACAAACGAAATGGTCTTCAATGTTACTCAAGTCCTTATGCGCAACGAGAATGATGAAAGGTCTAGAGAACATGACCTATGAAGAAAGACTGAAAGAACTGGGCTTGTTTAGTTTGGAAAAGAGAAGATTGAGAGGGGACATGATAGTGGCTTTCAAGTATCTAAAAGGGTATCACAAGGAGGAGGGAGAACACGTGTTCTTTCTGGCCTCTGAAGATAGAATAAGAAGCAATGGGCTTAAACTGCAGCAAGGGTGGTTTAAGTTGGACATTAGGAAAAAGTTCCTAACTGTCAGGGTGGTCAAACACTGGAATAAATTGCCTAGGGGGGTTGTGGAGTTTCCATCTCTGGAGATATTTAAGAGCAAGTTAGATAAATGTCTATCAGGGATGGTCTAGACAGTATTTGGTCCTGCCGTGAAGGCAGGGGACTGGACTCGATGACCTCTCGAGGTTCCTTCCAGTCCTAGTATTCTATGATTCTATGATTTTCCTTTCTGTGCCTTCCTATGAATTTAGGGTATCAATGTACAAATGTTTATGTTAGTTGATTTGTGGATGATGAAATCATTATTTAAGTAATTTGCCATTCCTTCAAAGCCTCTTTATCAAGTGTTTATAAAGTAAATATAAAGAGGAGGGGCATTGTCTTCAGTTTAATGAACCACTCGGAAAACTACACGGTCTTCAGGATGTTTCAAAAGCATAGCTTTTGAACTTAGGGTATATCTACACTGCACGGCTATTTTGGGATACCGGAGGTATCCCAAAATAGCTGCCCCATGTCTACATAAGCCGCCCATTATTTTGAAATATTTTTCAGAATAACAGGTGTACTATTTTTCCACACAGTAAACCTCATTGCACGAGGGATAAGGGATGTCTCAATATAGCATATTATTTTGAAATTTAGCACTGTGTAGACACACCAAATTTCAAAATAAGATATTTTGAAATAGATTCAATATAAGATGGAATTTGCATAGTGCGAATTGTGTGTCTTATTTTGAATTTAGGGTGCTGTGTCAATACACCCTTGGTGAACAATTCCGCTGGTGAAATACACAAGCTGCAATGAAATCCATGATCGTTAGTGAGCTGTGATAATTGCAGGACTATGTCTTCCCCTTCCCTCCAACGTTACCGTATGTGACCCAGAATAAAAATAGGGGACAGTTATTTTATTTTGGAAAGTATCTTGCTGCAGTGTTTGCAAAACGACAATTTTTGCAAGACAAGAAGAAGGAGGCCAGAAACCAGAAATGCAAGGGGAATTGTTCAAGATACTTTTATACTGCAGAGTGAGCACAGTGCAGTATCTCCTGGGTATTACATACTCAAATCTATTGAATTTCAGTGGGATTTCTGAAGCAAAGTCCTTTAGAACCTGATGAAAATCTAAGCGTAAAAAAATAAACAAAACAACAGAAACAATAAAAGAAAATCAGACGGCAAAAATTGTTCTGTTTCAGGAATCCACACTGATGTTATTATGAGTGCTAGGAATTATCAGAGTAAAAAGATAAAAGATTAGGTCCTGATTTGAGCTGTGCTGATGTAAAATCCTAAATATGGTGGGAAGACAGACAAAAAACTTTCAAAACACACTCACTGCGGGGGTGGGGAATCCGTGGTCGCCTCGTGAATGGGAATTGATGTTGGATGTCACGTCAAACGTAGGAGAAAGAGATTTGTCAGCATGGAGAGAAACCCAGTTCAGGTATCATATTTTTTTTTTGAAAAAAGGACAATAATTTGCTTCTCTAACACGGAGACTTTGAAATTTGTCCAAAAGTTCTAACACTCAGCCTGCCCTAACGGAGACGCAAATCAGTTCTCGTTAACAGGATATGCATTTCTAATTGAAAATGACCAATGTATATCTTATATGCTTGTGTTTTCTTAACCCTAACTTACTAATGATCTTTCTTTCTATCCCCTAACCCCCAGCTATCTATTTATCTATCTATCTATCCATCCTCAGACTTACTTTCTTTCTTTCTTTCTCGGTGTCACTGTCCCCTCTCTGTCTCCCCTCATACACTCCTGTCTTTTTATATGCTCTCTTCAGGCAAAATAAAAGTGTTTAGCTTACGACAGGTTATTTCATCAGCTCACGAGCCACCTTGGGACACGGGCTTCGGAGAAATCCTCGCTTTCTCAGAAGGACAGGGTAATTTGCTTGCGGAGTCATGAAATAAATAACTTAGGTCAGTTCTCGGAGGAGCTGGCTGAAAATCCCACGTGTGTTTGTGAGTTTTGTGAATTCATACTTTATTTGCATAGAATTTCCTGCACTAAACTAATATTTTACAGGTTCTTGTATCATGTCAAACCTCCATCCATAGGTATTGTTCCCAAAAGTGTGGGCAGACTAACAAAACATAGGGGGAAGATGCTTTTTCCAGCCAGGTAATTAGAATGGGTAAGTCTACACTATGGGATAAGGTTGAATTACCATATGCAATGTCAGCTACATTAATTGCTGAAATCAAAGTTCCTTAACTCGACTTTTGGCGCTGTTCACACTGCAGGAAGTTGGAAGGAGAGCATTCTTCCTTCGACTTCCCGTACTCTTAATGGAAGCAGGACTACTGGCATCAGCTGGAGTGCCCCTCTCAGATCAAATTAGCGTGTGTTCACTAGACCTGCTCATTCGAACTCTGGAAGATCAACAGCAACAGCTTCAATCTTCTCTGTAGTGTAGACGTACCAAATAATACTTAACTCTTCTTGTGTGTTTCTCAAAGCACTTTATGAAGGAGAGCAGGATTAATACGCCCATTTTACAGATGTGGAAACTGAGGCACGGAACGTTGATGATTTACACTAGAATGAGGGAGGGGGAAAGAGCCCCAAAGAGTTAATTCTGATTTACACCGGAGTGAAAGAAAGGCAGAATCAGACCCATTCACTCCACAAGCCAAAAACCACCAGAGTCACTCAGTTTAATCACTTATCCTGGGTTTACACAGGTAAAACTACATTGCCTTCTGGGGGCTACTCCAGATTCGCACTGACATGGGGAAAGAAGCTCACCCCATGTTTACACCCGCGTGCTGACTCTCCAGGGACCTGAGGGAATCACAGCCCTATTCAAACCACATGGATCAGGCACTCAGTGTGATTTTGACTGAGCAATGCTGGTAGCACCTGCTAGAATCTGGCCTGGTTTGACCCGGGGAATCATGGATATTTCCTCAGTTTGTTGTGTTGGGCTGAAGATGTCGGGGGTCTAAAATTCTTTGGTGGGGTTTAAAATGCTTAAGGTTACATGATTAAAGGTGGTTAGATCCCTACCTGGATTTTCTAAGGCACCTAGGAAGCAAATTCCCATTGATTACACTGCATGTTTGGAAACTAGGTGTGTTTCCAAATCCTATTGTTGTCATCTTTAAGGGTACGTCTAGACTACAGGCTTTTCTCGACAGAAGTTTTGTCAAGAGATACTGTCGACAAAGCTTCTGTCGACAAAGAGCACCTAGACTACAGCCAGTTCTGTTGACAAAGCAAGCTGCTTTGTTAACATGACAGTGTAGACACAAAGGACAGTATAGATGCAATAACACCTTCTGTCGACAGAACTCTATCGACAAAAGGCGTTATTCCTCGTAGAATGAGGTTTACTGCTGTCGACAAAACTGCGGAGTTCTGTTGACGTTATATCAACAGAACTCAGTGGCAGTGTAGACACAAGTATAGTTTTGTCGACAAAAGTCCCTGTAGTCTAGACACACCCTAAGTGCCTAAATACCTTGACAAATCCAGACCTTCTACTCTCAACTCCTCTATTGACTTTAAAAGAGGTTTGGGCATCCAGTTCCCTTAGGTTCATCTGAAAAATCCCGCCAACCGTGCTGATTGCCTTGTTAAAGCTGGACCAACCCCCAACTAAATCACCCCATCCCGCTAGACTCTCTCTGGTGTGGACACATCCTTTCTTTAATGGGGACCCCAAAATTGGATTCAATACTCCAGATGTGGCTTCAAATGTCTGGATTTTGGCCACTAGACATAATCAAATTTGGGAGTTTTTTTAAGTACATTGCCTGGTGGGAGAGAGAAAGCTTGTATCTTCCCAGATCTGTCATAGACTTATAGAACTGGATCTCTAGAGGTCATTGAGTCCAGTCCCCCGCCCTCATGGCAGGACCAAGCACCATCTAGATCATCCCTGACAGGTGTCTGTCCAAGCTGCTCTTCAATATCTCCAGGGATGGAGATTCCACAACCTCCCTAGGCAATTTATTCCAGTGTTTTACCACCGTGGCAGTTAGAAAGTTTTTCCTAATGTTCAACCTAAACCTCCTTTGCTGCAGTTGAAGCCCGTTGCTTCTTGTCCTGTCCCCAAAGGCCAAGGAGAACAATTTTTCTCCCTCTTGCTTGAGACACCCTTTTATGGTACACTACAGCATTACTTCGAAATATCTAATTTCAAAACAGTTCATTCGAAATAGTTTATTTTGAATCTACACACAAAATGCATTTCGAAATCGCGTATCCACACTGAGAGGACGTTGAATCACATTTAAGGCTGGTTGGAATCAGTTCCGGCAGGGCATCAGCTCAGAAGTTACCTTGTGGCCAGCGCGGCCAGCAGGGCACCCTGGGAAGAGCAGGAGGCCCCCTATTTTGAAATAAGCGTCTACACAGTGCTTATTTCAAAATAGCTATTTCGAAATTGGCACTATTCTTTGTGGAATGAGGTTTACCAATTTTGAAATAAACCCTCCGCTATTTCGAATTAATTTCGAAATAACAGAATGGCTGTGTAGATGCTAGGAAAGTTATTTCAAAATAACTTTGCTGTGTAGTCATACCCTTAGATACTTGAAAACCTATCTCATGTCCCCTCTCAGTCTTCTCTTTTCCAAACTAAAGAAGACTAATTATTTCAGTCTTCCTTCATAGCTCATGTTCTCTAGACCTTTCATCATTTTTGTTGCTCTTCTCTGGACCTTCTCCAAATTCTCCACATCTTTCCTGAAATGTGGTTCCCAGAACTGGACACAATACTCCAACTGCAGCCTAATCAGTGCAGAGTAGAGTAGAAGAATGACTTCTCGTGTCTTGCTCACAACACTCCTTTTAATGCAGCCCAGAATCACATTTGCTTTTTTTTCCAACAGTGTCACACTGCTGACTCATTTAGCGTGTGGTCCACTCTGACTCCTAGATCCCTTTCTGCCATACTCCTTCCTAGACAGTCGCTTCCCATTCTGTATGTGTGAAACTGATTGTTCCTTTCTAAGTGGAGCACTTTGCATTTGTCCTTATTAAACTTCATCCTGTTTATCTCAGACCATTTCTCCAGTTTGTCCAGAATAATTTGAGTTATGACCCATCCTCCAAAGCACTTGCAACCTCTCCCAGCTTGGTATCATCTGCAGACTTCATATGCGTCCTCTCTACGCCAATCGATCTATTCCTCTCTTTACCTAGTTACCCATCCATCTGTATAATTGTCTGTCCATCCATTCAATTGTCTTTTTATTATCTCTGTCCATTGAGATTTCCATCCATTTTTAACTTCATCTGTTCTTCGTTCCACCAGTTACCTCCCCATTTGGTTTGCTCACTGACCATCTACACTTGTGTGAATCTACCTTGGAAAAGCTCTCCATCTGTCCCACCATAGAATCCTAGAGCTGGAAGAGACCTCAGGAGTCCAGCCCCCTGCCCAAGTCAGGACCAACCCCAACTAAATCAACCCAGCCAGAGCTTTGTCAAGCTGAGACTTAAAAACCTCTAGGGATGGAGATTCCACCCCCTCCGTAGGAAACCCATCCGCCTAGGGAAATTGTTTTTCCTAATGTCCAATCTAGGCCACCTCCCCCTGCAACTTGAGACCATCGCTCCTTGTTCTGCCACCTGCCCCCACTGAGAACAGCCTCTCCCCAGTCTCTTCGGACCCCCCTTGCAGGAAGTTGAAGGCTGCTCTCAAATCCCCCCTCACTCTTCTCTTCTGCAGACTAAACAAGCCCAAATCCCTCAGCCTCTCCTCATAGGTCATGCGCTCCAGCCCCCGAATCATGGTGTGGTCCATCTGATTAAATGTGTTGACACTGCTGTTTTCTGTTGGCCTTGGTGGACCCATCTCTGAAGGAGCGGGACTTCTGCGAGCAGGGACTGCTGAGAGGAGCTATGTCATGCTTACAGGAACTCCGTTCAATTTAAAGTTATATCTTGTTTGATTTTTTTTTTTTTTTTTTTTTTGGTTACAAAGGAATATTTCTTCTTGCTCTGTGTGTGGCTAGTTTTGCAGGCAGAGCAGGTGGGAAGTGGACCCAACACGAAGCTGTAATACGTTGCTAAGGGCAGCAACAGCAAGGGAATAGACTGAAGTGAATGTTATTCAAGTCCCTGGTGGCTGATCCAATTAGTGGCCATGAACAGTCTGTCCATGGTGCTTGACCGTAAAGATGCGGTTGTTTTTATCAGTCTGATCACGGCACCTGGAGCAACCAGTCCCCAGAACGAAGGAACGCTGAGGAGATTCACTGGGAACATGTTCCTTTCATTAGTGTTTTGCGTTGGAGCGCATCATTCACAACACAGAATGAAAACCCGGCTTTGTTATGTGCTTGTTAAAACCATCCCATTAGCAACCCACAAAGAAACAGCTCCAATTAACCCAGTGGCCCCCTAGAGACTTACAATAGCACATACAGGTTGTTAGAATGTCGCATGCCTTAATGGGGCTGTGAGAGTTGTCAAAGCCAGCTGAGGCCTGGGAGATGGGTCAGACGTCTCAAGGAATGACAGGACCAATGTTACTTGCTGGTTTAATAGGTCCCAGGAAGGTCATGAGAAGGGAAACATCTGGAAATGTCCGTCTCTGTGGCAGCTTCTGTGATTAGAAAGGAAAGTCAGAGGCGTGGATTAAAAATGGATATAGGAAGAAATGGGTTTGTTCCTGACAAAAGCCAATCCTTCCTCTGTAAAATCCACCCTAGTGAGGCAAAGCCCGGGGAGAAGAGGTGGCAGTGAAACTGACATTTAAACAAACTGGAGCATCCCACGAGGCTATCTTGACCTTGGGCTGTGGGCAAGAGGCAACACTGGGTGTCCGAGACCAGCCCATGTACCTGGGCTGTGATACACTTTGCTGTCCTGCCCATGATGCCCCTTTGTGTTTTCATGATTATCAATAGGGTCCTACCAAATTCATAGCCCTTGGACCATGAGATGTGGCAGCCTTCCGTGAAACCTGGCCTTTGACCCTACACTATACAGACATCACGGGGGAGACCAACGTTTCTCAACTGGGGTGTCCTGACCCAAAAGAGAATGGCAGGACGGTCGTGAGGTTATTTTAGGAGGGTCACCGTACGGCCACCCTGACGTCTGTGCTGCCTTCAGACCTGGGCGATGGGACAGGGGTGTTTGTAATGGCGTACTTCCTTCAAAACCCAAATAAAACATTTTCTCTTGGCAGGATTAAACCAAGACTTTTTTTTTCATTTTTTCCATTAAAATACCACTTTCTGTGAAGAAAATCTAGAACACTAATACAGGCTGAACCTCTCCAGTCCAGAACTCCTGATCCAGAAACATCCATGGTCCAGCATGATTTGAGTTAGCTGGATGTCCACTTTTCATGGGTGTGGCCAAGTGTCCCATGGTCCCATAAAGTTTGTTTATAGCCCCCAGTGTTCCATGCTGTTCTTTAGCTCTGATTTACCCCTGAATGTCCTCTAACAGCCCAATAAGCAGTGGAAATGTGGGTTGTGCTGCTAGACAATATTGACTTTCCATTGTCCAGAAAACTCTCTCGTTCGGAATCGGTCGGGTCCCGAGGGTGCCGGTCTAGAGAGGTTCAACCTGTATGTGATAAAAATGCTTGTTAAAAACTTTTGGCCAACTATAGGAGTTGCTCCTGGTTTATACTGGAGTGAGAGAGAGGACAATCAATCTCACGGACTTGACAAGAGTTACTCCACAGGTATTGTGGGATGAGAGAAGGGAGAGTAAAGTGTAGACTGTGTGATTTTTTTGGAAAGCTAAGTTGCTCAAATTCACCTGTAGAGGAAGTGGATCCCAAATCCCATTGGTATCTGTGAAGTTTCAACCTAAAGAATTTCTGGACACAAATGCATAGGTAGAGATCCATTACACGAGCTTGGGTTTTTTGATCTTTTACCACCCATTCAATGTAGCTTTCTTCTAGACTTAACCACATTAAGATTCCCTGGGAAACTTGAATTTTGCAAATAGCTTCCAGAGAGCCATTTTCACATCCTTGTTCTTCAGGCTATAGATGATGGGGTTGACCATGGGGGTTAAGATGCTGTACTGGATGGAAATTATTCTATCAAAGCCAGACGCTTCAGAAGTAGGCTTCATGTACCGGAAACAACCTGTGCCATAGAATAACACAACCACAATGAGGTGGGAACTGCAGGTGGAGAAGGCTTTCCGCCTGCCCTTTGCAGTGCGTATCCTCAGGATGGCAGAGATGATGTAAGTGTAGGACACCAAAGTGAGGAGGAAGGAGCTTGATCCAAAAATTATAATAGATGCAAGAAGCACCAATTTAGGCATCAGTGTCTCTGAACAGGACAAGATGAAGAGTGGAGGGGGCTCGCAGCTGAAATGGTTGATTTCATTAGGACCACAGAAGTGCAAGCTTAATATGGACAAAGTGTTGGCCAATGCGTACAAGAATCCAGATAGACAAGAGCCGCCAAGCAAGTGACCACAGACTTGTTTATTCATGGTCCCTACATAATGCAAGGGGTTACAGATGGCAGCGTATCGATCATAGGCCATTGCCGAGAGGATGAAAACCTCAGTGCCTCCTGAGAAAAGAAAGAAGAAGTTCTGTGCAATGCAGCCATTGACTGATATTGTCTTTCTCTTGGCTAGGAAGTTCTGAAGCATTTTCGGTACTGTGACGGAGGAGTAGCAGATGTCGACCAAGGATAAATGGAACAGGAAGAAGTACATGGGGGTATGGAGCTGAGGATCGAGCCTTATCAGCAGGATAATCATCATGTTCCCGAGAAGGGTTATAATATAAATAACCAGAAACACCAGGAAGAGGAAAATCTGCAGCTGTGGGTTACTGGAAAGTCCTAGGAGAACAAATTCTGTCACCATGGTTTGATTTTCCATGTTCATGAATCCCTCATAATTGTGAGCTGTAAAACATAAAATGAAAGATGCGTGTAATGAATAGGTCCCTACCAATTCTTAGCTCTTCTCCATGAAATCATAGAAACGTAGCATCCTAGGGTTGAAAGAGACCTCAAGAGGCATCAAGTCCAGCCTCCCTGCCCAAAGCAGGAACAACCCTACCTCAATCATCCCAGCCAAGGCTTTGTCAAGCAGAGACTTAAACACCTCTAGGGATTGAGATTCCACCCCCTTCCGAGGGCACCCATCCCAGTGCTTCCCCACCCTCCTAGGGAAATAGTTTTTCCTAATGTCCAACCTAGACCTCCCCCACTGCAACTTGAGACCATTGCTTCTCATTCTGCCATCTGCCCCCACTGAGAACAGCCATCAACCTTTGTTCCTCGGAGCATCCCTCAAAGAAGACTTCTAGCTCTGGCTGGGCAGGAGACCTCTGAAGGCAGCATAGAAGTGAGGGTGACAATCCCATGATCCCCTATAACAGGTTTATGACCCGCCTTTTGGATCAGGAACCCCATGATCACAGCACCAAACAACAGAGCAAAGGAATTCCACAAGCCAACTACAGAGAGCCAGACAGATGTAAATTTGACACTGTTTCCCTGGGCCTGAACAAAGACATGAACTGGACGACCCATTATAAAACTAGCCTTCCACACATTTAACACCTCATTGGCATCAAAAGCTAAGCATAGGACACTTCCAGCCCATTCAATGTGCCTCATTCGCACCTGGACTACAACTGACAGGTACTTAATTCTCCTCTTCCTACTTTTTCTGTTATAAATTCTGAGAATCACCCTTTTTTCTCCACTCAAGATCATCTGATGAAGTGGGGTTTGCCCACAAAAACTCACGATACTATCCATGTATTTTTGTCGTCTCTAAGATGCGACAGGGCTACTCATTGTTTTTAAGGAAAAACAAGTTATGAAATTGCCTAGGGAGGTTGTGGAATCTCTATCACTGGAGATGTTGAAGAGCAGGTTAGACAGACACCTCTCAGGGACAGTACTTGGTCCTGCCATGAGGGCAGGGGACTGGACTTGATGACCTCTTGAGGTTCCTTCCAGTTCTAGTGTTCTATGATTCTATGAAAATCATTTCCAGGTTGCTAACTTGATCACTGAGCCACTAAGGGGACATCAAAATAATATCAAAATACTGGCAAGCTGGAGGACTTCTTACTCCAACTCCTGTAACCCTCATTGTACGAGGAGTAAGGGAAGTTGGAGGAAGAGCGCTCTATTTTGAAATAAGAGCCGTGTATTTCAATTTCAAAATACGCCATTTGAAATAAGCTAGGCAATTCATAGAATCATAGAATACTAGGACTGGAAGGGACCTCGAGAGGTCAT
>JANRFK010006695.1:6847287-6858162 GCA_030068395.1 Apalone spinifera
CGCCACCCACATTCTCAGGCACACAGGTTCGGACAGAGACTCACACCCAGGCCCCACCCAGCCAGCCTGCGACGGACTCACCCGCAGTGACCCCTTTGCCTTCCCACGCCCCTGCTCGGCTCGCGCCGCGTGTGCGGGGCAACCCCGCGGGCTCACTGACGGAACCAGCCCCTTCACGGGTGGGCAGCCATATCGCCGCACGGGCACACTCAGGTGCCAGCCTGTTCCATTGTTCTCGGCCAGGTCACTCTCCCCAGGTGCCAGCCCCATGAGATGCCTCGGCACGTTACAGGCAGAGCTGGTTGGACGGGCTGAAAAATTTCCACTCAGTAATCTGTCTTGACTGTCTGTCTATCCCCCAAAACCCCTGTATCTATCTATCTATCTATCTATCTAACCGCACACACCCCATTTATCTATCTATCTTTCCTACCTACCTTACCATACTGTAAAATTTGGTTTTAAAAAATAATGAAAAATTTCACAGGAAGTCTCTTTTCCTCTCTTTTTTTGACTTGTCATTGAACGTGGCGGGGGTGGGGGAGGAGATAAAAATTTCCATCAGCTCACTTAGAAAAGAAAAAGTTCTTCATCAGTTTTGACCTGGAAATATATCACTTTGGCAGCTTTCAACATCAGTATGGTTATTTTTTGGGGGAAGGGGCAGGTGGATATTCTCCCCTTCCAACTAGCAAACCTCAGAAAGGCATGGATTTCCCCTTCTCCCTATGCATTTGGCTCTCCTACCAAATATAGCTGTCAAACTACATCTAGGTTTTCAGTGGGGTGGCCGTGTTAGTCTGTAACATAAAAACCAAAAACAAGTAGTCCTGTGGCAACATAGAGACTGACAAAGCTATTACTACTGGTTGTTGTTTTACACCTAGGGTGCGTCTAGACTGGTAAGATTTTGCGCAAAAGTGACCGCTTTTGCACAGAAACTTGCCACCTGTCTACACTGGCCGCTTGAATATGCGCAAGAACCCTGACATTCTAATGTAAGAATTCAGCGCTTCTTGCGCAAATACTTTGACACTCCCGCTCAGGGATAAACTCTCTTGCGCAAGAAGGCCAGTGTAGACAGGCACCTTAATTTCTTCCTCAAGAAAGCCCGATGGCTAAAATGGCCATCGGAGCTTTCTTGCGCAAAAACGTGTCTATACTGGGCATGGATGCTTTTGCGCAAAAGCACTTTTTGCGCAAAAGCATCCATGCCAATCTAGACGCTCTTTTGCAGAAATACTTTTCACGGAAAAACTTTTCCGTTAAAAGTATTTCTGCAAAATCATGCCAGTCTAGACGCAGCCCTTGAGGGTTTTCACTCAAAAAGTATCAGAGGGGGAGCTGAATTAGTCTGTAACAGGATAAACTGAAAAAAACTACAAATGATCTGGTAGCACTTTAAAGGCTAACAAAACTTGTAGATGGGATCATGAGCTTTTGTGGGCACGGCCCACTTCTTCAGATGACCACAGTGTTCTGCACATCCAACACTCCCTCTGTCTAAGGATTTAGCTACAAATGTCACACTTCAAGGTTTCATTTTTCAATCAAATGCTGAAAGTAGCTACGGAAAACCCAAATGTCGCCTTTCCCCACTTACCGTCGCGTGCCGGCTGCAGTGGTCTGAGCTCCGCAAGACTCATAAAGGGCTGGTGGCTTATTAGTGCCTTGAATATTTGTCCCACGCAATATGCTCGTGTCCCCTGGGAAATTCTCTACTAGAGTGAGATTTTCCTCCAGGCTGCTGAGCACACGGGCGGGGGAGTTGAAAGCTCCCGAGTAACAAGTCCAACATCCAGGGCATGTCTAGACTACGGAGCTTTTCTGGGATACCGGAACGCGTATGTTTTTCTGAAAAAAAATTTCAGACAAGCAGACACGTTTTTCGGCATCCCTGTAAATCCTGTTTTATGAGGAAGAAGGGATGTTCCGAAAGAGGGCTTTTCCCCCTGACATTTGGCCCCGTGTAGATGGGCCAAGTGTTGGAAAGCCCTCTTTTGGAAGAAAAGTGGAAAAAGATTCGCAAGTTCGCAATTTGCGTATCTTTGTCCAACTTTTCTTTGAAGTATAGGCATAGTCCCAGTTGATTTAATTTACTGGAAAATGAAGGTTGGCGGGGCATTTTGGGGGCCTCTGGATCAAACGTGGCGTATCATTTTGGACCATGAAAGAGCCAATTTCTTTTTTGGAGAGGGAGTCATTAGACTAGTCATTGTGATCTTCAACTCCATGAAGGGGGGTTCCGAACAGGCTGGAGAGAGGCTGTTCTCAGTGGGGTGCAGATGGCAGAACAAGGAGCAAAGGTCTCACGTTGCAGCGGGGGAGGTCTAGGTTGGAACGAGGAGGAAAGGTCTCACGTTGCAGCGGGGGAGGTCTAGGTTGGAACGAGGAGCCATAATCTCCAGGAGGGTGGTGATGGATCACAAGCTGGATTCGAGTCAGCATCCTGGCGCAGATGCAAAAAAGGCAACTCTCCTTTTCTGTGGTATGACGTGGGGAGTCACGTGTGTGACGTGGAAGAACACTGCCAAATTCTCCTTGGCCATGGCGAGGCCTCAGCTGGGTCTCTCTGTCCCTGTGACTTCCTGTCCCATCACAGGGCTGGGCCGGCCCCTCTTTGGAAAGGGCGTACTCAGAGCAGGGCCTCAGCGTGCCAGATAAAAATGGGCCCACGGCTAGGAGGAAAACCTCGCCGCCCTCTCTGAGCCATGGGCCGCGTGTCCAGGAGGTGGGGTTTGCAGGTAAATAGCGAGCCTGAGCGAAGTGCTGGGTGGTTAGGCAGACAGTGGTCACACAAGAGGTTGGGGGAACACCAACACCTGCACCCTCCATCCTCAGCCAGACGTGATTCTCCACCGGCAGGGAGCACAGAAGGATTATTAGTCAATAGGGACACAGGTTAGTACAGACTTGTCAGCACAGGGACCAGGAGCAACCTGCACCATCCATCTCAGGGTGAGGGGGGCCCAGAGCCAAGGGCCCTGCCCCCCATCTCTGCCCCCCAAGCCAGCAAGACTCTCTCCCCATCTCCCCCTTTAGCCAGCTCCGCCTCTGGCCTCTGGCCAGTGTCCCGGGCAAAAGGCGTCACCTGGTTACGCCCCTTCCCAGGCTCAGGTTACAGAAGGCCTCATCCTGCGTGTACGTGGGGAAGGATGTCCCGCCAAAACTCCCATCCACCCCCATCTCACTCTTGGTATCGTCCCCAGGGGAAACTGAGGCACGGACAGGGGGTTACCGCAGGACAGCAGAACTGCCATGCAACATAACAAAGGCCGTGTCCAGCCTGCACTCTAAAATCAAAAAGAAGAGACGCAATTTGTGCTACGCAATGTGCGTATCTTTTTTCGATTGAATTTCAAAAGAGGCTATTTCGTTTTTTGACGCGTCTGCACCGTGCCAAATTTCAAAAGAAAGCGCTCTTTCCAGCCATCCCTTACGCCTCGTCGCATGAGGTCCACAGGGCTGGTGAAAGAGCGAGTCCGTTATTTTGATTTTTTTTCCGAAATAGCGGACGCGTGCCTTGGATGTGGTGTTGCTGTTTCGGGATCCTTCCGGTACCCTGAAATAGCAATACCGTCTAGATGTACCCAACGCAAACAGAGCGAATGTTGTATTCCTCTGTGAGGAATAGAGTCAAAGGCCTGAAAGCACCCGTGTGTTCAAGCCTAGGCCAGAAAACTCCCCCTACGTAATTCCTACCCCTTTTGCCCAGGAAGCAGGAGAAAGGCCAGAGGCGGCACCTGGCTGGGGGGCTGGGAGTGGGTCAGACTTGGATGGCTGAGGGCCACATGTGACTGAGGATGGGGGTGCAGGACCCGGTGACTCCCCATGTCCCACCGTCTTCATAACACCCTGAAAGACCATTCTCTGGTCTCCCTCCTGTCTGCTTTCCTCAAGACGATACGTGCTCCATTTCTCTCACCTTCCTCACAGGCCAGCAGCCCGCCAATGGGGGGCTGGGGTGGGGCCTAGAGGCAGTTACTCTGGGACCTACTGATGCAAAAGGGTCCAGAGCTCATGGCCACTGCTGGCCCTTCTTCAAGCACAGAGCCAGCCCCTTTTAGCCTCACCAGTGGCCCAGTATGTCAGTCGGTGGCCCGATTGGCCAGGTTTTCTAAAACTTTGTGTTTGACGCTCTCATCTCATTTCTAGACTGAGAGGGGACACGAGAGCAGCAGGTTTAAAACAAACAAAAGGAAGTTTTTCTTCACTCAGCGCACGGTCAACCTGTGGAACTCCTTGCCAGAGGATGCGGTGAAGGCTAGAACTTTAACAGGGTTCAGAACAGAGCTAGATAGATTCATGGAGGTTAGGTCCATCAATGGATATTAGCCAGGATGGGGAGGAAAAGTCCCTAGCCTCGGTTTCTCTGGAGGTGGGTGACAGGGGAGGAATCATGTGAGGATTGCCTGTTGTGATCCCTTCCTCTGGGCCATTTGTTATTGGCCACTGTCGGCAGACAGAGCACTGGACTGGATGGATCTTTGGGCTGACTCAGTCTGGCCATTCTCATGTTCTTCTATTCTTTCAAGTATCTAAAAGGGTGTCACAAGGAGGAGGGAAAAAAATCGTTCTCCTTGGCCTCTGAGGACAGGACAGGAAGCAATGGGCTGAAACTGCAGCAAGGGAGGTTTAGGTTGGACACGAGGGAAAACTTCCTACCTGTCAGGGTGGTGAAACACGGGAATAAATTGCCTAGGGAGGTTGTGGAGATATGTAAGAGCAGGTTGGACAGACGCCTGTCAGGGATGATCTAGACGGTGCTTAGTCCTGCTGTAAGGGCAGGGGACTGGACTTGACAACTTCTCAAGGTCCCTTCCCATTCTAGTGTTCTAGGATTCTACAAATCAATATGGCCACATCATTCCTAAGTTGAAGGCAACACAACTAATTCTATGTGTTAGAGAGATTGTGCATGTGTCTGTCCACCTGTAAGTCTGTTTGATCAAGAACTCCTCCTAAACGGGAAGAGCTAGGATCAGCAAATTCAGTAAGCAGCTTCCTCTTACCCAGGTTTGGTTGTGCCAGGAGAACCGGATGTGCCTGGAATCCGATTATTTTCCATCACATGGAAAGGGAGGGGGCTGCTAGGAGGGACAGTTATACTTCAGGGTGACCACAAGGGGGCGGATCCATCTAGCCCAGTGTCTTGGCTGCCGATAGCGGCCAATGCCAGGTGCCCCAGAGGGAGTGAACAGAACGGGGAATCATGCAGCGATCCATCCCATCTTCCACTCCTAGTTTCCGGCAAACTAGGGACACCATCCCTGCCCATCCCAGCAAAGAGTCATTATAATCATAGTAAAATAGCAATGGATGATTCAATCGTCCTCTGTGACGTTTAAATACCTTTGAGAATGACGTGCCAAGGACATCCCAAATCATTTGGGGAGAAGGTAACGAGATGGAACATTGAGTGCGGGGACTGATCCATCTTCTGGCCTGGAATTCCTTGCTCTGGCTGATGTGAGAATGTCCAGTTGTTGGAGCAGAAGAGCTTTAAGTGGTAAAATGTAAGGGTGTGTCTAGACTACAGGGTTTTGTCGACAAAAGTGGACTTCTGTCAACAAAACTATACCTACGTCTACACTGCCACTGAGTTCTGTTGACATAACGTCAACAGAACTCGGCAGTTTTGTTGACAGCGGTAAACCTCATTCTATGAGGAATAACGCCTTTTGTCGACAGAAGGCGTTATTGCATCTACACTGTCCTTTGTGTCTACACTGTCATGTCGACAAAGCGGCTTGCTTAGTCGACAGAACTGGATGTAGTCTAGACACTCTTTGTCGACAGAAGCTTTGTCGACAGTATCTGTCGACAAAGCTTCTGTCAACAAAAGCCTGTAGTCTAGACGTATCCTAAGTGGGGAGGTCGGATACCAGGAAGAAACACAAGGAGGAACGAGAAACAAAGGAGGAGCCCTGATTCAGATGGAGAAGGTAGGGCGATCAACTGGTTATCTAAGATGTTTTAAAGAAGTCTGGGGAACAACCAGGAAAAATTAGAAGCCCTGGGCCAGTCAAAGAACTATGATTTGATTGGAATAACGGAGACTTGGTAGGATGACCCACATGACTGGAGCACTGTCAAAATGGATTCCTTGAGGATCCCCTCCATGATTTTTCCAGGGACTGAGATAAGTTGCGGCTTGACCAAGCCCTGACTGGGATGATTGGGTTGGGGTTGGTCCTGCTTTGGGCAGGGGGGCTGGACTCGATAACTCCTGAGGTCTCTGCCTGCCCTGGGATTCTAGAAGTGGGGTGTAAGCTACATCTTCGATGGTCTCAAGTTGCAGTGGGGGAGGTCTAGGTTGGATATTAGGACAAACTATTTTCCGAGAAGGATGGGGAAGCACTGGGATGAGTTCCCTGGGAAGGGTAGGGGGGGGGCAATCCAGCCAATGTCCTCCCCCACCAGAGCTGCCCAGCTGTCAGACTCTGCCGCCTCCTCACCCTGCTCGGCTCCCAAACCTACTGGGCAATGAGGAAGAACAGCAGCTCAGGCTTGGAGGTACAATGCTGGTTGGCAGAACCGTCTCGTCCATGGGACAGATTGGGCCGGCCACCCTGGGCCCTGTGCTTTTGGGGGCCCCCCGGTGGCCACCTCAACCGTCCTATGAATGGTGAGGGCCGGGGGGATTATGGAGGCAGCTGGGGTCACCTCTCCCCTCCCCCAATGGGTGGGGGGAGCCAGAGAGGCCCAGAGGTCGGCTCCTTCCTGCCACCCTCTCCCCTGCCTCTGCCGCACTCGGCTTCAGTGCCACAGTGGAGGCAAACATGGCGCCCCGCCGCAGGCTGCCCTGGTGTGGTGACCCCTGCTGCCACCAAGTCCCATAATCCCCCGGGGCTGCATTGCTCTGGGGAAGGGGCTGGAGTAGGGATGAGGTAGAGGCAGGGCTTGGGGGAAGAGTACAGCGGGGGAGGGGATGGGGCGGGACCCGAGGTGGGGAGCTGCCCCAGGCCCTGTGTGGGTTGCACCAGGCCCTGCAGCCCCCTTAGGAGAGCTCTGGTTGGCTCCCCCATCTGCCTCAGCGGCCTATCTCACTCTTTGCCCCTGAGCCGGGGGTCCCCTGACAACCCACCTCCCTGCACCCCCAGGTCCATGGATTGACTAGCTCACAAAACTCCCCACGGGCAGCGCCGTCTGAGGAACCCTGGACCCCAGTCTCCTAGGATCTCCCGCCGTTCTCACAGGGCTCCCATCTCCACCCTCCTTGGAGGTGCTGTGACCTGTGTTGAGTTGCATAACCCAACCACGTTCACCAAACAACGCATTGTGCAATTACCACAGAAGTAACAATAAGCCAACAAGAGAAATGATTACATAGCCTGTATATGTGAGAGAGTCTGTCTGTCTGTCTGGTCAATAAGTCCTCCTATGCAATCAGAGCCAGGGCCCACCAAATTCGGTATGCAGCTTCCTCTTATCATAACTTAAAGCAATGGAAGGGTGCAGTTGGGCCAAGACAATGGGACTTGCCTGGAATGGGATTGCTTCTCAGAAAACCAAACAGAAGAAGGGACAGAATCAACAGGCAGGTGAAAGGGGTTGGCTGGGAGTCATTGCCCCCAGCCCTCAGTCTTGCCCCTGCTCTGAGCCCCTTCCTCTCTAGAGCACTTTAGGGAGGGTGGAAGGCAATGAAGCTCCCCCCATCCCAGATTCCTACAGGGATGTTGCCTTTGTCAGGGAGCGAAGGGAAAGTGCAGTTTGCTGCATTCCTCTCTCTGGCTGGGGAGCAGAGAGGGCGGACAAGCTGTGCTCTTTGCTCTCACTCCCTGACTGGGACAGGAAGGAGAAGAGCAAGCTGCCCTGGTGTGAATATGGGGGGGGGGTTCCCCTACCCCGTCACTCCCCCCTATTTCCCCAACCAGATACTGTCCTCTTTCATATCCCCCACATCTCCTAACCTCTGCCCTACTGGGTCAGCCCAAAGGTCCATCCAGCCCATATTTAAATTTAAATCGCGGCTTCATTTCCCTATGCTGGGTAGCCAAATCTACATACAGAGGCATGTAGTCTAAACATACCCTTGGAGATCTTTAAGAGATCTTTGAGATACTGGAGATATTGGAAGTATTTAAGAACAGATTAGACAGACATCTATCGGGGATGTCTATCTAACCATGGTCCTGACGTGCTTGTGTAGTCTTCTGAGGGCTAGACTTCACTGCCCTTCTCCAGTGTCGAAAAAATGCCGATGCCCACAGAAAGTAACTGAAGACCTAGAGTTACTCTGAAGAATTTCAGTGAAGATGGCCCCGTGGTCCCCTCGCTACATTCAAGTTCCAAAAGACACTCAAGACATGAATGTAATGAAATAACTTTATAACATCTTATGAAGAAACAAATAATAATCTAATTCTCACAGCACAACACAGCTATTGGATAACCCATGGAGATATTGTCCACAGTTACAGTAAACGTAATTAAAATCGGAACAGTTCTGTCCACACAAATGCAAGAAGAAATGGAGAGATCCCAAACACTTAGCTTTAGTCTACCGAAGTCTCAGTCTGTGCCTCTGATCATCAAATCTGCCCCACACGCTGAGTCGCTCCTTCTGCCCCCACAGGGATCTCTTGAAGAGATAGCTCCCACTTAGGTGTAAGGGTTACACTTGGTCCTGTCATGAGGGCAGGGGACAGGACTTGACCTCTCGAGGTCCCTTCCAGCCCTGGTGTTCTATGACTCTATAATGTAGACCAGGGCTACTCAACTTTGGAAGCCCTGGGGGCCACAATCATACTCAGAGCACATGCCGAGGGCTGCAACTTAAGTGTGGTTGCATACACAGGCAAATAGCTTCTGTCACACCAAGAATACAAAGCACTTCCACCATGCCCCGGCACTCCCGGCTCCTCCTCCCTGGGGGGCTAGAAACGCCGACACCCTGTACCCCTCTGTTCCAGCCAGCCCGTCCGCTTGCGTCTTTGAGTGCTCACCCCGCCTGGGAGATGCCTCGCTGTTGTGGAGAGTTTTCCCAGTGGAGGCCATGTTCAAAGGATCCCACCCACGGGCCGCGTGATGAACCCCGCGTAAACCTAAACTACACTGCAGGCCGCAAAAAAACGGGCCATGGGCTGAATGCAGCCCACGGGCACGTGTCGAGTAGCCCTGCTGTGAAGCTGTACGTTGGAAAGGTAGCTTGTGATCTTACTTCTGCAGGGGTAAACACTTGAAACAAAGACATAAATCAACCAACCAGTCAATAAAGCAAGAAACACCGACGAAGCAACAACCCAAAACTCTCAGATTCCGAGCAGAATTTTTACCCCGAAAAGGGAGAGTCACAGACTCCCATGAAGTCCACAAACGGCATCCCCATGGCTTCCATTTTATATGCAAAATGCAGCCTAAATCCTTCAGATAGATACAGTCCAATCTTTTTTAGGCTTGTGTAATTTAGCAGGACCGCCAGTGACCACAGTGGAGTAGGGATCGCTTTGAACCCCTGCATCAAGGGACTGACCGCGATGGGGACATGGGTGCGATCCGTGGATTATATTTACAAAGAAATACAGAATAAGAAACGCAGGCAAGGGAGACAGACGGTCCTTTTCTTCTTGGTGAACAGCCTCCACCCCGTCAGCTTCCTCAAAGCGTCTTTGATCTCTTTATTCCTCATGCTGTAGATGACCGGATTCATGACCGGAGGCACCACAGAGTAGAGAACAGCGGACACAAGATCCAGAATGGAGGTTGACTTGGAGGTGGGCTTCAGGTAGGTAAAGGAGGAAATGGAAAGAAAGACAGAGATGACCACGAGGTGGGGGAGGCAGGTGGAGAAGGCTTTGTGCCGGCCCTGCTCCGAGGGCATTCTCAGCACCGCTTTGAAGATCTGAACATATGACACGATGATGAAAACAAAGCAACCGAAGGCTACGCAGGCACCAAATGCAATAACCCCCACTTCATTGAGGTAGGAGCCAGAGCAGATGAGCTTCAGGAGCTGGGGGATTTCGCAGAAGAACTGATCCACCACATTGTTGCCACAAAAGGTTAATGCGAACGTGTTCCCAGTGTGCAGGGCTGAGTAGACAACACTACTCATCCAGGCACCAGCAGCCATGTGGACGCAGGCTCTCCGGTTCATCACGCGCTCGTAGTGCAGGGGGTAGCAGATGGCCACATACCGGTCGTAGGCCATGACAGTGAGTAAGGCAAGATCGGCTGGGAGTAGGAACATGAAGAGGAAGACTTGGACTATGCATCCAGAGTATGAAATCGACCTGGTGCCCAGGAGAGAGTTGGCCATGGATTTGGGGATGGTGACAGAGATGGAGCCGAGGTCAAGGATGAACAGATTTGCCAGGAAGAAGTACATGGGAGTGTGAAGATGGTGGTCAAGGACCACCGCAGTGATGATGAGAAGGTTCCCCACCAGAGCTGCCAGGTAAACCACCAGAAACACCACAAAGTGCAGAATCTGCAACTCCCGAACATCAGAGAATTCAAGCAGAAGGAACTCAGTCACGGTGGTTTGGTTGGACATTTTCTTCCTCAGTTCATGGTGTGAAGGCTGGGGAAGGAAAGAGAAGAACAATGGTCAGGATTAGAGAGACAGAAGACTGACCCTGACTTCCTTCTTCATACTATCTCATGCCATGAATGTCCAAGGAGCAGAGGATTTGACTGCATCATTTTACAGCATTAGAAGATCTGGCCCAGTACATAACTTGACCAAGGGCACCAAAGAATGGAACAGCTTACAACCCAAACGCAAGAGACCTACCAAAGACGGCCTCTCCGTTGGGTCAAACAATAGAAAAAACTTAAGGTTGACAATCAAATCCTGACACCTCATCACAGCCTGTTTACCATTTCCTAGGAAATACAAAAATGACTCACCCAGGAGTATGTCTAGACTAC
>JANRFK010006695.1:6878352-6889463 GCA_030068395.1 Apalone spinifera
CCTTTGGTCTGACCCGGTACGGCCATTCTTATGTTCTTATGTTCTTATGAGTTGTGGGCAGCCTTGCTTCTATGCCTATTGCTCCTTCCAGTGGGCTGATTCATTCCCACATCTACATAAGAACGACCGTACTGGGTCAGACCAAAGGTCCATCTAGCCCAGTAGTCTGTCTGCCGACATCTGTGGGTCCACATGAGTTCACATGGGCACCATACATTTATGGGCGACTTTTCTCAAGGCCCCCTTGACCTTCTTGTTTCTCAAGCTGTAGATGAGAGGGTTGATCAGGGGTGTCAGGACTGCGTAGAAGACAGAGAACATTTTGCTCAGGTCTCTTAGAGTACTAGTGTCTGGGAACATGTACACAATGATTATGGTGCCATAGAAAATGATAACCACTAGAAGGTGGGAAGCACAGGTGGAGAAGGCCTTTTGCCTCCCAATGGTGGATGGAATTCTCCAGATGGTGCTGATGATACAAACGTAGGAGATCAAGGTGAACAGGAACGGGAAGAGGGCATTTAGGGCCGTGGTGAGCAGACTAAGCCAGGTGATGAGTGTGATGTCATTGCAAGAGAGTTTGAGCACGGGGAGAAAATCGCAAAAAAAATGGTCAATTTCATTGGGGCCACAGAATGTGAATCGGGACACAAAACAGATGATTAATGTACAGTTCAGAAAGCCGCTTAGCCAAGACCCAGCCGCGAGCTGGAGGAGAAGCCGGCCATTCATCAGGGTGGCGTAATGCAGGGGTTTACAGATGGCTAAATACCGGTCGTAAGACATGGCGGCGAGAAGACAGCATTCTGTCGGTACCAGGGAGCCAAAGAAATACAATTGCACAATACAGCCCCTCACAGAGATGGTCCTGTCCCCCGTCAGGAGCCCGGCCAGCAGCCGGGGCAGGATGGTGGAGCTGTAACAGACCTCCAAACAGGACAGGTTCCCCAGGAAGAAGTACATGGGGGTGTGGAGGTGCGGATCGGCCGTCACCAATGCCACGATGAGGAAGTTCCCGGCCATGGTCAAAATGTAGATCACAAGGAACAGCAGGAAGAGAAAAATGTGCAGATGAGGGAGGTTCCTGAATCCCAAGAGGATGAACTGAGTGATGACTGTTCGATTGTCTTCTTCTGTCTTCTCCATTAAGGCCATCTGGGTAAAGAGACAAACACAGGTAAAACCTCTCTAGTCCGGCACCTTCAGGACCCTTCAGAGAAGTTGCCGAACCACAGGAGGGGAATATTGGAGTGAATTCTTGTTATTTCACCAGAGCAAATAAACTGACCCATGCAGGTAATGCTGTTCAATAATGTTTAATCATCCTTGTACACCCAGCCTACAGATACCCATGGCCAATCAGGCCTTTTCATAACAAAGTGTCAGCATTGTCACACTATTTTACTGCATTGGAGCAAGGAAAGAAATACATAAAGCATAAAAAGCATGCTTACGCTTAGCAGCACTACCAACCTTTCCTCTGCTTGTTGGGCTCTTTGGGGGGTAATTTAGGGCTAAATAACAGTACGAAACACAGAGCCAGGACTGGGGACTGTAAACAAACTTCCTGGGAGCACAGGAAACATGGCCACACCCATGACACGTGGAGATCCAGCTAACTCAAATCGTGCCGGACCATGGATGTTGCCGGACCGGAGAGTGCCAGGTAAGAGAGGTTCAACTTGTGCTAATTTGCAGAGATAGATCATCAAAGATACAAAGATGAACTCCTATTGGCATAGAGTCAAATTTTAAACATATTTAGGTACCAGAGGGATTTTCAAAAGCATTTAGATATTTATACTCATGGTATAGCCAACTAGATGTCTAAATACCGCTGGAAATCTGATCTTTGATGAAGGCTTGAGGAAGCTGACTAATGGAATATTTGAAGACAATTAGCTGATTTTAAAATCTCACTAGATATCTACCTACATTTTAGGCACCTAAACACCATTAAAGTGTTGCTTGCTTTTACTGAATCAGCACCGTAAACGAACAGTGTAAATCAACAACCCATCTGTGGTTCTGCAAGGACCAAATCCAGCCAAATTCAGCTTCTCTGAGAAACAACAAGAGACCTCTCGTGAATAATTCCACCAGGTCTAATTCTGAGCATGCAGGAACGATTTTTAATTGGTGTAACAACTGAATGGGTGTCACTTGTCTAGGAAGCATTCCCAATTCCCAGCTGTCCGTGTGACGTTGGAATGAGGACCTTTGAAGGTGGAGTACATGTTTGGCATACATTCCTATGTATTAAAAAGTTTTCCTGTTTCACTCAATACATATATGGGAACTGGGGAAGGTATCAGATACCACTTTTTACTTTAGGGGTGATTGGAAACTCATATTTTGTTTGTTTCACAGAAAAAAAATGTTGATTTTTTGTCAAAAAATTGACAGCCATA
This sequence comes from Apalone spinifera, assembly GCA_030068395.1. NCBI lineage: Eukaryota > Metazoa > Chordata > Testudines > Trionychidae > Apalone > Apalone spinifera. Next base: position 6,880,764 of record JANRFK010006695.1, read on the forward strand.
TTTTGGGGGGGACTCAAAATAGACGTTTTTCTACCATAAGGTCAAAATTTGCCTTTTGACAACTTTTTTTAGTTCAATTTTTTTGAGTTTGTGTCTGGGGTTTTTTTTTTCTTTTTTGGTAACATTTCCCATGGAAAGCCAAAACTACTCATGGAAAAACTAGTTGAAAATCCCAATTTTCCATAAAAAATTCAGTAACAATTTAATGGCTTGCCTTTAACCAGTTGTATTTAACACATTATCAAACAAAGTAACATAACCCAAACAAGCTTTATAAAACCCTCCTATCTATCTATCTATCTATCTATCTATCTAAATTTTCCTCAAAGAAATGGATAAATAAGTAGTGAACCTGGATGAAGATTGTCACTATTATTAGCTGCACTTAATTGCCATTGATACATCCGATCAATTGTTGTGTGAACAAATCATCATTCAATTTAGAGAAGCTATAATCAAGCTACAGAGACGGTCTCGCCGACATGCAGGGACCTGTACACAGGTCATATCTTCCCAAACCAGCTATTATTTTTTCTTTACTTTTTCAAAACAACTGATTCGGCATGGCCCAGTAAAAATATGGCTATATGGGAAAAACAATAAGGTGGATTGAAAGCTGCCTAGATCATCAGCTCAATGGATAATGACCAATGTCTCGATGTCTAGTTGGCAACTGGTTTCAAGCGGGGTGCCCCAAGGGTCGGTCCTGGTGTCAGTGTTATTGAACATCTTTCTTAATGATCTGGATGAGGGGATGGGTTGCACCCTCAGCAAGTTTGCAGATGTCACTAAGCTATGGGTAGAGGTAGATACGCTGGAGGGCAGGGATAGGGTCCAGAGTGACCTAGACAAATTGGAGGATTGGCCCAAAGGAAATCTGATGAGGTTCAACAAGGACAAGTGCAGAGTCCTGCCCTTGGGACGGAAGAATCATAAGCCCTGCTACAAGCTGGAGGCTGACTGGCTAAGCAGCAGTTTGGCAGAAAAGGACCTGGGGATTACAGCGGATGAGAAGCTGGATGAGAGTCAACAGGGCGCCCTTGTAGCCAAGAAGGCTAATGGCATATTAGGGGGCATTAGGAGGAGCATTGCCAGCAGATCCAGAGAAGTGATTATTCCCCTTTATTCAGCATTGGTGAGGCCACATCTGGAATACTGCTTCCAGTTCTGGGTCCCACACTACAGAAAAGATGAGGACACATTGGAGAGGGTCCATCAGAGGGCAACAAAAATGAGTGAGGGGCTGAAGCACATGACAGGAGAGGCTGAGGGATTTGGACTTCTTTATTCTGCAGAAGAGAAGGTGAGGGGGGATTTGAGAGCACCCTGAAAGAGGGATTCCAAAGAGGATGGAGAGAGGCTGTTCTCAGTGGTGGCAGATGCAGAACGAGGAGCAATGGTCTCAAGTTGCAGTGGGAGAGGTCTAGGTTGGATAGTAGGAAAAAAACTACTTCATTAGTAGGAGGTGGTGAAACACTGGGATGGGTAACCTAGGGTAGTAGTGGACTCTCCCTCCCTAGAAGTTTTTAAGTCCCAGCTTGACCAAGCCCTGGCTGGGATGATTGAGTTGGGGTTGGTCCTGCTGTGGGAGGGGAGTTGGAATTGATGGCCTCCTGAGGTCTCTTCCAACCCTAATCTTTTACAATTCTGATTCTATGAAATAGTGTAAAAACCCAAAACAAAAGTGCGCTGTTTCTCATTCTTACACTAAACTTAGAAAATTGAAGCACTGTTGTGCTTAAAAGTTAGTGTGAAATATCAAAGAGCAGAACCCAATACAAGCAATCAAATAAACTGTGAAACTCTAGGACACAAGAGGGAAGGCTCAAAAACTAAGAGCGAGAGACAGACAAATAGGTCCCATATCCTCCAACAGGCTTATAAAACCACAAACAAAACAAAGCACATAACATTTTTGATGGAAAAATTTCAACCCTACCTAAAATTTACCTTTCGTTGTGAGTACGAAGTGGTTAGCGATGGGAAGAATGGCAGATTTCTCACTGGTGGCTGTTTTCCACCATCAGTCTCTTATCGTTGTCTTCATATACGCTCACTGTTAATGTTCTTTTCTATTGTTTCCTTGATGAGATGTCCTGCTATCCTAGGTCCTCCGTTTGGCTTGTGCGTTACACCAAAGCCCCGCATACATTTTCTCTGGGTTATTATAGGCTTTGTAAAAGAAACCAGCCCCTCCCAGGCAGTTGGTGATAGAAAAATCATAGCGGAAACTGATTGCATATCGTCATATTTAAATTAGCTTGATGCTTGACTATATGCTATTTTGCATTTCCAAAGAGAGCAATTGATTAGACTGGAGAAATATCGCTGAGAAATAATTGCATCAAGTCCACATTTTCAGGTGGGAATAGCCTACGGGACTGACACGATTATGTGAGACTTTGGTTGGGATTTTCAGTGGCCTTGATGAGTATTAACCATCTAACGCCTTTGTGGAGGCATGGGGGTGTCAGGCACCTACTTCTCATGGTCTCTTGGAACACCCCAGCCTGTGCTGATAGATACATGGAAGGTTTCAAGAAAAGGACAAGACTTAAAGAGGCTTTTGTGCAAAATCTTGCCGCCTGTCTACACTGGCTGCGAGTATTTGCGCAAGAACACTGACTTTGTAATGTAGAAAATCAGTGGTTCTTGCGCAACTACTCTGACGCTCCCACTCAGGGATAAGCCCTCTTGCGCAAGTATTTTTGCGCAAGAGGGCCAGTGTAGACAGCCAAGTTAATTTCTTGCACAAGAAAGCCCGATGGCTAAAATGGCCATCGGAGCTTTCTTGTGCAAGAGAGCATCTACACTGGCATGGATGCTTTTGCGCAAAAGCAAATCTTTTGCGCAAAGGCACATGCCAGTATAGACGCTGTCTCGCGCAAATACTTTTAACAGAAAAACGTTTCCGTTAAAAGTATTTGCGCAAAATCATGCCAGTCTAGATGCAACCTGGAGGTATCCCGGAAAAACTCTGCCGCATCCAGGAAACTCATCCACTTTTTCGGAACTGTTTCTAGAAAGTGGGTGCATTCTTTCAGAAGTCTTGTATTCCTCATTTTATGAGGAATAAGAGATGTTCCAAAAGAGGAGGTTTTCCCCACATTTGGCCCCGTGTAGATGGGTCAAATGTTGGAAATGCCTCTTCAAAAAAAAAAAAACCCCCAAAAAAGCCTGGAAAAAGAATTCTGTCTAGACATAGCCTGAGGGTACATCTACACTGTATTGTAAAGGATGGATCAGACTCAGATGGGAGACCAAACTTCCTGACAATCCACATGCAAACCTTTCAGAGTCCATGTGGGCTTTGGCTCTAATGACATTGAGTCTGTCTGGTAAATTGCTGGTGGAAGAGATACACAGAAAACCCCCAACCACAAACCTATAGGAGTTCATTGATAGACAGTAATAGCCCCCTGTCTTCTGAGGTTAAGGAGAATAATTGTTCTCCCTTCTCCTTGTAACATCCTTTTCGGTACTTGAAAGCCCTTCCCACTGCCATGTTAGAGAAACTGAAATAATATTAGGAATACCAATTCATCACATGTTCATTTTGCCCTCGTGCCCTTGAACCGTGTTTTACATTTTCACAAAGACGGCTGGGGACCCGGATGGGATTTCTTAAAAAACATATCCAGTTCAAATTGCAGCTCTCCACTGAGATTTTCACTCTGGATTAGGGTCTGCTTTTACCTACATACCTAAAACTGAATGGGAGATACAAGTCTAAAATATCCTCTGTGTCTTTTTCTATCACTCAGAGTGCTTTGATTGATAAGAACTTGGAGCATTTAGATGGTTCCTTTCTGACTCTGATTTGATTTATCCCCATTTCAATCACTTCCCCTGAAAATGTTCGGAAATCCGATGTAGCTCCAAAGTCTTCCTCAGGGCCTCCTTGACCTCTCTGTTTCTCAAGCTATAGATGAGAGGATTAATGAGAGGCGACAAGACAGTATAGAAGACAGAAAACACTTTATTTGGGGCTCTCAGTGCACTTGTTAGCAGCAAGTGTAAAATCAATCATTTATTTTGCCCCATGATTAAGCTGTCCTGTAGTGACACTTTTCTGGTGACCTTTGTATTGGCCTCTGTAGACATTGTTCTCCCATTTCTGTTGACCCTGATATCCTATGTGTGTATCATCTCCACCATCCAGAGGATCCCATTTACTTGGAAACAAAAAGCCTTTTCCACCTGCTCCTCCCACATCATTGTGGTGAAAGTTTTCTGGATTTCCATCAGACAACCAGCCGGCAAGTCAACCACTAGGATTCAAGGAGGAGGGGAGTTTTCCATTAGAGGAATGAAAGCAAATTAACCACCAGGTGAACTCCATTGGATCCATTTGATCGATTAGGTGTACCTGATGTCCCAAAAGCAAATCAGACACCAGGTCAACCCTACCTCATGGGTTTTCGTGCTATCTTGAAAGTCACCAGGTCATCCCAATAAATCAAGACAGTAGTCTCGCTATGGACTTGTGGCCACCCCAGCCCTCAGGGGCTCCCAAGCCCACAGACAATGCCCTAGCTGGTCATTTACACTTGCTGGTCACAAGGCTCTTGCTCTTGTTCTACAGGAGGCTGAAGGAAACCCCCCTGTTATACACACCCCCTAGTGATTGGCTTGCTTTCAGGACACCAGGTCAACCGTTTGGGATCCTTAGGTCAGTGTTTAGGATTCAAGGTGGGGGGTAGAAGTTGAGTTGGTGTCCTGGAATAAAGCTGGCACCAGGTCAACCCCATTCAACACTATTGGTTTAGTGGAGGGCCTGAAATCAAGGTGGCCAACAGCTCAACCCATATGTCTTCCAGGGGTGAACTGATTGTCCTTAAAGGAAGCTGGGCATCAGGTCAACCCAGTAAGATCCTAATGGTTTACCTGGTGGCTTCAAATGAAGCTGGCCATCAGGTCAACTCCTTAACTTCTATGGGGTTTACCTCGTCTCCTGAAAGGACGCTGACAAGTAGTTCAGCCCCTTTGAATTCTCTGGGTTTTACTGGGGTCTGGAAGTAAGTGGGTCAGTAGGTCAACCCCATTGATGTCTATTGGTTTACCAGGTGTCCTAAAAACAAACTGGTCACCAGGTGAATCAAATTGGATCCCTTTGGTTGACTAAATGACCTTAAGGCAAACCAGGACCATGGACAAACCTATGGCATACCATGGGTTTACGTTGCTGCCCTCAAAGCCACCGGGTCAACCCAGCAGGGCAAGACAGCAGTCTCACTCTGGCCATATGGCCACCCCAGCCTAGGAGCGAGGGGCAGGCGCCCTCAGGACTTCCAAACCCACAGACGAAGCCCTGGGGAACCTCTCCCATTGACACTTGCTGGTCACAAGGCTCTTGCTCTATAGGAGGCTGAATGAAACCCCCCTGTTATGTTAACACCCTCACCACACACACACACACACACACACACACACACACACACACACACACACACACACACACACACTAACTCACAGTGTAGATGGAGCCTATGGATTTACCTGCTGAAGTCAACCGCTTTGGAATCCATGGGTGTACCTACTGTCCGGATAGGAAGCTGGCCATCAGGCCAACCCCTGTAGACACTATTGGTTTACCTGGTGTCCTGAAAAGAAGCTGGCCATCAGCTCAACCCCTTTAGACTCTATGGGTTGACCTAGTGGCCTGGAAGGAAGCCAATCACCAGGTCAATCCTTTCAGATCCTTGGGTCTGTCTTTAGGATTCAAGGGGGTGGGGAGAGTTTCATTTCATGTCCTGAATGAAAGATGGACACTAGGCTAACTCCATTCAACACTACTGGTTTATCAGAGGGCCTGAAATGCAGTTGGCCACCAGGTCAACCCCTTACCTGGACTCCTGAAATGCAGTTGGCCACCAAGTCAGCCCCATTGAGTACTCTGGGTTTTACTGGGGTTTGGAAGCAAGCGGGTCAGCAGGTCAACCTCATTGATGTGTATTGGTTTACCAGGTATCCTAAAAGCAAACAGGCCACCAGGTAAACTACACAGGAGCCTTTGGGTTGACCAGGTGACCTTAAAGCAAACCACGTCCCAGGCTAAACCTATGGCATAACATGGATTTTTCTGACATCAAGGCCACCAGATCAACCCAGCAGGGTGAGACAGCAGTCTCACTCCGGCCATGTGGCCACCCCAGCCTAGGAGCGAGGGGCAGGCGCCCTCAGGACTTCCGAACCCACAGACAAAGCCCTCGGGAACCTCTCCCATTTATACTTGCTGGTCACAAGGCTCTTGCTCTTGTTCTACAGGAGGCTAAAGGAAACCCCCCTGTTATACACTCAGCAATGAGGACTCCCTCCGTGTGGGCAGAGGTGAGACCCAGCGCTCCAGGGACGAGGTGTCTGTGGACGTTCCCGCTGGAGCAAAGAACGTCAGCAGGCGCGACTCTGCCATAGACGGAGTCATCTCCACTTGAGCAAGCTAGATTCTCCGCAACCTCAGACACCCCTTAATGCCAGTGGACGTGACCCTGACTCTGAGAGAGACCCCAGATAGAGAGAGACAGATGGGGTGTCCCTCGACTGGGCCCCCCGGGGCGAGATTCAGCCCAGCTGCAGCAGATTACACAAGGTACTCAGGTGAAGAGGGGACTGGGGGAAGAGCCAGGCTGAAGGGCTTCTGGGCTCTGATCCCCTCTGTGCACCAGCCTGAGCCCCCCAACTCAGGACCTTTCCCAGCATGTAACCTGCCGAATAAACCATGTGACACATCTCCGGGCCAAGCTGTCAGAATGAGGGGAGGGAAAAGGGAGGCCCTGACTTTGCCCAGGCTGGGCAGGGAATCCCCCCAGCCTTCTGGAACTACCCTGTGGGGAGAGAGCTGGAATTCCAGCCCTTTGGGGCTTCCAGAGCCGGGTTCCACGGCAGTTACACTGAGAGCGGGGGAACCCCAAAAACCCTCTCCTGTGATTAGGAGCAGAGATCAAACAGATTCTGTCCCAGCAGATTTCAGAATAAAACACTTGGCCTGTCTGCTTTCTTCTCTCCATTTTTTTTAAATGTCTGTTTTAACATATTTCTATTTTGTACCTTTTCATATACGTAATTCCACTTAGATGCCTTCCTATATTTTATTGTTGTATATGCATTATTGTCAATAATTTTATTTTTCCTATCATTATTTTTATTAGATTTGATATCTTATCATTGCTGTTATGACGCGTGTTGATTTATTTTTAGTACTTGTTTGCAATTTGTTTGTTACTATTGTTAATTGACCAACTATTTTTTTAAGTTTAGTTATACATTTATTTTATTTTATTTGAAGACTCTTGGCCAGCTTTCATTTTGGAACCTTTTCCTCTACTAGTTTTGAGACCGAGAACCAAGGCCTGTGTCCACCCTCCGCACTGTAGGGAGGTGTAGCTGTAGATGCAGCATTTAAATTTAAAGGATTTAACTGAACTTCATGAAATGAAGCTGGCCTTCAGCTCAAGCGCTTTAGAATGCATGGGTTTACCTGCTGTCCTGAAAGGAAGTTGGCCATTAGGTCAACCCATGATATTCTGTGGGTTTACCTGGTCTCCTGAAGGAAAACTGACCACCACGTCAACCTTTCGGGAACCTTGTGTCAACCTCTAGGATTCAAGGATGGGGGTAGAAGTTTAATTGGTGTCCTGAAATAAAGGTGGACACCACGTCAACTCCTTTGGATTCCAAGGGTTTACTGGTTGTCCTTAAAGGAAGCTGGCCATCTGGTCAACCCAGTAGGATGCTATGGGTTTACCTGGTGGCTTCAAATGAAGCTGGCCCTCAGGTCAACCTCGTAGCTTCTGTGGGGTTTACCTGGTCTCCTGAAAGGAAACTGACAATCAGCTCACCCTCTTTTCATTCTCTGGGTTTTCCTGGTGTCTGGAAGCAAGCGGGTCAGCAGGTCAACCCCATTGAAGTCTATGGGTTTACCAGGTGTCCTAAAAGAAAACTGGCCAGCAGGTAAACTACACTGGAGCCTTTTGGTTGACCAGTTGACCTTAAAGCAAACCACATTTATTAAGGGCACAAGGACAAAGTATTCCAATGCATAGAAAAGATAGGAAGTCTGGTGAGCGATCGCCCTGGCTTACCCGAATGATCTAAAAATTAAAAGAAAGAGTCCTTCACAACCTAGAGAAATACAACCTACATGGGGCTACTATAAGGTGGGTGCATAATCAAAGGGCTAACCATTCCCAGAGAGTAGTTATCCATGGTTCAGAATCACGTTGGAAGGGTACATAACAAGTGGGTTTCCACAGGATGAAATTCAATAAGGACAAAGGCAAAGTACTCCACTTGGGAAGGAACAACCATTTGTGTGTGTGCGTGTGCGTGCACATGTGCACACACACACACACACAGGGAAGTGACTGCCTAGGAAGGAGAACTTCAAAAAACATTCCAGGGGGTCGAAGTGGATCACAAGTTTGCCAAAAAAGCAAATCTCATTCTTAGATATATTTGCAGGCATTTTGTAACTAAGACACGAGAAGTCATTCTTCCGCCCTACTCTGTGCTGATTAGGCCTCCGCTGGGGTATTTGTGTCTAGTTCTGTGCACCACATTTCAGGAAAGATGTGGAAACATTGGAGAAGATCCAGAGAAGGGAAACAAAAATGTTTAAATAAGAACGGCCAGACTGGGTCAGACTAAAAGTCCATCTAGCCCAGTGTGCTGTCTGTTGACAGTGGCCAATACCAGATGCCC
>JANRFK010006695.1:6894918-6908598 GCA_030068395.1 Apalone spinifera
GAAGAGGGGACTGGGGGAAGAGCCAGGCTGAAGGGCTTCTGGGCTCTGATCCCCCCTTTGCACCAGCCTGAGACCCTCAACTCAGGACTTTTCCCAGCATGTAACCTGCCAATATAACCATGTGACACAGCTCCGGGCCAAGCCGTCAGAATGAGGGGAGGGAAAAGGGCAGCTCTGCCTCCGCCCAGGCTGAGCAGGGAATCCCCCCAGCCTTCTGGAACTCCCCTGTGGGGAGAGAGCTGGAATTCCAGCCCTTTGGGGCTTCCAGAGCCGGTTCCACGACAGTTACACTGAGAGACAGAGAGAGTGGGGAAACCCCAAAGCCCCTCTTGTGTGATTGGGAACTGAGATCCCATGGATTCTCTACCCTCAGATTTCAGAATAAAACATTTGGTCTGTCTGCTTTCTTCTTTCTCTCTCTCTCTCTTTTATTTAAATGTCTGTTTTAAAATATTTCTATTTTTTACCTTTTCATATATGAAATTTCACTCATATGCCTTTTTTTGTTATACACATATTTTTCATTTATGTGTCTATAATTTTATTTTTCCTATTATTACTGTTATTAGATTTGATATCTTATCATCATTGTTGTTATTACATGTGTTGTTTTTAGTACTTGTTTGCAATTTGTTTGTTACTATTGTTCATTTACAATACATTTTAAGTTTAGTTGTACATTTACTTAATTTTATTTTAATTTATTTTATTTGTAGACTCTTGGCCAGCTTTCATTTTGGAACCTTTTCCTCTACTAGTTTGGAGACCAAGAACCAAGGCCTGTGTCCATCCTCCGAACTGTAGGGAGGTGTAGCTGTAGATGCAGCATTTGAATTTAAAGGATTTAATTGAACTTCATGAAATGAAGCTGGCCTTCAGCTCAAGCGCTTTAGAATGCATGGGTTTACCTGCTGTCCTGAAAGGAAGTTGGCCATTAGGTCAACCCATGATATTCTATGGGTTTACCTAGTCTCCTGAAAGCAAGCAGGCTACCAGGTCAACCCTGTTGGATTGTTAGGGCTTACCTGGTCTCCTGAAAGCAAGCTGACCACCAGGCCAAACCTTTGGGAACCTTGTGTCAACCTCTAGGAATCAAGGATGGGGGTAGAGGTTGAGTTGGTGTCTTGAAATAAAGGTGGACACCCGGTCAATCCTACTGAACATTTTGGTTTACTGGAGGGCCTGAAATCAAGGTGGCCTCCAGGTCCACCCTTTTGGATTTCAAGGGTTTACTGATTGTCCTTAAAGGAAGCTGGCCATCAGGTCAACCCAGTTGGATCCTATAGGTTGACCTGGTGGCTTCAAATGAAGCAGGCCAGCAGGTCAACGTCTTAACTTCTATGGGGTTTACCTGGTCTCCTGAAAGGAAGCTGACAATCAGGTCATCCCCTTTGCAATCTCTAGGTTTTCCTGGGGTCTGGAAGAAGGCAGGTCAGCAGGTCAACCCCACTGAAGTCTATTGGCTTACGAGGTGTCCGAAAAGCAAACTGGCCACCAGGTAAACCACATTGGAGCCTTCTGGTTTTCCTGGTGTCCCGTGTGGGCAGAGGTGAGACCCAGCGCTCCAGGGACGAGGTGTCTGTGGACGTTCCCGCTGGAGCAAAGAATGTCAGCAGGCACGACTCTGCCATAGACGGAGTCATCTCCACTTGAGCGAGCTGGATTCTCCGCAACCTCAGACACCCCTTAATGCCAGTGGACGTGACCCTGACTCCGAGAGAGACCCCAGACAGAGAAAGACAGATGGGGTGTCCCTCGACTGCTCCCTCCCCCCGGGGTGAGAATCAGCCCAGCCACGGCGGGATACACAAGGTAGTAGGTGGAGAGGGAACTGGGGGAAGAGCCAGGCTGAAGGGCTTCTGGGCTCTGATCCCCTCTTTGTACTAGCCTGAGTCCCCCAGCTCAGGACTTCTCACAGCATGCAACCAGCCTCCCATCTCTAAGCCCCCTGTCCTGAGCCCTCCATCTCTGAGGACACCTGCCATCCCCTTCCCTAGTTCCTGAAACCCCAATCTCTGCCCTATGGTCTCCAGACACACAACCTTTGCCCTGAGTCACCCCCACCTCTAAATTCCCTGCCTTGGACAATCATGCAAATGAGGTGCACACATTTTCCATTTAATTAAAAAAAGACCCAAAAACTTTACTACGGTTAAGGACCAGAGCTACGCCCGGTACATCTGCTAAAACATCTAGTCCCTTTTCCAAAATTTGACCATTGTTTCATGGATTCTTCCTCATGACCAATTTTAAAATCCAGATAGGACTTTTTTTCCCTAGAAAGGTCTTCCCCCAGTCAAGGAAATTTTATTTGGGCAAAGACATAGGACCTATGGTGTGCAGGAGGTCAGAGTAGAATGCCTTCTTAGTTGAGCAGAAAGGAATCTAGGGGTTATGTGAATGTGTGTCAGCAGTGTGATGCTGTTGCAAAAAAAACCAAACATGATTCTGGGATGCATTATCAGATTTGTTGTGAGCAAGACACGAGAAGTCATTCTTTCGCTCTGCTCTGCACTGGTTAGGCCTCAGTTGGAGTATTGTGTCCAGTTCTGGGCACCCCACTTCCAGAAGGATGTGGAGAAATTGGAGAGGGTCCAAAGAAGAGAAACGAAAATGATTAAAGGTCTAGAGAACATGACCTATGAAGGAAGGCTGAAAGAATTGGGGTTGTTTAGTTTGGAAAGGAGAAGACAGAGAGGGGACATGATAGCGGTTTCCAGGTATCTGAAAGGATGTCACAAGGAGAAGGAAGAAAAATTGTTCTCCTTGGCCTCTCAGGACAGCTTATACTGCAGCAAGGGAGGTTGAGATTGGACATTAGGAAAAACTACCTGTCAGTCTGGGTGGTGAAACACTGGAATAAATTGCCCCAGGTGGTTGTGGAATCTCCATCCCTGGAGATATGTAAGAGCAGGTTGGACAGACACCTGTCAGGGATGATGGTCTAGATAGTGCTTGATCCTGCCGTGAGGGCAGGGGACTGGAGTCGATGACCTCTCGAGGGCTCTTCCAGTTCTAGTGTTCTAGGATTCTATGTTCATGCTTATCTGGGAGCCGTCAGTCTACAAATGTTCTGTGCAGCCCTGGATGGATGCTCCCAGGGGGTGTTTGGTGCCCGCCAGGGCTGGGGTGTGCTTATGGCAGACTTTCCAAGTGGAGACTGTGCACACTAAGAGGGGACATGTTGTCTGTAGCCATTGGATCACTGAGCAGACTGTAGCTAGTCTGGAATAGGGTTGGGATCAAGGGAGTCAGGAGAAGACCAACTTCTCCTTCTCTGTGACTGGCCAGATGCTGAGGGAGGAGTGGAGTTTGCATGCCCATCAGTGCCTGAGAGACTTAACACTGAAAAGGGTAGGTGCAAAGTGAGTTTGGGGCCCCCACCGCATTTCAGCAGCCGCTGAAGGGGGGTCTCCTTTTTTACAATACCAGTGACACTTTATCTTGCCACTTAGGCATCTGAAGTATGAGGTGCCTAAGTCCCTTTCTTAATACACCTTAAGGCTCCTCATTTTTTCAGGAATACAGGATCTGTCAAAAAAGAGTTTATTTTCAACAGATCCGCATCTAGACTGCCGGGTTTTTTTTGAAAAAGCTCTGTTTCGAAAAAAAAAAGCGGTGGCCATGTTTATGCTAATGAAGCACAGGATATTTAAATCCCTGCTTCATTAGCAATTTCGATGTGCTTGATTTGCATCCCTCTGTTGACAGAGGGATGCAGTCTAGATGTACCCCGTAAGTCTAAGGGCTTCCTTTCATGTGCAGTTTCACCCTTCTCCTGTCAGCGAAGATAATCCATTTCCCCAAGGGACGGGACTGGGTTCTGTGCTGTTCGTTAGCTCTAATTTACCCCTAAATGTCTTCTAATGGCCTAGCCAGCAGTGGAAGTGTTGGTGATGCTCCTAGATCAACCGGACCTCCCCTGGTTCATCAAATTCTCCGGTTCAGCACCGGTCAGGTCCCGAGGGTGTTGGACTAGAGATATCCAACCCGTAAATGCTTGTAGTTTTAATGTCTCAAAAGACGTTAGACTACAGAGATCAAATAAACAGATTTTTATCATGGCTACATCTACACTGGCAGCTTCTTGTGGAAGAACTCTTTTGAGGAAGAGTTCTTGTGCAAAAACACTTCCACAAGAGAGCGTCTACACTGCCATGTGCTTTTGCACAAGAGATGTGCTTTTGCACAAGAGCATCCATGGCAGTGCAGACGCTCTCTTCCGCAAGAAAGCTCTGATGGCCATTTTAACCATAGGGGGGCCTTCTAACGCAAGAAATTCATGTTGTCTGTCTATACTGCCCTCTTCTGGAAAAGCTCTTGCGCAAGAGGGCTTATTCCTCGTGGGGAGAGGAATAACTCTTCCAGAAGAAGCCGTTTTACAACGCTATACTGTAAATTTACTTCTGGAAGAACGCTCATGCAGTGTACACAGCCGGCAAGTTTTAGCGGAAGAACGGCTGATCTTCCACAAGAAGTAGACATAGCCAAAATGTTCTGACTCACTAAGACTGCATGCAAAATATGTCTTTACACAATAAGCAGATTTTCAGACATATTTAGGCACCTTGTGAGATTTTTCAGAGGCATCGGGGCAACTAACGGTCATTGAAGCCACTGAGTTTTCTGTTTTATGAAAATCACACTCGTTAGCTAATTCTGGCCTAAAGAACCCGGTCCAACTAATGTGCTTCAACACAGCTCCACAGATGTTAATACAACCTAAAGGCCACCTAGTATAAATCAGAGCAACTTGTTTGCAGCTGATGCAAAACATTCGTGTTCCATGGAATGAATGGACCTCAGTACAAATTAACGTCTACAACTATTTACTCCTCCTATAGGACTTATTCAAGGAACAGCAAGCTATGTAAGAACCTTGGGAAGACTCCTATTTCACGGCAAATGGGAAGATTTTCCTGAAGGCCACTTTGACTTCCTTATTGCGCAACCTGTAGAACACAGGGTTCAGGATGGGAGTCACCAGGGTGTACATGATGGCCACCATCTTGTTTTTAGCCAGAAAGTCACTGGAGGTGGGTGAGATGTAGGTGTAGATGACGGTGGAGTAGAACAAGATTACCACGAGCAGGTGAGAGGAGCAGGTGGAGAAGGCTTTCTGCTTCCCTTGGGAGCTCCGGATTTTCAGGATGGCGATGATGATGAAGCTGTAGGACGCAGTGGTCAGCAGGAAGTTCCCCATGGCTATGAAGATGTCTGCCAGGAATACCATGACTTGGTTGAGGTACGTGGAGCTGCAGGACAATACCAGCAGAGGTGGGATCTCACAGAAGAAATGCTGGATGAGGTTGGGCCCACAGAAATCCAGACGCAGCATCAGCAAGGTGTGCACCAACGAACTGCCGATACTGACAGCCCACACACCAATGGCTAAAGTCATGCAAACTCTCTTGGTCATGAGGTTGATATAATGCAAGGGGTGGCAGATGGCTACATACTGGTTGCATGACATGACCGTCAGGAGCATCAGCTCTGTGGCCCCAGACATAGTGAAGGCAAAGAGCTGGGCCATGCAGCCCTCAAAGGAGATGGTTTTCTTCCCCCACAGCCGGTTATCCATCATCTTGGGCAGAACTGAGGAGCTGCACATGATGTCGAGCGTGGCCAAGTTGGCGATGAAGAAGTACATGGAGGTGTAGAGAGGCGGGTGGAGGACCACAGCCACAATGATCAAGGAGTTGCCCAGGATGGCAGCTGTGTAGAGGCACAGGAAAAACGCAAAGAACAGCCCCCAGTGGTGAGGATGTTCCAAGAGCCCCTGCAAAGCGAACTCGGTCACGCTGGTGTGGTTACCGGGTTCCATGGCTGGAGAACTCCTTCTGCAGGAACAGAGAGTAAACCTGGTGTCAGGTATTTTCACCAGAAACTTCAGCAATAGGGCCATTGAGCCATTTAGACAGAGCAAGAGTGACATGGAGGTAGGGAAAGGGACAGAGACAGAACTTGCAACTTCTACGCATTTAATGATAGAATCACAGGGTATGTCTAGACTACAAAGTTAATTCGAAATAATAGCAGTTATTTCGAATTAACTTTAATAGCGTCCCCAGAGGCAAACCGCTATTTTGAAATAAATTTCAAATTTATTTATTTCGAATTTGGCAAACCTCATTCTACAAGGAGTAACACCAAATTCGAAACAGCTATTTTGAATTAAGAGCTCTGTAGACACTGAATTTGAAATAGGGGGCCTCCTGCCCTTCCCAGGGAGCCTTGGTGGCCATTCTGAGCACAACCAGGAAAGCTCACAGCCCCGGAGACATTCAAGGGGTAAACCCTGGACACAGTGCCTGTGCCAGCTCCAAGCCTGCCAGCCCAGAGCCAGCAGTGGCCACCGGGGCCCCTGACCCAGTGGCCCCAAAACATGAGCCAGCAAGCCACTGGCAGCCAGCCCTCCACCGCTCCCCAGGGGCAGTCTGCCAGCTCCCAGGAGCCTGACAGGGGCTGGAGAAGGTGGGAGCCTTCCTGGTCCAGGGTGGAGATCATGGACCTTATTCAGGTTTGGGAGGGATGCCCCCAACATCCATGATCTCAGCCCTAGACAGAGGAACACGGCCGTCTATGGCAGGATAGCTGCCAGCCTGGCCACCAAAGGCCACATGCGAACCCAGGAGCAGGTTTTCATGAAAGTCAAGTTGGTCCAGTGAGATCCCCAAACCTGAGCCCTGAGCTTCCCCTCCCCCTTCTTCCCCTTGCTTCCCCCTTCCAGCTCCCTCCTCGCAGGTTTCCCCCTCCCTTCTCCCATCCTCTCTCTTCCCCTCTCCCACCTCCTTTTCCCAGTCTCCCCAGAGGTTCATCCCCCCCCCCCCCCAGTTTTGTTCAATAAACCCAGTTTCTATTTTTGAACATACGTGTCTTTTGTTTGACATCAGGAAGGGGGGCTAGGGAGGGGTAAGTGGAAGGATGTGAGGGAGGAATGGGCACGATCCCCCAATGGGGAGGACCGTGGAGGCTCCGAGGGCTCCTTGAGATGGATGCTCTCCCTCAGGGCCTCCTGGATCCTGACAGCACCCCGATAGACCCCCGGATGGCAGCCTGCAGCAAGTGCAGCTGGGCTGATGACAATGACCCCACGAGATGCACCGGCGTGCCCAGTGGCAGCTCTGGCTCTGTGTGGCCAAGTGCTGTGGTGTCCCAAGTGTGGGCACTCAGGGCACTCCAAGACAGGACTGCTTTGCTGTCCCTCATCGAGGTAGACAAGCAAGCGGGGAACCCTGAGAACTGTCTGTCTGGGGTGGGGGTCGGGTCCCTTTAGGCATGGAGCTCAGTTAGCCTCAGGCAGCAGCCCCACACACTAAGTCCCAACCTGATACCCTGCCGGCACTGGTTCCGGCCTTAACTTCGGTTCAGGGTCCACTCAGTGTGCACGTGCTATTTCGAAATAGCAAAACGCTATTTTGAGATAACTTTTGTATATAGATGCGTTATTTCGAATGAGCTTAATTCGAATTCACTATTTTAACTTAAGTTAATTCGAAATAGTACTGTAGTGTAGACATCCCCACAGAATCCTGGATCTGGAAGGGACCTCGAGAGGTCACCAAGTCCAGACCCCTGCCCTCACGGCAGGACCAAGCACCCTCTAGACCATCTCTGACAGGTGTCTGTCCCACCCGCTTTTAAATATCTCCAGGGATGGAGATTCTACAACCTCCCTAGGCAATTTATTCCAGTGTTTCACCACCTTGAAAGGCAGGAAGTTTTTCCTAATGTCCAACCTAAACCTCCCTTGCTGCAGTTTAGGCCCATTGCTTCTTGTCGTGTCCTCAGAGGGCAAGGAGAACAATTTTTCTCCCTTCTCCTTGTAACACCCTTTTAGATACTTGAAGACCTCTATCATGTTCCCTCTCAGTCTTCTCCTTTCCAAACTAAACAAGCCCAATTCTTTCATTCTTCCCTCATAGCTCATGTTTTCTAGACCTTTCATCATTTTTGCTGCTCTTCTCTGGATCTTCTCCAGTTTTTCCACCTCTTTCTTGAAATGTGGTGCCCAGAACTGGACACGATACTCCAGCTAAGGCCTGCAATGCAATACATGACCCAACTGAAGAGGATTAAAATATGTTAGCACAAAAATCTGTCTGAATGACTGAATCTCTGCTCTCCCAGCACAGAGAAGGGAAAAATAACTTTCACAATGTTCTCTGACAAAGGTGCATGAAAGCCATATGTTTGGTTTACTGCCTGAGAGAAGATTTCACCATCCGACTGGAAAATCAATCCACACCCATAATCGAATAAATGATCAAGACTCCAAATTGTAAACTCATCTCGCGAAATAGACCATTTGCAAATCAGGACACCGGCAGTGACTGTAACCTACGCAACATGGATGATAGAAAAATAACAATCATTTGTAGGAAGTAACATATTTATATATTTATAAAGAAGCAAGATGCACAATAAAAGAATTTGGACTCCCTGTTGGAAATCAGTTAAAGCTACGTTGCAGTCAACAGGGTTGAATCCAAGAGCTACGCTGTTATACAAGTTGTGTAAATGGGAGGGGAATTGTGTCCTCCACAAATTAAATTTGAAGAGAAGTTACATGGCACTATGTACATTTTGCTTCTTTGGAAATATCATCTGCATGATCTGATAAGTATGGCTTACTGCGTTACATTTAAGTCTCTCTTCACTGTCTTCTGACTTTCGTCTTCTTTCTTCTCTACATCTGTGGATTTTCCTCCCATTCCAGGTGCAGGAAACCTGAAATCAGGGGAGTTACTGAACAGTAAATCTGATAAAAATGAGAAAAGCTTCTCGGCGAATAACTGTAACTAGAGGTGAGGTTTTATCAGACTGATTTTCTGTATTTCATAATATAACAACTTTAAATTGCCACCCTTTGGGTCACATTTCAAATTGGACTGCAAACTTTGAGAATACAGAGAATAGATTGAGAAAGTGTCACTCCTTACATCAGTGTTACCATATTTCATTTCCATTATTTTAGGTTCAAACACAATAGCGTGCAAGTGAACTCCAAAAGTGTAAGTGAATTTCCATCAGAATTACACTGGACAAATTGAGATCAAAATATGGTCCAAGATTCATCAACATACCTGTGAAAACGTGTGTGCTTGCAAAGCACATTTAGCCAAATTACAAAACATGAAATAAGACAGACATTAAATTTGGCTCAATTTCAAAAGCCTATAAAGGAATTAATCATTTGACTCTTATTACGTTTTACTGCCTGTTGGTGCCACGTACAATTGCAAACATTGAAATGCCCACTAGAAGAAATCAGAAGGAATCATTTACAAGCATGTAGTGTGAGAAAGCAAGCCAGAAAGAAAGACACAAGCAAATGAATATTCTCACCTCTCACTCAATCCTGAAGTTGGAAGATAGGGATCGAGTCCAGAGTGACCTAGACAAATTGGAGGATTGGACAAAAAGAAATCTGATGAGGTTCAACAAGGACAAGAGCAGGGTCCTGCCCTTGGAAGGGAAGAATCCAAAACACTGTTACAGGCTGGGGACCGACAGGCTAAGTAGCAGTTCGACAGAAAAGGACCTGGGGATTCCAGTGGATGAGAAGCTGGGATATGAGTCAGCAGTGTGCCCTTGTAGCCAAGAAAGCTAACGGCATTTTGGGCTGCATTAGGAGGAGCATTGTCAGCAGATCTAGAGAAGTGATTATTCCCCTTTATTCAGCACTGGTGAGGCTGAATCTGCAGTATTGCGTCCAGTTCTGGGCCCCCCCACTATAGAAAGGATGTGGACGCTTTGGAGAATGTCCAAGGGATGGCAATGAAAATGATTCGGGCGAGGCTGAGGGATTTGGGCTTATTTCATCTGCAGAAGAGAAGAGTGAGGGGGGATTTGAGAGCAGCCTTCAACTCCCTGAAGGGGGGTTCCAAAGAGGATGGAGAAAGATTGTTCTCAGTGGGGGCAGATGGCAGAATAAGGAGCAATGGTCTCAAGTTGCAGTGGGGGAGGTCTAGGCTGGATATTAGGAAAAACTCTAGGAGGGTGGGGAAGCACTGGGATCGGTTCCCTAGGGAGGGGGTGGACTCTCCATCCCTAGAGGTTTTTAAGTCCCGGCTTGTCAAATTCCTGGCTGGGATGATTGAGTTGGGATTGGTCCTGCTTTGGGCAGGGGACTAGACTCAATGACTCCTGAGGTCTCTTCCAGCCCTAGGATTCTATGATTCTACACTGAACTGTATGTCAATTTAAACACAGCCTCTGGCTGAGATATGAGTTCTTGAAGATGATCACTCTTTATAGCTAGTAACCTTCTGCAGGGAGATCTTGCATCCCTTGTGACGGTGGAGGAAAGTTCACTTTCAAACAAGGCCTCAAAGGAGAAGAAGGCAACAGGTAAATTGGTACCAAAAAAACCACCAACCTTCTCCATCAGTGACCCTTACTCCACATTGAATCATCTGAACCAGCTCTCCCCACTGGAGTGTCTCCTCTGCCGTCAGCGATGCAATTTATTGGCCTCGTACCTGGGCACCTCGGTGTCAGAGTCCCTGTAGCCACGGAACCAGGGTCCTAGAACTGTGCTGTGAGCGCAATATATCCTAGAAGCCTAGCACTGGAAGGGACCTCAAGAGGTCTTCGAGTCCAGTCCCCTGCCCTCCTGGCAGGACCAAGCACCATCTAGATCATCCCTGACAGGTGTCTGTCCAACCTACTCTTAAATATCTCCAGTGATGGAGATTCCACAACCTCCCTGGGCAACTTATTCCAGTGTTTCACCACCCTGAGAGGCAGGAAGTTTTTTTCCTAATTTGCCTTTCAATGCTGTCATTTAAGCCCATTGGGTGTATAAAATGATGCAGTGGCTGGAAATGGACGCTGGACAAATTCTTACTGCAAATCAGGTGAACATATTTAACGATGACAGTAGTTACACACTGATACAACTTACCAAGAACTGTGCTGGACTCCCCATCCGTGACCAGTTTTAACTCAAGATTTGATTTTTTTCCCCACACAAGATCTGCCCTAAGAATTGTTTTGGGGAAGTTTTCTGGCCTGGGCTTCGGAGTGAGTCGACTAGAAGATCACAGTAGCCCAGTCATGACTTGGAATGTATTAATCCATCTATAATTACAAACATAATTATAAGCACCATCAAGATCAGGGGTGGGCTGGATCTGGTCTGCCAAGGTTAGACCCCAGTAGCCCCCCCACACCGGGTTATTTACCTGTGCCTTTGTAGGTTCAGGGAATCATATTTCCCATTCTCCGGGGTTCACCATTCCTGGTCAATGGGAGCAGCAATCGCCCGTACCTATAGAGGTGCAGGTAAATATAACAGCAGCAACCCACCATGGGCTAACCCTTGAAACCCACCAGAATTTTATTGCCCACCCTGATCTAGATCATCCCTGACAGGTGTCTGTCTAACCTGCTCTTCAATATCTCCAGTAATGGAGATTCCACAACCTCCCTAGGCAATTTATTCCAGTGTTTAACCACCCTGACAGGCAGGAAGTTTTTCCTAACGTCCAACCTAAACCTCCCTTGCTGCAATTTAAGCCCATTGCTTCTTGTTCTATCCTCAGAGGCCAAGGAGAACAATTGTTCTCCCTCCTCCTTGTAATACCCTTTTAGATACTGGAAAACCACTATCATGTCCCCTCTTGGTCTTCTCCTTTCCAAACAAAACGAGCCCAATTCTTTCAGTCTTCCCACATACCTCATATTCTCTAGACCTGTAATCATTTTTCCTGCTCTTCTCTGGACCTTCTCCAATTTCTCCCCATCTTTCTTGAAATGCGGTGCCCAGAAGTGGACACAATCCTCCAACTGAGGCCTAATCAGTGCATAGTCAAGTGGAAGAATGACTTCTTGTGTCTTACTCGCAACCCTATTGTTAATGCAGCCCAGAATCATGTTTGTTTGGTTTTTTTGCAACAGTGTCACACTGTTGACTTATTTTTAACTTGTGGTCCACTCTGACCCCTAGTTCCCTTTCTCCAGGACTCCTTCCTAGAGAGTCACTTCCTATTCTGTGTGTGTGACACAGATTGTTCCTTCCTAAGCGGAGCACTTTGCATTTGTCCTGATTAAACTTCATCCTGTTTGCCTCACACCATTTTCCAGTTTGTCCAGATCATGTTGAATTCTGACCCTATCCTCCAAAGCATTTTTAATCCCTCTCAGCTTGCGATCATCTGCAAACTTAATAAGCATACTCTCTATGCCAATATCTACATCACTGATGGAGACATGGAACAGAACCGGCCCCAAACAGACCCCTTCAGAAACCCACTTGTGATGCCCTTCCAGCATGACTGTGAACTGATAAAAACGATCTCTGAGAAGAGAAGGGTTATGGGCGGTGGGGCAGGGCCGACAGAGCAGGGATGGTGGGGCAGGATGGAAGGGCAATAGGAAAGTGGTGTGCATCGGGAAGCCAGAAATGGAAGGGCAGGGGGTGCCGATGAGGACCGGTGAACATGGGCAGGAGTGGTGGCTTCCGTGTGTGTGCGGGTGGGGGGAATTCCAGAACTGAGGAAGCAGGGGGTGAGGGCTGTAGGCGCAGACCGAGGACAGAGGCAGTGCTGAGGATCATAGGCAGCCCAGAAAATCCTGTCACAACCCAGGCACACTGGCTGATCTGTCACTGAGGCCTGCACGCCGGACGCTGCCTCTCTCCCTGCGGCTGGGCCAGGCTGCCTGGCGGACCCAGGGGGAGCCTCCGGTGTGTTTACAGTTCGGTTTCCCACAATCCACCCCCCTCGCTAGGCCGGGCTGTGGGGGAATGAAGGAATCGCCTTCCCAAAGGGCCACACAGGCCTGACCCCGTCACTGCCCACAGCCGGGGCGACTGGCCACGGAAACCAACCGGTCCCTTCCCAGGCCTAACTCCGCTCAGCGCCTCTGACTCTCCTCTCTAATCAGCCCCCCCGGGCCTGGCCCCCCGCATCTCCCAGCAACGCTCCCGGCTAATGACCTCCCGCGGGACCCACTTAAACAACCGGCAACTTTGCTTTTGCCACCAGCCTTTAATTGTTGGTGAGGTTTGTTGGCTTCCCGGCCGGCACGGCACTGCTCCGAGTGCTGGCTAAGGCAGAAGGAGTTGTAATGAGCCAGGAGTCTTCCCGTAAATCCCACTGAGAGGCAGGTGCTGTCCGGCTAGCGTGGGGCTTTCTTGTTAGTAGTCGAGTTGCTAACGAGGATGGTTTAATGAGCACAGGATGAAGCAAGGTTTCTAGCTGATGATTATTTGTGTCCTAAGAGTCAGGGATATCAGCCTGTTCCACACGATGCTGCCCAGGCTGCGTTCCCGCTGGGTCTGCCCCTGCCCTTCTCTGATCAGACCCCTAGGGCCAGCCGCAACCCCAGGGCCAGCACCTCACACACCCTGGGCCGCTCCCCATGGCCGCTCCCCGGCCAGCTGCAGGGACGGCTTCTGTGACAGTCGGTCTCCCGGGCACCACCGCCCTGAGCTGTGTGAGAGCCCCACCTGGCCCAAAGTCAGCTCTAATCCCCCCGTCTGGCCTGGGACGCTCATGGCTCACATGGACACAAGCAATGAGCCTGGCAGGGACGAGGAACCAGGATGTGTTTTGAATTTGAGTTTAGTGACCATGACTGTGAAATGCACCCGCACGACAGTTGATGCCCAGTGACATGCCTGTCCCAATTAGTGATAGATAGATAGATAGATAGATAGATAGATAGATAGAT
>JANRFK010006695.1:6908698-6939289 GCA_030068395.1 Apalone spinifera
ATAGATAGATAGATAGATAGATAGATAGATAGATAGATAGATAGAGGGTGTAGGCATGAGGCAGTGAATGCCCCAGTGAATTACTGGAGACCTCTTGAATTTTTACCTGGTGGGTCAGGTGGAGGGTAAGTCCTCCTCCGCACAGGATAGGTTCTCCTAGAACCTGGCCAGCGGTTCTGGCTTTTTGAAGATCCGAGCCTACGTCTCTGTGAAGGGAAGTAAGACCCGCTGCGTAATTTCAGCAATGATTTTGTCCTTCACTCAAATGTCTTTATTTAGTCTTTAGTCTAGCGCATTTTCATTGTGTTTCCAATGACGAGGCCTGATACTCCTTGGTTATGTTCACCCCCATGGGGATGGCAAACGCTCCTCTCAGCTCTGGATTTTGCAAGGACAATGACAACCTGTTAGCAGTGGCTAGCTAAGCACTAAGGCTGAGTTCCACAATGGTACTAAGGGGGCAAGTATGCTAAGGGGGCAAGTAGTACCGATGTAGCAGCATATTCAAAGCCACCTTTCATGTCAAAGCTGCACTGAGGCTACTGGGGTTTAAAATGTACAACAGGTTGAATCTCTCTAATCTGGCATTCTTTGGTCTGGCAACATCTGTGGTCCGGCAAGATTTTAGTTATTTAGATATCCACTTTTCATGGGTTGGCCAGGTTTCCCACAGTCTCTTGAAGTTTGTTTACAGCCCCCAGTACTGGCTCGCAGTCCTATGTGGTTATTTGACTCTGATTTACCCCTAAATGTCTTCTTCGTACCCAGCAAGCAGTGGCAGTGTTGGTCATGCTGCTAGAAAATATTGACCTCCTGTGGTTCTTGCAAATTCTCTTGTTCGGCACCGGTCAGGCGCTAGGGTGCCAGATTAGAGAGGTACAACCTGTACATTAAAGCACACTAGGGAACTGCCAGTGCAGGGTGTGTCAGGAATAGTCTTTTATAGGTAATTAAGTGACTACTGAGTATCTTTAGACATATGAATGACATTAAACATTTGGTACTTTATACTTCTGTATCTTACACCACTTATCACACTGATTAATCACAGAATCCCAGGGCGGGCAGAGACCTAAGGAGGTCATTAAGTCCAACCCTTTGCCCAAAGCAGGACCAACCGCAACTCAATCATCCCAGCCAGGGCTTTGTCAACCTGGCACTTAAACACCTCTAGGGATGGAGATTCGATCCCCTCACTCCCCAGGGAACCCATCCCAGTGCTTCACCGCCCTCCTAGGGAAATATTTTTTCTTAATATCTAATCTAGACCTCCCCTACTGCAACGTAACACCATTGCTCCTCGTTCTGACATCTGCCCCTACTGAGAACAGCCTCACTCCATCCTCTCTGGAATATCCCTTCAGGAAGTTGAAGGCTGCTCTCAAATCCCCCCTCACTCTTCTCTTCTGCATGTTACATTTTAATACAGTTTCCTAACTTTTAACAGGCACTAAGGTTCAAAATTGAAAGGTGTCTGGGCACTTAATGGGACTCTCAAATGCACATGGACACCTGACCTGCACTGCCATGGGTGGCTTTTAGCTTCCCAGGCATTCTGTGAAAATTCCAATAGGTGTCTCTCAGTCTGACCTGTTGTGATTTTCACGTAACCCAAACATTTGCTCACAGGTCAGTCTGCAAGGGAACGGAGACACAGGATCAAGGCTCCCTAATGCCCCCTGCACGTATGTAGCAGAGAACAGCATCTGTACCGAGCCAGGGGCCGGCACATTCTAGAAAAGTTCAAGAAAGTCTGTGGAGACCCAATCTCCAGGGGCACATCCGAGGAATACAAATTGGGGTTATTTGTGAGACCTGCTCAATTGCCGTCCGTAAACAAAGCAGGTAAGGGGAAAGGCACCCGCAGGGTAATGAAATGAGAATGGAACGAGATGCTAATCAGCATAGAAATCTGTGTAATGAGTAGGAGGATGGTTATGGAACGTTTAAATGTTTGATGTGTAAGTGGACGATAAAGATGGCTCCCTCTTTTGCAGTGATTTTTTTTCCTCAGAATCCAGAAGTGCTACATTCTAACGAGAGACTACGGGGTAGGAAGTTGGGGTTTGGCTAGTTCTCTCAACAAAAGCTAAAAAGCTAAGTCCTCCAAAGTGTGTGTATGTGTGTGTGTGAGAGACTACCCCAAAATATTACTTAAAACTCCTTTATCTACCATACATATTCAAGAAAGACTGTGGGTCTGTGTATCTCTGTGTGTGTCTGTCTGTGTGCGTTTGACCAAGAACTCTTCCTACACGGAAAGAACTAGGGCCACCCAATTCAGCAGGCAACCTTCTTTGATCATGACTTAGAACAGTGTAGGAGTTGGGTGGTACCCGGAAAATGGGATGTGCCCGGAATGGGATCGCTTCTCAGAAAACCAAATGGAAAAGACGAAAAGGCAGGTGAATGGGGCTGGTTGTGGGTGTGCCCCACTCCTCTCTAGGATTACCCCAGTCCCAGTTTTTCCCCACCCTTTTAGGGACCTGCATGGGGGACTGAAGATCCCTCCTTCCAAATCATTAAGGAATATTGCCAGCTGCTCCCCTGCGTCAGGGAGCGAAGGGAAAGTGCCCAGTTTGCTGCATCCTCACTCCGGCTGAGGAACGCAGGGGGGAGATAAACCTGGACCTGCCCCAACTGGGGGACATGCACCCCTCCCCCGGCTGTGCCCATTGAAGCTGCAGCAGCCATGGAGAGGCTCACCTGGTCTCACGCTGCTGCAGTGAGAAAGGGCTGGAGTTGTCCTGTCCCTGGGGCAGCCAGCACCCTCCTCCCCCGCCCCGCACCAGAGCAATGATTGAAATGAACCATGGACCCTTTCATTCTGTGTTCCAAACCCCCCAAACGAGTGGAGAGAAGGACCCGAGGGAGGCCGGGTAAATCTGCTTGTTACCAAACGGTCTACACGTTCGGGGTGATCCCAGCTGGTCAGAGAAAAGCATTTCCCACGGAAAATCACCACCACGTCAGTCACATATGTCTACGTCTTTCCTCTCTCTGGCGCGTGCTGCCTTTGTCTATCCCTTTTTCAACTCCTGAGGGCATAAGAGACCACAACGGCCCCTGCCACAGGGGTGCGGCTCTCCCTGCAGCTGCAGGAAGCTGAGTCAATGAGACAGAAACCTACAGGTGGACGGGTCACATCACTCAGACATGGGTTCTTTCCGTAGCCCAAAACACCCCTTGGTTCATTTCAGGGGAATTTATGTGTCTCACAACTAGTGAGTCCAGTGTATTGTGTCTCCACTGAGAGGTTCAGAAGCATGTAGGCACCTACAAATCCTCGCTCTCAATCCACATAGCTGCAGTGAGACATCTCTCTGAGCGCCTGAATGCCTGTAACGATCCGGCCCATGTGGTAGCATTGGCTCTCTCAGCTGTGGCCTGGGAAATAAGGATGGTGACTGCCCTGACTCTGTCACTAACTTCCCGTGTGAAATTCACCCAACCCCTCCATTCCTCAGTTTCCCTCTTTGTCAATTCAGGAGCTAACGCTGCTCACCCTCTTTCAGCACATCGCCGGCGTTGTGCAGGTGAGAGAGCTCCGTGAGCTTCTCCCAAGTCTGCCAGGGGAATGAAGAGATTGTCGTGGAATTCCCCTGTCTTTGGGTCAGGCCCTCGGTAAGCATGGAGCTTGGGTCATTAGAAGGCAGGAGCAGCTCGTCTCTGTACCGGACTTCGCTCCTGTCTCCTGATGCATCCCCTGGTCAGATCCTTTCCCCTAATTTCTCCTCATTTAATAGACAAGTAATTATGGCTTAGAACCTAAGAACGGCCACACTGGGTCAGACCAAAGGTCCATCCAGCCCAGTATCTTGTCTACTGACTTTGTCCAATGCCAGGTGTCCCAGAGGGAGCGAATCGAATAGGTAATGATCAAACGATCTCTCTCTTGCCATCCATCTCCACCTGCTGACAATCAGAGGCTACGGATACCATTCCTTACCCTCACTGGCTAATAGCCTTTTCTCCAGAGTCCGAAGGGCTGCTGGGCCCTTCCAAAAAGCACTAAAGTTCTGGCTACCAGGGAGAACTTTCCAACCCGTTGGAGAACTAAATAGCCCTGGAGAGGACAGCAACTGGTAGATGGAACGAGGTGGCCAAGAGAAAGGCCTAATGAACTTTGCCAAATTAGGCTCCCTTGGAATAAGGAGAAGTGCAAGGTGGGATTTTCAAATGAGTCGATGGCAATCAAACATCTACCAAAGAATAAATGACACTGAGAGCTGGGTTTTTATCACCTCCAGGCTCCTTTCAAAATCCCAGTTAAAAGGGATAATGAATCATTTCTTTGTCACAGTAAATTCTTAGTTCCACATTTCAACTAAGTGAGGGGGCATAACCCACCCCTGCAAAACCGGGGCCATTCGCTCTGGTTTATCATGTCTCAGTTTGTAAATCAGTGAGAATGAAAGAATAGACCACTAGGCCTGGTAGTGAACTCGAGAGGGCATCCAGTCCACGGCAGGACCAAGCAGTGTCTAGACGATCCGTGACAGGTGTCTGTGTGTCCAACCTGCTCTTAAATGGTGATGGAGATTCCACAACCTCCCTAGGCAATTTAATCCATTTAATCCAGTGTTTAACCACCTGGACAGCTCTGGGTCTCTTTTTGAAAAGACTTTCAGAGCTGATGCTGACAAACATTGGGGAAAAGCCTGGCAGTATAATTAATGAACAAGTCATCTCTGTCGGGTGCATCAATCCGTATGAAACTCCTTTCCAGTCACAATTATAGATTTTGATGTCTGCAATAGCCTTGGCAGAGATTTATTATTGTTACTGATACTTTGGATGAGCAAGAGCAGGAATGTAATATTGACATTCCTTTGCTATTTATTGAACATTTCATAGCGGCACAAAATTTGAGACTGGGTTAGATTGGCAGGCAAATGCTGGTAGACCCTGAAATGCCAAAACCAAAAAGCTCTACAAGGTGTTATTACACCAAGGCTGTGTCTACACTGGGCCACTTATTCCGGAAAATCAGCCGCTTTTCCGGAATAAGCTGCGAGCTGTCTACACTGGCCCCTTGAATTTCCGGAAAAGCACTGACGATCTACTGTAAGAAATCAGCTGCTTTTCCGGAAAAACTATGCTGCTCCCGCTCGGGCAAAAGTCCTTTTTCCGGAAAACTGTTCCGGAAAAGGGTCAGTGTAGACAGCACAGTAGTGTTTTCCGCAAAAAAGCCCTGATCACAAAAATGACGATCGGGGCTTTTTTCCGGAAAAGCGTGTCTACATTGGCCACGGACGCTTTTCCGAAAAAAGGGCTTTTCCGGAAAAGCAATTTGCCAATGTAGACGCTCTTTTTCCGGAAATACTTATAACAGAAAACTGTTCCGTTTTAAGCATTTCCGGAAAATCATGCCAGTGTAGACGTAGCCCGATTGTAATTTTTGAGAAGAGCCCCACGAATGCGTCAAGGATTAGACTGTTCACCGGGTAGCGACAGATTGAAGAAGCCCAGTCTAGTAGCTTATTGAAAGAGAGGTGTAGGTGGCAATTAACCACAACATAAAAAGGTGTTCATGGGGAGTCAGTCCAGCACAGTAAAGTACAGCACAACACTGTGGCTGGAAGTGTCAGCCAGGAAAAACCAGACTGAGACATTAGAGAAAAATTGGGAATAATTAACTTTTGTAGCCATTTACTAACCATCCTGGTGGATTCTCTATCGGTGAGAATTTAAAAAACAAGATAATGTTTAAAAAAACCCTTTCCCTCCTCTAGACATTGTTTGGAGAAGTTTGCTGCCCTTTGCTACACAGAAGGCGAGATGAGATAACGACATTGGCTACCCACGCCTCAATACTTTGGAAATCTGGCAGTTGGTGACTTGGGAAGACCAATATGCAAAAGAGCTTTGAAGTTTCAGTGCCAGACTTTCGAAGGTATTTAACAGGCAAAAGGTTCAGAGAGACAATTGCTGGGATTTTCAAACGTCTCACTCGCTGAAGTGTTTTTGTAAATCTCCACCGGTGCCATCTAAGCTCTTTAGAAACTTCTCACCTTTAGAGTCCTGATCAACTAAGCTAGTTTTGTTATGGGACTTAGACCTCTAAATGGTTTCCACACCTTTGCAAAGGTCCTGTCTAACAACACATAAAACAAAACTGCCCCTCAATTACATCTCTTTTCTCTTGACAGATGGAGCTGGCATATGGAGTAGGGAAGGGAAACCAGTCCAATGGACAGGAGTTTATCCTTCTGGGATTTCCCGGCAATCAATATTTGCAGATCTCTCTTTCTGTGGTATTTACCACAACGTACATCCTGACAATTGCAGGAAATGTTTCAATAATAGCTCTAGTCATGGTCAATCCACACCTCCAAATGCCCATGTACTTTTTCCTTTCCAACCTCTCCTTCCTGGAGATCTGGTACACCACAGCTTGTGTCCCTAAAGCCATTTCCATCTTCCTAGGGAAAAGTAGAACCATCTCCTTCGTTAGTTGCATCCTGCAGATGTACTTCATTTTCGCCCTGGGCTGCACAGAGTTTTTCCTCCTGACCGCCATGGCCTACGACCGCTATCTGGCCATTTGCTATCCATTGCGCTATAGCACCATTATGAGCAACACCAGGTCCTCTCAGCTGGCCCTGGGCTCCTGGATCTCTGGTTTTGTGATTCTTTCTCTCCCAATTTCACTAATATCCAAGATGTCCTTCTGCGGCTCTAATGTCATCAACCATTTCTTCTGCAGCACCGATTCCTTGGTCATTCTCTCCTGTTCAGACACCTCTGAGTTTCAGTTGGCAGCTTTGACCATAGCAATCATCATCATTCTGGGATCGTGCTTGATAACCGTGGTCTCCTACGTTTGCATCATCTCTACCATCGTGAGGATCCCATCAGCCCAAGGCCGGCAAAAGGCCTTTTCCACATGCTCTGCTCATCTTATTGTTGTGATTATGTGGTACGGCTCCAATATCTTCCTTTATGTTAGGTATTCCACACAGCACGCTTTGGAAATCAACAAGATTGTCAACACTTTGAGCATTATCATAACCCCGCTGTTAAACCCTTTCATCTACACTCTGAGAAATAAAGAGGTGAAGAAGGCTTTCTGGAAGGTATTCAGTGGGACATGAAGTTAGCTTTGAAGGACTTTCATCTTACTGGCTTGATTATCAACTTATTCTCCTGTTTGCATTGGACATGGAGAGGCCTTGGCAAAATGGTGCTACCAACAGAAGAATCTTTGATGTTGCTCCTCTGTATGTTAAACTTTTGAACACCTTTGTTTTAAGCCTACAACCTATTCATTTCATTTGGCGACCCCTAGTCCTTCTGTTCTGGGAATTTTTCCTTATTCACCTTTTCCACACTAATCATGATTTTATAAACCTCTATCATATCCTCCCCTAGCCTCCTCTTTTCTAAGTTGAGCTGTCTAAATCTTTTTAATTTCTCTTCATATGGAATCTGTTCAAAACCCCTAATCATGTTTGTTGCTCTTCTCAGAAACTTTTTCAAATCCGACATATTATTTTTTTTAAATGAGGCGACCACTTCTGTACACAGTATTCAAGATATGGGTGTACTAAGGTTTATATTAAGAGTTTACAAATCCTGCTGGAAAGCCATAAGAAGTGGGGTTCCACAGGTGTCTTTTTTAGGACTGGTTCTGTTCATCAATGATTTACATAGTGGCATAAAGAGGACACATAAAGTTTGCAGATGATACCAAGCTGGAAGGGGTTGCAACTGCTTTGGAGGATAGGGTCATAATTCAAACTGATCTGGACAAACTGGAGAAATGGTTCAAGGCAAAAACAGACGGGAAGAAAATATGCTAATGAGATCACAACTCGTGCAATGAGTCCCTCATTAGCTTATTTTTTGCTGAGAAAACTCATACTGTTGACGTAGCCTAAGGGTTTATCTGCTGTGCTGAAATAAAACTAGCCATCAGGTGAACCCCTCTGGAATCGATGGGGTTTCCCTGGTCTCCTGAAAGGAAGCTCACAATCAGGTCATCCCCTTTGCATTCTCTGGCTTTTCCTGCAGTCTGGAAGCAAGTGGGTCAGAAGATCAACCCCACTGAAGTCTGCTGGTTTACCTGATGTCCTAAAAGCAAACTGGCCAACAGGTAAACTATATTGGAGCCGTTTGGTTTTCCTGGTGTCCCAAAAGCAAACCAGGTTCCAGGTCAAAGCTATTCCATATCATGGGTTTAACTGCTGCCCAGAAGGTCACCAGGTCAACCCTGCAGGGATTCCTCCAGACCTTTCATCTTTTTTGCTGCTCTTCTCTGGACCTTCTCAAATTTTTCCCCATCTTTCGTGAAATGTGGTGCCCAGAAGTGGACACAATGCTCCAATTGAGGACTAATTAGTGTAGAGCAGAGTGTGAGAATGACTCCTCATGTCTTGCTCACAACTCCCCTGTTTTTGCCTCCCAGAATTATGTTTGTTATTTTTGCAGCAGTGTCACACTGTTGATTCGTATTTAGAGAAGCCTGTCACAACCCAGGCACGTTGGCTGATCTGGTACGGAGGCCTGTGCATTGGGCGCTGCCTTTCTCCCTGCGACTGGGCCGGGTTGCCTGGTGGACCCAGGGGGACTCTCCAGTGTATTTACAAATCGGTTTCCCACAATCCACCCCTCATTGCACCCCTTTTCTAGGCCGGGCTGCGGGGGAACTAAGGAATCGCCTTCCCAAAGGGCCTCGCAGGCCTAACACCGTCACTGTCCACAGCAGGGGCGACTGGCCACAGAAACCAACTGGACCCTTCCCCAGCCTAACTCTGCTCAGCGCCTCTGACTCTCTTCTCTAATCATCCCTCCCGGGCCTGCCGTCCCCCCCGCATCTCCCAGCAACGCTCCCGGCTAACGGCCTCCTGTAGGACCCGCTTAAACAACCGGTAACTTTGCTTCTTCCGCCGGCCCTTAATTGCTGGCGAGGTTTGTCGGCTCCCCAGCCGGCGCGATGCTGCTCAGCTCTCTGGCTATGGCAGGAGGAGGTGTAATGAGCCATGAGTCCCCGGTAAATCCCACCAAGAGGCAGGTGCTGCCTGGCTAGTTGGGGGGGCTTTCTTGAGAGTAGCCTTGTCGCTAATGAGGATGGTTTAATGAGGATGGCAGGACGAAGCAGGGTTTCTAGCTGATGATTATTTGTGTCCTAAGCCAGAGTCAGTGACATCGGCCTGTTTCACACGACGCTGCCCAGGCTGCGTTCCCGCTCAGTCTGCTCCTGCCCATCTCTGAACAGACCCCTCAGCTCAGCCACCACCCCAGGGCCTAGCACCTCACATACCCTGGGCCGCTCCCCGCGGCGACTCCCCAGCCAGCTGCGAGCAATGGCTCCTGTAACAGTCGGTCCCCCTAGCATCACCGCCCTGAGCCATGTGAGAGAGAGCCCCAGCTGGCCCCTCGTCAGCTCCAATCCACTTTTCCGGCCAACGGGGCTCGCGGATCACACAGACACAAGCAATGAGCCCGGCAGGGACCAGGAACCAGGACGTGTTTTGAATTCCAGTTTAGTGACCATGACTGTGAAATGTGCCCACCTGACAGTCCCTGCCCAGTGAATTCCTGTCCCAATTAGTGATAGATAGATAGATAGATAGATAGATAGATAGATAGATAGATAGATAGATAGATAGAGGGGGTGTGTGGGGATAGATAGATAGATAGATATGATGAGAGAGAGAGAGAGAGAGAGAGATGTGACTCTGTTCAAATTGAGATAGATAGGGAAGGGGCAGGAGAACACAAGTTTGATTACACAAATGGACAAAGAGAGAACTGGTAGGTGATACTCCAGGACGACAAGTGCAGACGTGCAAAATCAAAGAGGCCCTCCCATCTCATCTGCAGATCTCTCTTCGGCTAGGCCTTTGGTCCTGAGGTCCTGGGGACCATGCTGGCATAAGGTAGTGGATGCCCAGTGCGTTACTGGACAGCTTCTTAAGTTTTACTAGGCAGATCTGGTGGAGGAGAAGTCTTTCTCCGCACAGGATGGGTTCTGAGAGAACCTGGCCAGCAGCTCTTGATGGGAACAGCTGACAAGGCCTGTGTTCTACCCCCAAACACATCAGCTCTCATCTTGGTTGCTCATTTACATGCAGCAGCTCGGACCGACACTTGAGAAGGGGGGGGGTCCCTGCTGCCACACCTGGTAATTCGATCATGAGTCTCAGATGGAATCCAGGGGCTGTAAAGTCACGTTCTAATTCTCTCGCTCGTCTGACATCGTTACAAGATTAGATTCTGCCGCAAGGTCTAGTTCTTACTCCGTTCAATCCCCTGGCAAATTGGACTGGTAATTTTTGATGTGCCTAAAGGAATTTAGTGCCCCAAACATCATTGATTTTAATGGGAGTCGGGCACCTAACTCCCTTGGCCTTCTTGAAGATCCCAACCTATGTCTCTGGAAAGGGAAGGAAGACCTACTGCGAAACCTCAGCAATGATTTTGTACCCTCACTCAAATGCTATTTAGTCCTTAGTCTAGCATGTTTCCATTGTGTTTCCAATCAGGAGGCCTGATATTCCTCGGTTATCTTCACCCCTCATGGGGATGGCAAATGCTCTAGTCAGCTCCAGATTTCACAATCACAATGACTTGGTAGTACTGGCTAGCTAAGCACTAGGGCTGAATTCCACAATGGTGCTAAGGGAGCAAGCAGTACCAATTTTTCAGGGTATTCAAAGGCACTTTTCATGTCTAACCTGCATTGAGTCTACTGGGGATTCGAAATGTACAACAGGTCGAACCTCTCTAATCTGGCACTCTCTGGTCTGGCAACTTCTGTAGTCTGGCAAGATTTTAATTATTCAGATGTCCACTTTTCATGGGTGTGGCCAAGATTCCCGCAGTCTCATAAAGTTTGTTTACAGTCCCCAGTCCTGGCTCCCAGTCCTGTGTGGTTATCTGGCTCTAATTTACCACTCAGTGTCTTCTAAGTACCCAGCAAGCAGTGGCAGCTTTGGTAATGCTGCTAGACAATATTGACCTCCCATGGTCCGGCAAATTCTCTGGTTCGGCACCGGTCAGGCCCTAGGGTGCCGGATTAGAGAGGTTCAATGTATACGTTAAAGCACACTAGGGAACATCAAATGCACACCAGCAGAGTGTATCAGGAACAGTTTTTTTATAGGTAATTAAGTGACTACTGCGTATCTTTAGCCATCTGAATGACATTAAACATCTGGTACTATGTACTTATGTATCTTATACTACTTATCATACTGATTAATCACAGAATGCCAGGGCAGGCAGAGACCTAAGGAGGTCATTAAGTCCAGCCCCTGCCCAAAGCAGGACCAACCCCAACTCAATCATCCCAGGCAGGGCTTGGTCAACCTGGCACTTAAACACCTCTAGGGATGGAGATTGCCCCTCTCCCCTCCCCCCACAGACACCCCAAGTAACCCATCCCAGTTCTTCACCACCCTCCTAGGAAAATATTGTTAATATCTAATCTAGACCTTCCCTACTGCAATGTGAGCCCATTGCTCCTCGTTCTGCCATCTGCCACCACTGAGAACAGCCTCTCTCCAGCCTCTTTGGAACCCCCCTTCATGTAGCTAAAGGCTGCTCTCAAATCCCCTCTCACTCTTCTCTTCTGCATGTTACATTTTGATGCAGTTTCCTAACTTTCAAGAGGCACTAAGGGTCAGAATTGAAAAGAGTCTGGGCACCTAATGGGACTCTCAAATGCACATGGACACGTGACCCGCACTGCCATGGGTGGCCTTTAGCTTCCCGTCTGCTCTGTGAAAATTCCAACAGGTGTCTCTCAGTCTGACCTGTTGTGATTTTCACGTAACCCAAACAATTGGTCACGGGTCAGTCTGCAAGAGAACGGAGACACAGGATCAAAGCTCCCTAATGCCCCCTGCATGTCTGTAGCAGAGGACAGCATCTGTACCGAGCCAGGGGCTGACACATTCTAGAAAAGTCTGAGAAAGTCTGTGGAGACCCAGTCTCAATGGGCACATCCGAGGAATACAAATTGGGGTTATTTGTGAGACCTGCTCAGTTGCCGTCCGTAAACAAAGAAGGTAAGGGGAAAGGCTCGCGCATGGTAATGAAATGAGAATGGAAGAAGATGCTAATCAGCACAGAAATCCGTGTAATGAGGAGGAGATTGTTTATGGAATCTTTAAATATTTGATGTGTAAGTGGAGGAGAAAGATGGCTCCTTCTTTTGCGATGATTGTTTTTTCTCAGAATCCAGGAGTGCTACAGTCTAACGAGAGACTAAAGGGTAGGAAAGTGGGGTTTGGCTAGTTCACTCAACAAAAGCTAATAAGCTAGGTTCTCCAAAGTGTGTGTGTGTGCATGTGAGAGAGAGACTACTCCAAAAATATTACTTAAGACTCCTGTATCTACCATACGTAGTCGAGAGAGATTGTGGATCTGTGTGTGTGTGTCTTTCTGTGTGTGTTTCTCCAAGAACTCTTGCAAAATGCTAAGAGCTAGGGCCACCCAATTTGGCAGGCAGCTTTCTTTGATCATAATGTAGAGCAGTGTAGGAGCTGGGTGGTGCTCGGAAAACGGGATGTATCCAGAATGGGATCCCTTCTCAGAAAACTGAAAATGGAAAAGAGACACAATCACTAGGCAGGTGAATGGGCTGGTTGTGGGTGAGCCCCACTCCTGTCTGGGAGTGCGCCAGCCCCAAGCCTCTCCCACCAAGTGCCTTTTAAGGACCTACATGGGGGACTGAAGATCCCTCCTTTCAATTAATTTAGGAACATTGTCGGTTGCTCCCCTGCGTCAGGGAGGAAGGGAAAGTGCCCAGTTTGCTGCATCCTCAGTCTGGCTGAGGAACGCAGGGGGTAGATAAACCTGGACCTACCCCATCTGGGGGACATGCACCCCTCCCCCGGCTGTGCCTGTTGAAGCTGCAGCAGCCATGGAGAGACACGTCTCACCTTCTCCCACACTGCTGCAGTGAGAGAGGGCTGGGGTTGTCCTGTCCCTGGGGCAGCCTGCACTCTCCTCCCCTGCCCCGCCCCAGAGCAATGATTGAAGTGAACCAAGGACACTTTCATTCTGTGTTCCAAACCCTCCAAACGAGTGAAGTGAAGGACCCGAGGGAGGCCGGGTAAATCTGCACGTTAACAAAAACAGTCTCCATGTTCAGGGTGATCCCAGCTGGGGGAAGGAAAGCATTTCCCACGGCGAGTCACCAGCATGTCGGTCACATATGTCCACGTCTTTCCTCTCTTCTGCGCGTGCTGCCTTTATCTCGTCCCTTCTCAACTCCTGTGTGCGTAAGAGACCCCGCCACAGGTGTGCGACTCTCGCTCCAGCTGCAGGGGGGCTGAGTCCATGAGATAGAAAACAAAAAGTGGGCGGGTCCTTTCACTCAGACATGAGCCGTTTTCAAAACCCCAAAGACCTCTTGATGTCCACCCCTTGCTCAAATTCAGGCGAATTTGTTCATCTCACAACTAGAGTGTCCAGTGAATTGCGTCTCGAATGAGAGGTTCAGAAGCATGTAGGCACCTACAAATCCTTTCTCCCAATCCATGTAGCTGCTGAGAAACATCTCTCTGAGCACCTGAATGCCTTTATGGATCTGGCCCATGTGGTAGCGCTGGCTCTCTCAGCTGTGGCCTGCTCCGGTAGATGGGAAATAAGAAGTTGGTGATTGTCCTAGCTCTGTCACTAACTTCCTGTGTGAAATTCACAAAAACCCCTCTATGCCTCAGTTTCCCCATCTGTCAATACAGAAACTAACGCTGCTCATCCTCCTTAGGCACGTCGCCGGCGTTGTGCAAGTGACAGAGCTCCGTGTGCTTCTCCCAAGTCTGCCGGGGGAATGAAGAGACTGTTGTGGAATTCCCCTGCCTTTGGGTCAGGCCCTCGGTAAGCATGGAGCTTGGGTCATTAGAAGGCAGGAGCGGCTCGTCTCTGTACCAGACTTCGCTTCTGTCTCCTGATGCATCCCCTGGCCAGATCCTTTCCTCTAATTTCTCCTCATTTAACAAACAAGTGATAATGGCTTAGAACATAAGAACCTAAGAACATAAGAACGGCCATACTGGGTCAGACCAAAGATCCATCCAGCCCAGTATCTTGTCTACCGACAGTGGCTAATGCCAGGTGCCCCAGAGAGAGTGAATCAAACAGGTAATGATCAAGTGATCTCTCTCCTGCCATCCATCTCCACCTGCTGACAATCAGAGGCTAGGGATACCATTCCTTACCCTCACTGGCTAATAGACATTTAAGGAGTCCGAAAGGGCGCTGGGCCATTCCAAAAAGCATGAAATTCCTGGCTACCAGGGAGAACTTTCCAACCCATCAGAGAACAAAACAGAGCAGGAGGAGACAGCGACTGGGAGATGGAAAGAGGTGACCAAGTGAAAGGTCTTGTGAGCTTTGCCAAATTAGGCTTCCTTGGAATAAGGAGAAGTGTCAGGTGGGGTTTTCAAATGAGTCGATGGCAATCAAACATCTACCAAAGAATGAATGACGCAGACAGTTGCGTTTTTATCGCCTCCAGGCTCCTTTTAAAATCCCAGATAAAAGGGATAATGAATCATTTCTCTGTCACAGTAAACTCTTAGTTCCACATCTCAACTAAGTGAGGGGGCATCACCCACCCCTGCAAAACCGGGGCCATTCGCTCTGGTTTATCATTTCTCAGTTTGTAAAGCAGGGAGAATGAAAGAATCATAGACCACTAGGACTGGAAGCGAACTCGAGAGGGCATCCAGTCCACGGCAGGACCAAGCACTGTCTGGACAATCCGTGACAGGTGTCTGTGTGTCCAACCTGCTCTTAAATGGTGATGGAGATTCCACAACCTCCCTAGGCAATTTATTCCAGTGTTTAACCACCTGGACAGCTCTGGGTCTCTTTTTGAAAAGACTTTCAGAGCTGCTGCTGACAAACATTGGGGAAAAGCCAGGCAGTATAATTAATGAACAAGTCAGCTCTGTCGGGTCAATCAATCCATATGAAACTTCTTTCCAGTCACACTTATACATTCTGATGTCTACAACAGCCTTGGTAGAGATTTATTATTGTTATTGATTCTTTGAATGAGCAAGAGCAGTAATGTAATATTGACATTTCTTTGCTATTTATTGAACATTTCATAGAGGCACAAAATTTGAGGATGGGAGAGACTGTCAGAAAAATGCTGGTAAACCCTGAAATGCCAAAACCAAAAAGTTCTACAAGGCATTATTACACCGATTGTAATTTTTTAAAAGAGCCCCACGAATCTGTCAAGCATTAGACTATCCAACTGGTAGTGACTGATTGAAGGAGCGCAGTCTAGTTAGCATAATGAAAGGGAGGTGTAGGTGGGAATTAACCACAACATATAAAGTTGTTCACAGGGAGTCAGTCCAGCACAGAAAAGTATAGCACAGCACTGTGGCTGGAAGTTTCAGCCAGGCAAATCCAGGCTGGGACACCAGAGAAAAATTGGGAATAATTAACTTTTGTAGCCATTTACTAACCATCGTGGTGGGTTCTCCATCAGTGAGAATTTTAAAAACAAGATAATGTTTAAAAAACTGTACCTTCTCTAGACATTGTTTGGAGAAGTTCGCTTCCCTTTGCTACACAGAAGGCGAGATGAGATAATGATATTGGTTCCCCACGCCTCAATACCTTGAAAATCTGGCCATTGGTGAGTTGGGAAGGCCAATATGCAAAAGAGCTTTGAAGTTTCAGTGCCAGATTTTCAAAGGTATTTCATGGGCCAAAGGTTCAGAGGGACAATTGCTGGGGCTTTCAGAAGTCTCACCCGCTGAAGCATTTTTGTAAATCTCCAACAGCACTAATACTTTAGAAACTCCTCACCTTTAGAGTCCAGATAAACTAAGCTGATTATGTTTTGGGACTTAGACCTCTAAATCGTTTCCACACCTTTGCAAAGGTCGTATCCAAGAACCCATGGAACAAAACTTCCCCTCAATTACATCTCTTTTCTCTTGACAGATGGAGCTGGCATATGGAGTAGAGAAGGAAAACCAGTCCAATGGACAGGAGTTTATCCTCCTGGGATTCCCCGGCAATCAATATTTGCAGATCTCTCTTTCTGTGGTGTTTACCACAACGTACGTCCTGACAATTGCAGGAAACGTTGCCATAATAGCTCTAGTCATGGTCCATCCTCACCTCCAAATGCCCATGTACTTTTTCCTTTCCAACCTCGCCTTCCTTGAGATCTGGTACACCACAGCCTGTGTCCCTAAAGCAATTACCATTTTCCTGGGGAAAAGCAGAACCATCCCCTATGTTAGCTGCATCCTGCAGATGTACTTCATTTTCTCTCTGGGCTGCACAGAATTTTTCCTCTTGACCGCCATGGCCTATGACCGCTATCTGGCCATTTGCTACCCATTGCGCTATAGCACCATTATGAGCAGTACCAAGTCTGCTCAGCTGGCCCTTGGCTCCTGGGTCGCTGGTTTTGTGATTATATCTTACCCAGCTTCACTGATGGTTAAGATGTCCTTCTGTGGCTCTAATGTCATCGACCATTTCTTCTGCAGCCCCGATTCCTTGGTCATTCTCTCCTGTTCAGACACCTCTGAGTTTCAGTTGGCAACTCTCATCCTAGCAATCATCGTCATCCTGGGGTCGTTTTTGTTAACCATGCTCTCCTACATTTGCATCATCTCCACCATCGTGAGGATCCCGTCAGCCCAGGGCCGGCAAAAGGCCTTTTCCACATGCTCCGCTCATCTTATTGTTGTGATTATGTGGTACGGCTCCGATATCTTCCTATATGTCAGGTATTCCACAGAAAACTCTTTGCAGATCAACAAGATGGTCAACACTTTGGGCATTATCGTAACTCCGCTGTTAAACCCTTTCATCTACACTCTGAGAAATAAAGAGGTGAAGAAGGCTTTCTGGAAGGTATTCGGTGGGACATGAAGTTAGCTTTGAACGACTTTCATCTTACTGGCTTGATTATCAACTTATTCTCCTGTTTGCATTGGACCGGGACAGGCCTATACGA
Organism: Apalone spinifera; assembly: GCA_030068395.1. Taxonomy (NCBI): domain Eukaryota; kingdom Metazoa; phylum Chordata; order Testudines; family Trionychidae; genus Apalone; species Apalone spinifera. Next base: position 6,925,653 of record JANRFK010006695.1, read on the forward strand.
AATGGCGCTACCAACAGAAGCATCTTTGATGTTCCTCCTCTGTATGTTAAACTTTTGAACACCTTTGTTTTAAACCTGCAACCTTTTTATTTCATTTAGTGACCCCTAGTTCCTATGTTATGGGAACTTTTCCTAATTCACCTCTTCCACACTAGTCGTGATTTTATAGACCTCTATCAAATCCTCCCTTAGCCTCCTCTTTCCTAAGTCTTTTTAATTTCTTTTCATATGGAATCTGTTCAAAACCTCTAATCATTTTTTTTCCCTTCTCTGAACCTTTTCCAATGCCAATATATATATTTTTATATGAGGCCACCACCTCTGTACACACTATTCAAGATGTGGGTGTACCATGGTTTATATTAACGGTTCACAAATCCTGCTGGAAGGTCATAACAAGTGTGGTTCCACAGGTGTCTGTTTTAGGATTTGTGCCATTCATCAATGATTTACATATTGCCATAGAGAGGACACTTATTAAGTTTGCCGATGATACCAAGCTGGGAGGGGTTGCAAGTTCTTTGGAGGATAGGGTCAGAATTCAAAATGATAGGGACAAACTGGAGAAATGGTCTGAGGGAAACTGGATGAAGTTTAATAAAGACAAATGCAGAATTCACTTAGGAAGGAACAGTCCATTTCACATAAACAGAGAATGGGAAGTGACTGTCTAGGAAGGAGTCATGGAGAAAATAATCTAGGGGACATGATTCTGAGCTTCATTAACAGGAGTGTTGTGAGCAAGACACAAGAAGACATTCTTTCACCTTCCTCTGCACTGATTAGGCCTCAGGTGGAGTATTGTGTCCAGTTCTGGGCACCACATTCTAGAAAAGATGTGGAGAAATTGGAGAAGATGCAGAGAAGAGCAAAAAGAATGATTAAAGGTCTAGAGAACATGATGTATGAGTGAAGACTGAAAAAAATTGGGCTTGTTTAATTTGGAAAGAGAAGACCGAGAGCGGACATGATAGCGGTTTTCAAGTATCTAAAAGGGTGTCACACAGAGGAGGGAGAAAAATGGAAGAGGAAGAAGATGATGAGAAAGATGACAAAAGAAGAAGAAAGAAGACAAAGAAAAAAGAAGAAGAAGGAAAAGACGAAGATGAAAGAAGATGAATGAAGATGAAGACAAAAAAAGAAAGAAGATAAAGAAACAAAGAAAAAGAAAAAAAACAGATGAAGACGAAAGAAATTGAAGATGAAAGAAGACAGAGACAGGTCAAAAGAGACAAAGATGAAAAAAGAAAGTAGACAAAGACAAAAGAAGAAAAAAGACAAAGTTGAGAAAAGAAAGAGGAAAGAAGACTATGACCTATTGTTTTCCAGGGTAAAGAAAAAGATGACAAAAGAAGAGGAAAGTCAATGATGAAAAAAGAAGATAAAAAAAGATGAAGGAAAAGACAAAGAGGAACAAAGAAGAAAGAAGATGAAGATGAAAGTAGACAAAAGACAAAAGAAGAAAGAAGACAAAGATAAAAGAAGAAAGAAGACTATGACCAACTGTTTTCCAGGGCCACAGTAGTAGGGTCAAGAAGGAATGGGCCATTCTCATTATGGAGGTATGGGTGGGGGTGGGGGTGAAGTAATACACCAAAGCGCTGATGTGAACTAGTAGCCATTCTTTTCACAATAGCTTCTATTGATCTAACTTATTTGAAAACGCCAGGCTCCCATAAGTTTTAATCACTCATAAGGCAAAGATAGGAGTACTGTCTTGGGGTATGTCTAAACTACAGGGTTTTGTCCACAAAAGTGGACTTTTGTCGACAAAACTATACCCGTGTCTACACTACCACTGCGTTATGTTGACAGTAAGTCGACAGAACCCTGCAGTTTTGTCGACTACGGTAAACCTCATTCTACAAGGAATAACGCCTGTTGAAAAAAGCCGCTATTGCACCCACACTGTGCTTTTTCAAAAGAGAGCATCTACAGTCTCTTTCAAAAAAGTAACTTGCTTTTTCAGTAGAACTGGTTGTAGTCTAGATGCTCTTTCTCGACAGAGGCTTTGTCAACAGATACTGTCAACAAAGCCTCTGCTGACAAAACCCTGAAGTCTAGATGTACCCTTAGTGTCTAGACTGTTCTACCCAGAAGATCGGCATGACTCCACAGAGTCTGTTACATACCCTAGGTCAAACCCAAGGTGCATATGTATGGGAAGATTTCGGCAAACCCAGTAATGTGCCTGAACCACTATTGCTTACTGCTTAAACTTTAGCAACCAAGCTAAAAGGCCCCAAATAGGTCTAGACAGCATGACCCAGTCAGGGAGGAGGAAGAAGGGGAGTTTGGATGCCACAGAGAGGGCAGCCTGACCCTGCAACCTTCCTGAGACCCAAATCCCTAGTGAAATCGCTGAGCTATACATTTAGAAAAGCAGGAAGTTTGTCTAGATGCCCTAAGACATATATCTGTTAGGGCCCTCAAGCATGAAGTCTCTGAAAAAGAAAAAAAACCCGCATCTGGTGAAAGTGATATCAGAAGAAAACCTCTTGCCTAACCTTTAGAAAGTGCTTGCCTAACAAGTGTTTGAGTGACATGTTATTGTAATACTAATGGATAAATAGGGAAGGAAAGTTTGAGTTAGGGGGACAATTTTGGGGAACACTTGGAGGGACGCCTCGAGGACTCCTTGAGGTCTCTTCACATCTGGACACATCTCCGTCCCCACTGGCAGACGGAAGACTGGCCATCGGAAGCCTGCCCGGTGTCACTCGAGAGTCACACTCAACTTCTGTAATTGAGGGCAGGGGTGTTTTACTAACCTGTTGAGCACTTGTGTAAGTGCTTGAGACTAAGTAAAGTTTAGCTTTAATTGACAGCACTCTTGTGTTGTCATGTTGTCCTGTTTGTACCATCCATCTATTGGTCGGACGACCGTGTCTACCCTGAGTTATTTCCTGACACCACCTCACAGAAAGTAAAAGTTACTGAGAGGTTTGGGTTGAAAGAACCCCAGGTAACATAGGGAGGTGTAGTTGTAGATGTAGCCTTTGGATTTCAAAGATTTATTTAGAGTCCTGAAATGAAGCTGGCCATTAGTCCAACTCCTTTAGACTCTAAGGGTAAGTGTGAACTACATCCCTTTTTCGATAAAGGGATGTAAATTAGACATATCAAAATTGTAAATGAAGTGAGGATTTGAATTTCCTGCACTTCATTAACATAATGGTGGCCAAGCCTTTTTTCTTGAAAAGCCGATTTTTTAAAAAACCCCGCAGTTATGATGGGGCATATTGGATAGAAATGGTCAGTTTCTGTAATCCATTTTGGCTACATCGACACTAAGGATACGTCTAGACTACATCCCTCTGCCGCCAGAGAGATATAAATTAGACATACTGACAGTGCAAATGAAGTCAGGATTTAAATCTCCCACACTTCATTTGAATAAAAATGGTGGCCGCATTTTACAGTTGGGTATTGGGCAACAAAGAAAACCTTTGTAGCCCAATCCCTTATGCCTCGTAAAACAAGGTTTACAGGATTGGCCGACAAAGGCTTTCTTTGTCGCCCTATACCCGTCTTGACAGCTGCTTTTTGCCGACAAAATGCTGACTTGGCAAAACACAGCAGCCATTTTTATTCAAATGAAGCCCGGAGATTTAAATCCCTACTTCATGTGCAATGTCGGTATGTCTAATTTACATCCCTCTGGAGATAGAGGGATGTAGTCTAGACATACCCCGAGAGTTTTCTCGGCATAAAGTATGCTAATGAGGTGTTCATTTGCATGAGTCACTACCTCATTTGCATATTTTCTGCCTATCTGTTTTTACCTTCGGGTTTTTGTGCAAAAACCAGCCATGTGGACATTTTCTTTTTGTGCAAACCACCCATTTCCTACCAGATCCTTATTGTTGTGCTTAAAAGAAGCAGCCGGGATCTTTTTCAGGGAGATAAGGCAACACGCCACATTTATTGAACATCCATTGATCAACCAATAATTTATCATATGCATATGATACATCACACTCATGCACTTCTCTCACAGACACACAAGCATACTGCATCTTGTTGTTACCAATAGTTGCTCCCCCTAACTACACTGGCCAGGTGAGTTAGATGGGGGAGGGGTGGAGCCGGGCTTCTGCCGATATGGATCGATGCTCCCATGTTGACAAGACAAAAACCTGGGGTCCCTCTGCAAGATGCCTCCTATTTATCCCTCTCATGCAGCCAATTAGTCATCCCCTCGCCTTTGTAATACTTTAAAGAGAGTTCTTTCAAGGGCGGGTACTTGCTGCTTGACTCCCAAGGCGTCTGTATGTCCACTCTTCTTAATGAGCTCACTTTACAGGTATTGTCTTGGATCTGGCTCCCAGCCCCTCTCCACCCTTGCAACTGCGGCTGGAGGTGCTCACCTTTCATTCTCCATTCACACCTCATTCATTTCAACAGGAAAATCAAGGGAAGGGGAGAGCTCAAAAGACATTTTTTCTTTACTTTAAACAAAGTTTCTTAATACAAGAGATTCTATAGGAAGGCTTACAAGATATATATCAAGGAAAGTTTCTCTTAAATCAAGGATTCTATAAGAACACAACAAAAATGTATCGAAAAGGACAAGATCTTAATGCAAAGTTATATGAGAATGAGAAAGTTACAGGGTTTTACCCACATTGTGCGCCAAAGAAGAAGGTTTGCCAATCTGGCGGGAAAAGGGGGTTTTGCGCAAAAGCCCCAAGGCAAAAATGGATTGGCAGAAAATATGCAAATGAGATCACAACTCATGCAAATGAGTCCCTCGTTAGCATATTTTTTTGCTGCGAAAACTCATAGTGTAGACATAGCCTATGGGTTTACCTGCTAGTCTGAAAAGAAGCTGATCATCAGGTCAACCCCTTTAAAGTCTATGGGTTTACCTGGTGTTCTGAAAGCATGCGGATCACCAGGTCAACCCCATTCAACTCTATTGGCTTTATGAGACGGCCTGAAATAAAGGGGGCCGCCAGGTCAACCCCTTAAAGCAAGTTGGCCATCAGGTCAACCCCTTAGCTTCTATGGGGTTTCCCTGGTCTCCTGAAAGGAAGCTGACAATCAGGTCATCACCTTTGCATTCTCTGGGTTTTCCTGGGGTCTGGAAGCAAGCAGGTCAGCAGGTCAACTCCATTGAACTCTGGTGGTTTACCTGGTGTCCTAAAAGCAAACTGGCCCACAGGTAAACTATATTGGAGCCTTTTGGTTTTCCTGGTGTCCCAAAAGCAAACCAGATTCCAGGCCAAAGCTATTCCATACCATGGATTTAACTGCTGCCCAGAAGGTCACCAGGTCAATCCTGCAGGGAAACCTCCAGACCTTTCATCATTTTTGTTGCTCTTCTCTGGACCTTCTCCAGCTTTTCCCCATCTTTCTTGAAATGCCGTGCCCAGAACTGGACATAATACTCCAATTGAGGCCTAATTAGTGCAGTGCAGAGTGAGACAATGACTCCTCGTGTCCTGCTCACAATACCCCTGTTAATGCTTCCCAGAATCAGGTTTGCTTTTTTTGCAACTGTGTCACACTGTTGTCTCATATTTAGCAAAGCCTGTCACAACCCCGGCACGTTGGCTGATCTGGCACGGAGGCCTGCGCACTGGGTGCTGCCTCTCTCTCTGCATCTGAGCCTGGTGGACCCAGGGAGACCCTCCGGTGTGTTTGCAATTTGGTTTCCCACAATGCACCTCCTGGTGCACCCCCCTCACTAGGCCGGGCTGAGGGGGAATGAAGGAATCGCCTTCCCAAGGGCCTCACAGGCCTGACCCCTGTCACTTTCCACAGCAGGAGCGACTGGTCTCTGAAACCGATTGCCCCGCCAGGCCTGCTGCCGCCACCCCCTGCATCTCCTAGGAACGATTCCTGCTAATGGCCTCCCATCGGACCCATTTAAACAACCAGTAACTTTGCTTCTGCCGCCAACCCTTAATTGCTGGCGAGGTTTGTCGGCTCCCCAGTCGGCGCGGCACTGTTCAGAGCTCTGGCTAAGGCAGAAGGAGGTGTAATGAGCCATGAGTCCCCGGTAAATCCCACCGAGAGGCGGGTGCTGCCGGGCTAGTGGGGGGCTTTCTCATTAGTAGCCATGTCACTGAAGAGGATGGTTTAATGAGCGCAGGATGAAGCAGGGTATCTAGATGATGATTATTTGTGCCCTAAGCCAGAGTCAGGGACATCAGCCTGTTCCACACGACGCTGCCCAGGCTGCGTTCCCGCTGGGTCTGCCCCTGCCCATCTCTGATCAGACCCCTCGGCCCATCCTCAGCCCTAGGGTCCAGCACCTCACACACCCTGGGCCTCTCCCCACAGCCACTCCCTGGCTAGCTGCCAATGAGGGCAACAGCTCCTGTGATGGTCGGTCCCCCTGGATCCACCGCCCTGAGCTGTGTGAGAACCCCAGTTGCCCCTTCCTCAGCTCCCATCACCCCGCCTGGCCTGGGACGCTCGTGGCTCACACAGACACAAGCAACGACCCCAGCACGGACCAGGAACCTGGGCGTATTTTGAATTTGAGTTTAGTGACTATGACTGTAAAATGCACCGGCCAGCAGGCCCTGCCCAGTGACATGCCTGTCCGAATTAGTGATAGATAGATAGATAGATAGATAGATAGATAGATAGATAGATAGATAGATAGATATGGTGAAAGGGAAGCGAGAGAGAGAAGGAGAGAGGTGACTGAGTTCAGATTGAGATAGATAGGAAAGGGCAGGAGAACACAAGTTTGATTACACAAATGGACGAAGAGAGGATTGGACAGATGATACTCCAGGATGGGCAATATCACAGAGGCCCTCCCATATCTTATGTTGATCTCTCTCGGGTTAGACCTTTGGTCCTGAGGTCCTGGGGACCGTGCTGGCATGAGGCAGTGAATGCCCAGTGCATTACTGGACAGCTTCTTAAGTTTTACTAGGCAGATCAGGTATAGGGTACGTCTTTCTCTGCACAGGATGGGTTCTGACAGAACCTGGCCAGCAGCTCTGGATGGGAACAGATGAAAAGGCCTGTGTTCTGCCCCCAAACACTTCGGATCTCGTCTGGGCTGCTCATTTACATGCAGCAGCTCGGCGCGACCCCTGAGAAGGGGGTGTCCCTGCTTCCACACCTGGTAATTTGATCATGAGTCTCAGATGGAATCGAGGAGCTTTAAAGTCACGTTCTAATTCTCTCACTTGTCTGTCATTGTTACGGGATTAGATTCTGCCGCAGGGTCTACTCCTTCCTCAGTTCAATCCCCTGGCAAATTGGACTGATAATTTTTGATGTACCTAAGGGAATTTAGTTTCCTAAACATCATTGATTTTAATGGGAGTCAGGCACCTAACTCCCTTTGTCTTCTTGAAGATCCCAACCCACGTCTCTGGAAAGGGAAGGAAGACCTACTGCGAAACCTCAGCAATGATTTTGTACCCTCACTCAAATGCTATTTAGTCCTTAGTCTAGCATGTTTCCATTGTGTTTCCAATCAGGAGGCCTGATATTCCTCGGTTATCTTCACCCCTCATGGGGATGGCAAATGCTCTAGTCAGCTCCAGATTTCACAATCACAATGACTTGGTAGTGCCGGATCGCTAAGCACTAGGGCCGAGTTCCACAATGGTGCTAAGGGAGCAAGCAGTACCAATTTTTCAGGTATTCAAAGGCACTTTTCATGTCTAACCTACGTTGAGTCTACTGGGGGTTCGAAATGTACAAGAGGTTGAACCTCTCTAATACAGCAATCTCTGGTCTGGCAACATCTGTGGTCCAGCAAGTTTTTAGTTAATCAGATGTCCACTTTTCATGTGTGTGGCCAAGCTTCCCACAGTCCCATAAAGTTTGTTTACAGCCCCCAGTCCCGGCTTGCAGTCCTGTGTGGTTATTTGCCTCTGATTTACCCCTAAATGTCTTCTACGTACCCAGCAAACAGTGGCAGTGTTGGTCATGCTGCTAGACAATATTGACCTTCTGTGGTCTGGCAAATTCTCTGGTTCGGCACCGGTCAGGCCCTAGGGTGCTGGATTAGAGAGGTTTACCTATACATTAAAGCACACTAGGAAACTTCTAGTGCACATCAGCAACGTGTGTCAGGAACAGTCTTTTATAGGTAATTAAGTGACTACTGCGTATCTTTAGACATCTGAATGACATTAAACATCTGGTACTTTGTAGTTTTGTATCTTACACCACTTATTATACTGATTAATCACAGAATTCCAGGATGGGTAGAGAGCTCAGGAGTCATGAAGTCCAACCCCCTACCCAAGGCAGGACAAACCCCAACTCAATCATCCCAGCCAGGGCTTGGTCAAGCCAGGACTGAAACACCTCTAGGGATGGAGATTCCACCCCCTCCCTAGGGAACCCATCCCAGTGCTTCCCCACACTCCTAGAGAAATCGTTTTTCCTAATATCCAACCTAGACCTCCCCCCTCTCCCCCCGCAACTTGAGACCATTGCTCCTCATTCTCCCATCTGCCACCACTGAAAACAGCCTCTCCATCTTCTCTGAACCCCCTCACTCTTCTCTTTTACAGGATAAAACTTTGATGTAGTTTCCTAACTCTCAACAGGCACTAAGGGCAATAATTGGAAAGGTGTTTGGGCACCTATCAGGACTCTCAAAAGCACATGAACACCTAACCCCCACTGCTCTGGGTGGATGTTAGCTCCCAGGTGCTATGTGAAAATTGCAACGGTCCTCTCTCAGTCTGACCTTTTGTGATTTTCAAGTAACTTAAACAATTGCACAGGATGAAGGCTACCTAACGCCCCCTGCTTCTCTATAGCGGAGGACAACGTCCGTACCAAGCCAGGGGCTGGCACATACTAGAAAAGCCCATGAAAGTCTGTGGAGACTGAATCTCCAGGGTCAATCATGAGGAATATATATTGGGGTTATTTGTGAGACCTGCCGAGTTGCCATCCGTAAACAAAGCAGGTAAGGGTAAAAGCACCCGGATGGTAATTAAATACAAGCAGAATGAGATGCTAATCAGCATAGAAATCTGTGTAATACGTAGGAGGATGTTTATGAAACCTTTAAATGTTTGATTTATAACTGGAGAAAAATAGGGCACCCTCGTTTGCAATGATTTTTTTTCTTAAACCTGGGAGTGCTACATTCTAATGAGAGAAAACATGGTAGGAAGGATGTGGTTGGATAGTTCTCTCAACAAAAGCTAAAAAGCTAGGTCCTCCAAAGTGTGTGTGAGTGTGAGTGAGTCTACCCAAGAAATATAATTTAAACATCCTGTATCTACCATGCATATTTGTTGAGAGATTCTGGGTCTGTGTATCTGTGTGTGTGTCTGTCTGTGAGTGTGTTTGTGCAAGAACTCTTCCCAATCTGTAAGAGCTAGGGCCACCAAATTCGGTAGGCAGCTTCCTTTGATCATAACTTAGAGAGGTGTAGGAGTTGGGTTGTGCCAGGAAAACGGCATATGCCCAGAATGGGATCGCTTCTCAGAAAACCAAAAGGAAAAGAGATACAGAATTCCCAAGGCAGGTGAATGGGGCTGGTTGTGGGTGTGCCCCACTCCTGTCTGGGACTGTGCCAGCCCCAATCCTCCCCCACCAAGTTTCTTTTAGGGACCTGCATAGGGGACTGAATATCCCCCCCTTCCAATTCACATAGGAACATCACTGGCTGTTCCCCTTCTTCATGGAGCAAGGGAAAAGAGGCTAGTTTGCTGCATCCTCAGACTAGCTGGGGAGCACAGGGACAAATAAATCGGGACCTGCCCCAGCTGGGGGACGTCCCCCCTCCCCTATCTGTGCCCATTGGACCTGCAGCGGCCATGGAGACACACTTCTCACCCGGCCCCACACTGCTGCAGTGAGAGAGGGCTGGGGTTAGCCCCTCTCCGCAAGGCAGCCTGCACCTTGCACCCTCCTCCCCAACCCCTCCCTGGAGCAATGATTCAAATGAACCATGGACATTTTCATTCTATGTTCCAAACCCCCCAAAATAAATGAAGTGAAGGACCCGAGGGAAGCCAGGTGAATCTGAGAGTTAACAGACACGGTCTCCATGTTCGGGGGTGATCCCAGCTGGTGGTGGGAAAACGTTTCCCATGGCGAGTCACTGGTGCGTGGGTCACATGTGTCCATGTCTTTCCTCTCTCCCGCGTGTTCTGTCTTTATCTCATTCTTTTGCAACTCTTGAGTGCATAAGAGACCACAACAGCCCCTGCCACAGGAGCGCGGCTCTCGTGTCAGCTGCAGGGGGCTGAGTCAATGAGACAAAAAACTAAAAGTCAACGGGTCCCTTCCCTCAGATGCAGGCTGTTTTCGTAGCCCAAAACACCACTCCAGAAGATAGGAAATAAGGAGTTGGTGATTGTCCGACTCTGTCACTGACTTGCTGTGTGACAGAACTTCACACAGCCCCTCCATGCCTCAGTTTCTCCATCTGTCAATACATGAGCTACCGCTGCTCACCTGTCTTAGGCACATCGCTGGGAATCTGCAGGTGAGAGAGTTCCATGCGCTTCTCCCAAGCTTTCCAGAGGGAACAAAGAGATCCTCGTGGACTTCCCCTGTCTTTTGGTCAGGCCCTCGGTAAACATGAAGTTTAGGGCATTAGAAGGCAGAAGCATCTCATCTCTGTACTGGACTTTGCTCCTGTCTTCTGATGCATCCTCTGGCCAGATCCTTTCCCCCTAATTTCTCCACATTTTGCAGACAAATAGGTGAGAAGCAGCTGGAGATTGCAGGAGCTGGGAAGAGAGGTGTGTTAGTCGGAGCATTGCCAGCCAATCTAGAGAAGTGATTATTCCCCTGTTTTTGGTACTAGTGAGGCCACATTTAGAGTATTGTGTCCAGTTCTGGGCCCTCCACTACAGAAAGGATGTGGTCTCATTGTAGAGGATCCAGCGGCGGTGGGGGGGGAGGGGCAACAAAAATAATTCGGGAGCTGGAGCACATGACATACGAGGAGAGGCTGAGGGATTTGGGCTTGTTCAGTCTGCAGAAGAGAAGAGTGAGGGGGGATTTGAGAGCAGCCATCAACTCCCTGAAGGGGGGCTCCAAAGAGGCTGGAGAGAGGCTGTTCTCAGTGGTGGCAGGTGGCAGAATGAGGAGAAATGGTCTCAAGTTGCAGTGCGGGAGATCTAGGTTGGAGATTAGGAAAAACAATTTCCTAGGTGAGTGCGGAAGCACTGGGATGGGTTCCCTATGGAGGGGATGGAATCTCCATCCCTAGAGGTTTTGAAGTCCCAGCTTGACAGAGCCCTGGCTGGGATGATTGAGTTGGGACTTGCCCTGCTTTCGGCAAGGGGATGGACTCGATGATGCCTAAGGTTTTCTCGTACCCTAACCTTCTATGATCCTATGACTAAAGTTAGACATTTTAAAATCAGCAGATCCAGACAATTCGCATTCAAGAATGTGAAATGTCGGCTGGGATGCTCTAAGTCTTGGAGCATCGGGCAACTTCCAAGGATCCGAAGCAATCTAATGTGCCAATGTTTAAAGAGGGCAGATGGCAGGACCAATGGAGTTATAGACTTCTCAGGTCGAGATTGACTTCAGGCAAGAGAATGGATTGACTAATAAGGAACTCAATGAATCAAGTAATATAATTACTGTAATTGAACCTGAACTGATGGATCCTTTCAAACTAACGGGGTGTCATTTCAGAAGTACAACCATGATTGATAAAGGTAACAGTGCTGAGGTAATAGCCGTTTGGCTTGGTATTGCACAATATTTTGATTAAACAACTCAAAGGATACAAAGAAGACATGGCACATAATACATGGACTCTGGCTAAGTGTTTGGTTTCAAAATATAAGTGCGAAAGGGAATTATCAGGGAACAGGACTTTAACAGGGTTCAAAACAGGGCTAGATATATTCATGGAGGTTAGGTCTATCTGTGGTGCTATTAGCCAGGATGGGTAAGAATGGTGTCCCTAGCCTCTGTTTGTCTGGAGGTGGGTGACGGGGGAGGGATCACGTGAGGATTTCCTGTTGTGTTCCCTTCTTTTGGGATATCTGGTATTGTCCGCTGTTGGCAGACAGGACACTGGGCTGAATGGACCGTTGGTCTGACCCAATGTGGCCGTTCTTCTGTTCATATGTTCTTATATTAACAGGTGTGAGTCTACAGAGGTCCAATGGGGTTTTGTAAATATCCTAACCCTGTTTTAACATTTTCAGTGATATGGAAAGTAACGTGAACTCACCAATGATAATGTTTACCGATGACACAAAAACAGAGGCATAGTTAATGAAGAGGACAGGTCACTGATACCGAAGGAGCCGATCACTGAGTAAGCTGGGCGTAAGCAAACCTGATTTTTATGACGACAAAATATAAATGTAGTTTCTGAGGGCTAAAGAATTTAGGCCATGCCGACAGGATGCTAGCCTGGGAAACAGCTACACTGAAAAAGAAAGATGCTGAAAAAGTAGAGAGGTTTGTAGGAAGAGCCCCAAGAATGCTCAAGGATTAGAGTGCACCACTGGTAGAAACAGATTGAAGGAGCCTAGCCTAGTTAGCTTAGTGAAAGGGAGCGGTAGGTGTCAATTAACCACAGCATACAAATGTGTTCATGGGGAGTCAGTCCAGCATAGACAACTATAACACAACATTATGGCTGGAAGTTTCAGCTAGGCAAAACCAGACTGGGAAATTAGGGAAAAATTGGGAGGAATTAACTTTTGCAGCAATTTACTAACCATCATAGTGGATTCTCCATCAGTGAGAATTTTTAAATCAAGATAATGTTTTTAAAAACCAATTTCTTTAGACATTGTTTGGAGAAGTTCCCTGAATTTTGTTACGCAGAAGGCAAAATGAGATGGTCCCTTCTGGCTTTGGTATTTCTAAATCGATTCAACCAATGAGTTTATGGGTCTCTACATTTTTGAAAGTCCACTACATGCCTCAAAACCTTGAAAATCTGACCCTTGGTGACTTGGGAAGGCCAATATGCAAAAGAGCTTTGATCTTTCACTGCCAGACTTCCAAAGGTATTTCATGGAAGTCTGGCAGTGAAAGAAGGTTCAGAAGGACAATAGCTGGGACTTTCAAAAGTCTTGCTTGCTGAAAATCTCCAACGGTGCCATCCAAACACTTTAGAAAGGGCTCTAGAGGAGATTCTGGCAATTACAGACCGGTAAGTCTAACTTCAGTACCGGGCGAATTAGTCAGAACAATAGTAAAGAATAAAAATGTCAGGCACGTAGAAGAACATAATTTGCTAGAGAAAAGTCAATATGGTTTCTGTAAAGGGAAATCATGTCTTACTAATCTATTAGAGTTCTTTGAAGGGGTTAACAAACATGCAGACAAGGGGGATCCAGTAGATAGTATACTTAGATTTTCAGAAAGCCTTTGACAAGGTCCCTCACCAAAGGCTCTTGTGTAAATTACATTGTCATGGGATAAGAGGGAAAGTCCCTTCTTGCATTGAGAACTGGTTAAAAGACAGGAAACAAAGGATAAAAATAAATGGTAAATTTTCAGAATGAAGATGGGTAACTAGTGGTGTCCCCCAAGGGTCTGTCCTGGGACCAATCCTGTTCAACTTATTCATAAATGATCTGGAGAAAGGGATAAGCAGCGAGGTGGTAAAGTTTGCGGATGATACTAAACCGTTTAAGATAGTGAAGACAGAAGCAGACTGTGAAGAACTTCAAAAAGATTTCACCAAACTGAGTGAT
>JANRFK010006695.1:6949194-6966034 GCA_030068395.1 Apalone spinifera
TTTTCACCCTGGGCTGCACAGAATTTTTCCTCTTGACCGCCATGGCCTACGACCGCTATCTGGCCATTTGCTACCCGTTGCACTATAGCACCATCATGAGCAACACCAAATCTGCTCAACTGGCCCTGGGCTCGTGGGTCTCTGGTTTTGTGATTGTTTCTTACCCAACTTCACTGATGGCCAAGATGTCCTTCTGCGGCTCCAACGTCATCAACCATTTCTTCTGCAGCACCGATTCCTTGGTCATTCTCTCCTGCTCAGACACCTCCACGTTTCAGTTGGCAGCTTTTACCATGTCGACCATCGTCATCCTGGGATCATGTCTGATAACCGTGGTCTCCTACATTTGCATCATCTCCACCATCGTGAGGATCCCGTCAGCCCAAGGCCGACAAAAGGCCTTCTCCACTTGCTCTGCTCATCTTATTGTAGTGCTTATGTGGTATGGTTCCAATATCTTCCTTTATGTCAGGTTTTCCACAGAGAACTCTTTGGAGATCAACAAGATTGTCAACACTATGAGCATTATCATAACTCCACTGTTAAACCCTTTCATCTACACTCTGAGAAATAAGGAGGTGAAGAAGGCTTTCTGGAAGATATTCAGTGGGACATCAAGTTAGCTTTGAATGCTTTCATGTTACTGCCTTGATTATCAACTTGTTCTCATGTTTGCATTGGACAGGTACAGGCCTAGACAAAATGCCACCAACAGAAGCATCTTTGATGTTCCTCCTCTGTTTGTTAAACTTTTGAACACATTTTTTATTGCATTTTTAGCTCACTGCGCAATTTTGATGGAAAATTGATGTCCATGATTTATCCATCATGTGAGATGAGATGTTTGCATATCATGATCTGTAAATATTTTTTCTCTGTTATATAAGCAAATAAAAATATTTGTTTCCTCTCAAAATATAGAAACTTTGATGGGTCTCTCCCAATGCTGTATGAAATGGTCTTATGTATACAAACACGCATATGTTGAACTCATGTAACCGATCAGTTTTAACGTCACAATCTATTGAATCTGTGTATCTTATTTTGGGGTATGTATCATTCTTCTATGTAAGGTTAGAAATAAAGGGTATGAAATGGTTTATGGTTTTAAATTCATGAATGAAAGCCATCAAGGGTGTTTCCAATGCTCTGGCAACCTTAATGAAGGGGTGACCACTGGGTGACCAACTTAATGGCCTTGTCTTCTCTCTGAAGTTTGAGCAGTGGTTGGTCCTGGAAAGACATATGACCATGGCAATTTGTAGTAGAATACCAGCATATCTAGGAACATCTGAGGAATATAAACTAGGCCGAACTTAAACAAAGCAGGTAAGGGGAAAGGCATCAGCATGATAATGAAATGGTAATGGAACTGGATGCAAATCAATATGGATGTCTTCGCAATAAAGTAGGATGATGTTTATGAAACCATTAAATATTTGATTTATAACTGGAGAAAATATATGTCACCTTCTTTTATAATGCATTTTCCCCTCTCATAAGGAACATAAGAACAGCCATACAGGGTCACACCAAAGGTCCATCCAGCCCAGTGTCCTGTCTGCTCACAGTGGCCAATGCCAGATACCCCAGAGAGAGGGATAAAAAAAAAAAAGGAATCATCAAGGGATCCCTCCCCCGTTGCCCATTCCCAGACAAACAGAGGCTAGGGACACCATCCCGGCTAAAAGCCAGGGATGGACCTAACCTCCATGAAACTATCTAGCTCTTTTTTGAACCCTGTTAAAGTCTTGCTTTCACAACATCCTCAGGCAAGGAGTTCCACAGGTTGACTGTGCACTGTGTGAAGAAAAAACTTCCTTTTGTTTGTTTGAAACCAACCTGCTACCTAATAATATCATTTGGTGACCCCTAGTTCTTATGTTATGGGAATTTTTCCTTATTCACGTTTTCCACATGAGTCATGATTTTATAGACCCCAATCATATCCTCCCTTAGCCTCCTCTTTTCTAAGTTGAAAAGTCTAAGGGTATTGTCTACATAGCATCTATAGATGCAAATTTATTCGAAATAGCGGAGCACTTATTTTGAATTTGGTAAACTTCATTCTACAAGGAGTAACGCCAAATTCGAAATAGCTATTTCAAATTAAGTACCATGCAACACTTAATTCGAAATGGGGGGTTTCCAGCCCTTCCCAGGGAGCCCTGGTGGCCACTCTGGGCACAACCAGGAAAACTTACTCTCCTCTCCCCCAGCCCCAGAGCCATTAAAGGTGTAGACCCTGGCCACAGTGCCTGTGCCAGCTCCAAGCCTGCCAGCCCAGAGCCAGCAGTGGCCACCGGGGCCCGACCCAGTAGTCCCAAAACAAGAGCCAGCAAGCCACTGGCAGCCAGCCCTCCACCGCTCCCCAGGAGCAGTCTGCCAGCTCCCAGGAGCCTGACAGGGGCTGGAGAAGGCGGGCACCTTCCTGGTCCAGGGTGGAGATCATGGACCTTATTCAGGTTTGGTGGGGCTGCCCCCAACGTCCATGATCTCCGCACTAGACAGAGGAACTCGGCCAACTATGGCAGGATAGCTGCCAGGCTGGCCACCAAAGGCCACATGCGAACACAGGAGCAGTTTTGCATAAAAGTCAAGTTGGTCCGGCAAGACCCACAACCCTGACCTTCCCCTTCCCCTTCTTCCCCTTGCTTCCCCCTTCCAGCTCCCTCCTCCCAGGTTTTCCCCTCCCCTCTCCCACCTCCTTTTCCCAGTCTCCCCAGAGGTTCATCCGTCCCCCCCCCCAGTTTTGTTCAATAAACCCAGTTTCTATTTTTGAACATATGTGTCTTTTATTTGACATCAGGAAGGGGGGCTAGGGAGGGGTAAGTGGAAGGACGTGAGGGAGGAATGGGGCACGAGCCCCCCATGGGGAGGACCAGGGAGGATCTGAGGGCTCCTCGGGGTGGACGCTCTCCCTCAGGGCCTCCAGGATCCTGACAGCCCCCCATTGTATCCCCCAAATGGTAGTCTGCAGCACTCCAAGACAGGACTGCTTTGCTGTCCCTCATCAAGTTAGACAAGCAAGCGGGGAACCATGGGAACTGTCTGTCTGGGGTGGGGGTAGGGTCCCTTTAAGCATGGAGCTCAGTTAGCCTCAGGCAGCAGCCCCACGCACTAAGTCCTACCCTGATGCCCTGCTGGAACTGG
Organism: Apalone spinifera; assembly: GCA_030068395.1. Taxonomy (NCBI): domain Eukaryota; kingdom Metazoa; phylum Chordata; order Testudines; family Trionychidae; genus Apalone; species Apalone spinifera. Next base: position 6,952,348 of record JANRFK010006695.1, read on the forward strand.
TTCCGGCCTTAACTTCGGTTCAGGGTCCCCTCAGTGTGGATGTGCTATTTCGAAATATTTTTTGTGTGTAGATGCATTATTTCGAATTAGCTTAATTTGCATTAACTATTTCGAATTAAGTTAATTCAAAATAGTGCTGTAGCGTAGACATACCCTAAGTCTTTTTAATATCTCATCATATGGAATCTGTCCAAAACCCCTAATCATTTTTGTTGCCCTTTTCTGAACCTTTTCCAATGCCAAAATATCTTTTTTTTTTTTGAGATGAGGTGACCACATCCGTACACACTATTCAAGATGTGGGTGTACCATGGTTTATATTAATGGTTCACAATCCTGCTGAAAGGGCATAACAAGTGGGGTTCCGCAGGGGTCTGTTTTGGGACCGGTTCTGTTCATCAATGATTTAGATATTGACATAGAGGACACTTCTGAAGTTTGCAGATGATACCAAGCTGGGAGGGGTTGCAACTACTTTGGAGGATAGAGTCATAATTCAAACTGATTTGGAGAAACTGGAGAAATGGTCTGAGGTCAATAGGATGAAGTTTAGTAAGGACAAATGCAAAGTGCTCCACTTAGGAAGGAACAATCCATGTCACACACAGAATGGGAAGCGACTGTCTAGGGAGGAGTCCTGCAGAAAGGGATCTAGGGGTTATTGTGGACCACAAACTACATAGAAGTCAATGGTGTGAGGCTGTTACAAAAAAAGCAAACGTGATTCTGGGCTGCATTAACAGGAGTGTTGTGAGCAAGACATGAGAAGACATTCTTCCATTCTACTCTGCACTGGTTAGGCCTCAGCTGGAGTATCGTGTCCAGTTTTGGGCACCACATTTGAAGAAGGATGTGGAGAAACTGGAAAAGGTCTAGAGAAGAGCAACCAGAATGATGAAAGGTCTAGAGAACACGAGCGAGGAGAGAAGACTGAAAGAATTGGGCTTGTTTATTTTGGAAAAGAAAAGACTGAAAGGGGACGTGATAGCGGTTTTCAAGTATCTAAAAGGGTGTCGCAAGGAGGAGGGAGAAAAAAATGAAGAAGAAGAAGAAGATGAAGAAGATGACAAAAGAAGAAGAAAGAAGATGAAGAAAAAAGATGAAGATGAAAGAAGACAAAAAAAGATGGAGATGAAAAAAGAAAAAAGATAAAGAAAAAGACAAAGACAAAAGAAATTGAAAATGAAAGAAGACAAAAGAAGACAGACAAAAAAGACAGAAGAAAAAAAGACAAAGATGAAAAAAGAATGTAGATAAAGACAAAAGAAGAAAGAAGACTAAGATGGAAAAAAGAAAGAAGAAAGAAGACTGTGACCAATTGTTTTCCAGGGCCACAGTAGGAGAGTGAAGAAGTAATGGGCCAGTCTCATTATGGAGGCACGGAGGGGATAAAGTAATACACCAAAGTGCTGGGGTGAACTAATAGCCATTCTTTTCACAACATCTTTTATTGCTCTAACGTATTTGAAAACGCCAGGCTCCCGTAAGTTTCGATCACTCATAAGGCAAAGACGGGAGTAATGTTCTGGTGTCTAGACTGTTTTTCCCAGAAGACCAGCCTGACTCCACAGAGTCGGTTACATACCCTAGGGGAGTCTGAAGTTGTGTTGAGATCAGATCCCCCCACGGCACTGCAACGACGGGGGTGGGTACAAAATCAACCTCCTTAGTGTGAGCCGCAGCTCATTAATAAGGTAGGTACGGGAAAGGCCGGTAGGGTGACGGTGGAAGGAGATTCGTAACAATGTCAACATCTATCAGATATGTCTGAATCTTTTCTCTCTCCTTTATACCACTCTGGCAGTAGAATGGGGGTTTAAAATGAAGAGGAATTATTCTTAATGTGTATTTATTCAGGCTCTTTATATTGCTACAATGACGTGAATTGACATTACTCTCAATGTGAACCAGGTGTGAAATATTCCCATATGTGTTATATATTTAGGTGGGGAAAAAGCAAGAGAAACCAACATAAGATGCACTATTCATTGGCAAACCATCCTGTTCATCATGCGGGGAGCATAAAGATTGAACGGGAAAAGAGTCTGTACTGACAAGCATTATGAGAAGACATGGTAAGTTAGACCCATTCGTCAGACCCAGCCGATCCTGGAATTATATTTAAACATAGCTGCAGTGAAAAACAGGTTTGCTTTTCTCAGTAATATGAGCTACTTCGATACTGTTGTTCAAAAGGTATGCCACATTGGGAGTTAAAAAAATGTCTACTCAAGGAATGAGTCTGTCTTATCCCTTTTTAATAATATAGTATAACGTTTAGGACAAAAGGAAATACTATTATTTGTGACTTGTAGAATTCTTAGAGCCAATGGGAAAAGTTGTTTTCCCATCCACATTTTTTCCACAAAAATAGATCATATCACTGATATAGTCTCAATATTCTTTTATTCTTTTTGGAGGTTTTAAAAGCATTCACATATCCCCAAGTTTCAATCAGAGCATTATCTTCGTTAGTCACCAGAAACATCTTATTGCTTTGATGAATGTCCCAAAAATATTTTATTGATTCAATTTCCAAAAGTCTGGGTACATCTAGACTGCATTGCTATTTCAGGATCCCGGAAGTATCCAGAAATAGCAATGCCGTATCCAAGGAACATGTCCACTATTTTGAAAAAAAATTCAAAATAATGGACGTGCTCTTTTGCCATCCCTCGTTCTATGTGGAGTAAAGGATGGCTCGAAAGAGCACTTTATTTTAAAATTTGGCTCCATGTAGATGTGCCAAATTTTGAAATAGCCTCTTTTGAAATGAAATCGAAAAAAGATACACCGTTTGCAAATTGCATATCTCTTTAGAGTGCAGTCTAGATGTAGCCTCTGTTTCCTCAGAAAAGAGGTATCCATCAGAAAAAAAAAGATGGTGGAAAATTTCCAAGCAACGTAATTATACTAACCTGTGCAGTTTACACATATAAAAACATTACCTGGGCATATAAGAGAAAAAGAAAACGTATGTATAGAGAAATAGATAGTGAGATACACACCTATTTCTAATCAGTGCATGAGGCATAGAGGAGAGAATTTCATAGAATCGTAGAAGATTAGGTTGGGAAGAAACCTCAGGAGGTCACCTAGTCCAACCCCTTGCTCCAAGCAGGACCACGCCCAACTCAATCATTCCACCCACCATTCCTCTCTTGTGTTCTATCATCAGCTGCTGTTGTGATTCAAACAGATCATGTTACACATTTCTTTAATTTCCTCACCTGTAAAATGGGGACAATTCTACTGATCATAAGAACATAAGAACGGCCAGACTTGGTCAGATCCAAGTCTGCTGACAGTGTCCAATGTCAGGTGTCCCAGAGGGAGTAAAGAGAACAGGGAATTATCAAGTGATCCCTCCCCTGTCGTCCATTCCCAGGTCCTGACAAACAAAGGTTAGGGATACCATCACTACCCATCCCAACTAATAAGTATTAATGGACCGAACCTCCATGAATTTATCTAATTCTTTTTTGAACCCTGTTCCAGTCCTGGTCTTCACCACATCTTTTAGCAAGGAGTTCCACAGGTTGACTCTGTGTTGTGTGAAAGAAATATTTCCTTGTGTTTGTTTTAAACCTGACACCTTTTCATTTCATTTGGTGGCCCCACGTTCTTATATTATGGGAACAAATAAATAACTTTTCTTTATTCACTTTCTCCATGTCTGTCGTGATTTACGTGTGATAGACCTCTATCCTATCTCCCCTTAGTCTCCTGTTTTCTAAGCTGAAAAATCCCAGTCTTTTTAATCTCTCTTCATACGGGACTCGTTCCAAACCTCTCACCATTTCTGTCACCGTTTTCTGAATTTTTTCCAGTGCCAATATCTCTTTTTTGAGATGAGGTGACCACGTCTGTACACAGTATTCAAGATGTGAGCATACCATGGATTTATAGAGAGTCAATTAGATGTGCGGATCTACACACAGTGTGTCACAAGAGGGTGCTGCTGGTGCTCAGGTGATCAACCCAAGCAAACAGAGCTCCTGACCATGTCTTATAACCACCTCACAGAACAAAGACCCACCATAGACAGATTGTACCTTTGACAAGTTTATTACAAGCAATTCAGGAGCAAATTTTAAAAGCACTAAATATATGTGTGTGTATATTTAGTACTTAATTAAAAGAGCAGTGAAAGACATTAAAAGGCATTGCAAGCATAAAAAGACACTAAAAGCAATAATGAAACGGAATACGTAACAATCTACATCTAATTGTTAACCCAATTTAGCAGCCTAATTCTTAATTCAATTTCACACTCACACTCACACTCACACTCACACTCACACTCACACTCACACTCACACTCACACTCCAAGTAATGTTGGTTAATTTGGTTGATGCGGAAGTCCAACGTGCATGTCACCCCAATATGCCGAATCAACAATGGTCTCCAACTCCTGGGACAAAATGGTGAGGTATGTATCTCCTCAGCAGGGGCCAGTCCGGTGGGATGCCATCCAACGGTTGCACACCATCCAAGTGGGGTGATGTCTGTTAGTGACACCCCCTTCTTCTTACTGGTGTGTCCACGACCGATCCAGAAACACCCAGTTCCTGCACCACCCAATTTTGCTTGCCTCATCACGAGTGAGAAACAATGGGTCTGTCCATGGTTAGATTCTTCCCTTCTTTCTTTTTTTTTCTTATCTTCAAATGCTGGAAACATTGCCTCAGCACACATACACAGTTTTTATTTCACACAGTACTTTTCTTAAAGTTGTAAACAAGTCCATAATCCTTTGGGGTTCTTGCCCGGACCAAACAAGTCCATAATTCTCCGGGGCTCTTGCCTGGACCTCAGCATGGCCTCTCTTCAGCTCACTCACTGTTGATGCACTCATGTGAACCATTCACACTACCCATGATTTGTGACATGTACTGGTACTTTGTCAAGGTCAGATGCTGGGTTTTGGCCCTTCCAAAAATCACATTCAATGTGTTCACATTCTAAACGCTTATATCTTGACAGATGGACCTTGGGGCTGGGGCAGAAAGAGAAAACCAAACCAATGTCCAGCAGTTCCTGCTCCTTGGCTTTCCCGGCTCTTGGTCTTTTCGGCTCTCCCTCACGGCAGTGTTTTCAATTCTGTATTTCCTGATGGTAATGGGGAACACATTCGTGATTGTCTTAGTGTGGACACACCCACGACTCCACACTCCGATGTACTTCCTCCTCTGTAATCTCTCCTTCCTGGAGATCTGGTACACCACCGCATTTGTCCCCAAGGCCATTGGTGTCATGCTGGGCACCAGCCAAACCATCTCCTTCCCCGGCTGCATCCTGCAGCTGTATTTCATCTTCTCGCTGGGCTCATCCGAGTGTCTCCTCCTGGCTGTTATGGCCTATGACCGCTATCTGGCCATATGCGACCCTTTGCATTATAGCACCCTCATGAACATCACCTTCTCTGCTCAGCTGGCCCTCGGAGCTTGGTTGTGCGGGTTCCTGGAGATCTCCGTGTTAGCAGTGCTAATATCCAGGTTGTCCTTCTGTGGCCCCAACGTCATCAATCACTTCTTTTGTGACATCGATTCCTGGATTGCGCTCTCCTGCGCTGACACAAGTCTCGTTGAGCGGGCAACTTTCATCATCTCCATTAACGTCCTCCTGGGCTCATGTGTGATAATCTTGGTCTCCTACATTTACATCATCTCCACCATCTTGAGAATCCCGTCGGCCCAAAGTCGGCAAAAGGCCTTTTCCACCTGCTCGGCCCACCTCACTGTCGTGACGCTCTGGTACGGCTCCACCATTTTTCTGTACGTCAAGCCTTCGGCACAGAACTCATTGGATCTGAACAAAATAGTCAATGTCTTTAATACGATTGTGACGCCACTGGTAAACCCTTTCATTTATACCCTGCGGAACAAAGAGGTGAAGCGAGCCCTGGAAAAGGTGATCAGGAGGATGTGACATGGTTTGCCAATGTTCTGTGGCGAGTAGAAATGCAGTCCAAGGCACCAAGATTAATCCATCCCAAAGGTCATTTTTAGTGCTGGGGATCATGTATTGGTTTTGCATGTTTCCTCATTCATTATAACAAACTGATAACATGAGATAACGGAAGGGGCAGAAACGCAGATTTGGGATGCTCTATTTAGTGGCATTTGCCAGGAACGCTGTGGACACTGCTAATGATAATGCAGCAGGGCCTAAGTCTAAGGGATTTAGGCACCTAGCTTTCACAGCATGTCTATACATTCAAGCTGACATTTCAAAGGTGTATATGCTGTCAAATGAGTGCTTAAAACCAGCTAATTTTCGACATCACCTTGAAATTGATATTACCCACAGTTTGGTGCAGAATTGACTAAATAGCTCAGAACGTTAAGGAGCAATGGACTGAGAGGGAGTGGGAAAGTTGCTTCTATTCTTTGCAAATTGATGAGTCAACGGCGATCGCAAACCATTCCAACCTGCTGTCAGTGGGTAGCTATGAAAGCAACAGAGAGATCCAAGAGGGATTTCTCTTTTGCAAATTTTGCCCATGCGTGCAACTGGTGAGGCTATTGTTGATGTGCTGAACGATTTTGTAGCAATCAGAATGGATGTGTAGCGATCAGAATGTGTAGCGATCAGAATGGATGGGTTTCATGTAATGACCGGCACATACGACCAGCATATTACCTATGAGTTGTGTACTTATTCTTCTGTTCGCTTTATTCAGTAAAAAAATGGCACCTCGGTGTTGTTACATTTAAATGTCATATCTGTCAATACTACTACATTTGAAATGTATCATAGTTCGTGTTATCAAGTAATGCAATGTTTGTAAACAGCTATATTATCCATGAAATTTTAATAGATTGAAAAGCAGTCCGTATACTCAAAAAGGTTGGGAACCACTGGCCTGGGGAGGTTGTAGTATCTCCATCATTGGAGATATTTAAGAGCAGGTTAGATAGACATCTATCAGGGATGGTCCAAATTCCTCCCTTATACATTTGAGCTGCATCTAGACTGGCAAGATTTTGCGCAAAACTGGCTGCTTTTACACAAAAACTTGCCAGCTGTCTACAATGGCCGCTTGAATTTGCACAAGAGCACTGACGTTCTAATGTAAGAATTCAGTGCTTCTTGCGCAAATACTTTGACGCTTCCGCTCAGGAATAAGCCCGCTTGCGTAAGAATGCTTGCGCAAGAGGGCCAGTGTAGACAGGCACTTGGTGTAGAAGATTAGAACATCAGAACGGACAGGCTGGGTCAGACCAAAGGTCCGTCTAGCCCAGTGTCCTGTCTGCCCACAGCAGCCAACTTGTGTCCCTCTGTCCCAGGCGTGCTCGATATCTGTATACAGCTGGTCCCCGAGTTGCAAACGGTCGAGTTACGACCCTTCGCATCTATGACCAAAGCTCCCATGGAGCAGCCATGAAGGCGGTCCCCGGGTTACGAACGCGACCCGTGCTTACGAACAGCGGGGTCGCTATGTAACTCAATGCGGTCTGAATTACGAACAGATCAAGTTACAGCCAAGTGTTTGTTCCGTAACTTGTTCGTAACTCGGGGAGAGGCTGTACACTAACATGGGGAATTAATTAGGTGCCCATATATGGGGTCGAAAATATGAGGCGTATTCATATTTTGCAGACCCGTGGAACTTCACTGATGTGGCGTTATATGGCCAGTTTTTGGTCTGTGCCCAGAAATTGGAAGGCATCCCATTTTGGTATTCAGAGCTGAGCAAATTGAGGGGAGGGAGATTAAATTCCACACTCACACCCCCCCCCCCCCCCCCCCCCCCCCCCCGTCACTTCCTATACCACAGGTTTGGCAAAACTGAGACTAGTAGAGCATTCTCCTCAGGAGATCAGCCCCCAGAACCTCGCCCTCCCCCCCAGCACCGAACCCCTCCGTAATGACCCGAGCAATGCCAGGTAAATTTGCTTCGCAATGGGGAGCTGATTCGATGCCAGTAAGTTGTGTCAAGTGCACGATGCAGATTTGCTTGGTGTTGTAGGCCCCAGAAAATTCACCGTTGGGTTTTTTCTGTGCAATGGTGTGGAGTAAATGGAAGGGGTCCAACATTGACATTTGCCATGGTTTTACCTCTTGCCGCTGTGGTAGTGTTGGAAACTCTTAGGGAACATCACCAAATCTCCATTGTACGGCAAATGTTCAGCAAAGGTTGGGGGGGCAGATTGTTGTCTTCCAGACTGCCAGTATAGGACTTGCCCCAGAAGACCATCCTGGCTCTGCAGAGTCTGTTACACATCCTAAGGGAGTCTGTGAATTTCGGCTAAGTGTGCACATCTCCTGGGTGCTGGGGGCATGAGGAGGAAGAAAGTACAAATACCCCCATGCTGCCTATGTGAGCTCTGTTTCTGTAACACAATAGATGGAGGAAAACACCTTGAAGGGTGATCGAAAGAGTTTCCTCCCAATGTCAAAACTTTTTGATTTTGAAGAGGCAGGTTCTCATTTATGCTCACAAAATTCTGCACCAGTGTCTGGCAGGAGAGGGGGCTTAAAAGTGCAGCGAATCGTACTGATCACGGACATTTTAAGTCACCTTTACACTCATACCATGGTGTCAAAAAGCCATGTTGTACATGTGAACCAGGTGTGAAACAGTCCGTTATTTGTGATCTGGGTAGATATAGGGAAATATGTATGTACCATCATAGGATGCCCTGGTTTTCAGCTCCCATGCTATTGCCCATCACCTCCACAGAGAAAGAATGGGAATGAAAGGCGTTCGTGGTGACAGCTTCTATCAGAAGACATGGTAAGTGAGATATATTAGTCAGCAACAGCTTAACCCGGGCTTGTCATTAAAAGTAACTACACTGAAAAAGAAGTATGCCTCTCTTTGCCATGTGAAATTGCTTTTCCAAAAGTTTGCCTTACTAAGGGGTCAACACACCCCTCCAGCAAGAATGAGTATTTACAATCCAAAGAAGACATACAGTATAATAAAGTCTAGAATGAACAAAAGTTTATTCTATTTTTGTAAACTGTAGAACAAACAAAGCCAGTGGGGGAACTTAATCTTAACATCAAAAATGTTGACAAAAATGAAAAAAACAAATCTGTTCTTGTCAATATTTTCCTTTTCATTTTGTCAGGTATTTTTTTCAAAAAAACCCCCAAAGAAACCAAAACAGAAATCCAATGAGTTTTCATTAACCAAAAGTGAGGTTTAAGCCAAAGCCTTCTGTCCTTTATACTTCATGAAAATCCCAGTGTTCGTTCTCTCTCTCTCTCTCTCAAACATCTCAGTTTCATCATAAAGGCAGTTTCCATTTTGGAAAAAAAATGTGTTGGTGGAAATCTTTCAGAGCCCTCTAAAGCAGTAATATCTGCAATATCCTGGTATACTAACTTAAGAGAGGGAAATAAGAAAACAAGGATAGACAGACAGACAGACAGACAGACATTCTATCTATCTATCTGACAGACCGGCTGTGTGGGGACAGACAGACTAACCGACCAGGTGTGTAGGGATAGGCAGAGAGACCAACCGGATACGTAGGGATAGACAGACAGACAGACAGACAGGATGTGTGGGGACAGACAGAGACATAGGCTTAATTCTGATCAATGCCTAGGGCAGGGAATTGGCACCGAAGCGAATGATGAATGCATCCACCACATTAAGAGTCAAATCTTACAGGGATGATGCTGCTTCTCCGGATGCAGTGGAAGGTTTCCAAGGGTATTTGTGTTCCAGACGAGGTGGTGCTGTTTTGCTCTTCAGGTTCATAAGAGCCTGGGAGTTATTTAGATGGGGAAGTTAGTGGCCACCGGGGCAGAAGATCTCTTATGTCTACAGCCTACACTCGGGCTGGCTCTTAAACTGCACCACACATATGTCGAGTTTACACAGACACAGAATCCTAGAGCACTAGAACTGGCAGGGACCTCGCGAGGTCTTCAAGTCCAGTCCCCTGCCCTCAAGGCAGGACCACGCACCGTCTAGATCATCCCTGCCAGGTATCTGTCCAACCTGCTCTTCAATATCTCCAGAGATGGAGATTCCACAACCTCCCTGGGCGATTTATCCCAGTGTTTCACCACCCTGACATGTAGGAAGTTTTTCCTAATGTCCAACTTCCCTTGCTGAGTTTAAGCCCATTGCTTCTTGTCCTGTCCTCAGAGGCCAAAAAGAACAATTTGTCTCCCTCCTCCTTATAACACCCTTTCAGTTACTTTGAAAGCTGCTATCATGTCCCCTGTGTCTGCTCTTTTCCAAACTAAAACTGTGCAGTGGCTCCATCAAACACCGATTGTCCATCTAGCCAAGGCCTTTGACGGGCATGACAACCAGTTAAAGTATCATAGCCTGGCGCCTGAACACAGAGGTTTGAGCAGCCTCTCACAAGGCGTTCGGCATTTTTCAGTGCCCTCCCTTCCACATTCTTTTGTCTCTTGGCAGATGGCCCTTGTGGCACGTGAAGAAAGAGAGAACCAAACCGGCGTGGAGGAGTTCATCCTTCTGGGCTTTCTCGGACCTTGGGCTTTCCGGATGTCCCTTGCAGAGCTGTTTTCTGTGCTCTACGGCCTCACGATCCTAGGGAACGTGTCTATCATCGCCTTGGTGGGGACCCACCCGCAGCTCCACACCCCCATGTACTTCTTCCTCTGCAATCTTTCCTTCCTGGAGGTCTGGTACACCACCGCTTGCATCCCCAAGGCCATCGGCGTGATGCTGGGCACAAGCCAAACCATCTCCTTCACTGCCTGCAAGATACAACTTATTTTTTCCCTTGCCACTGGTTCAACAGAATGCTTCCTCCTGGCCGTCATGGCCTACGACCGCTACCTGGCCATTTGCTACCCCTTGCGTTACAGCACCCTCATGAACAGCACCTTCTCTGTGCAGCTGGTCCTTGTCTCTTGGTTGGGCGGTTTCCTGGCTATCTCCGTCCTGGCGGCTCTAGTATCCAGGTTGTCTTTCTGTGGCCCTAACGTCATCGATCATTTCCTTTGTGACATAGATTCCTGGATCGCCCTCTCCTGCACCGACACACACATCGTCGAGCTTGTAAGCTTCCTTCTCTCAATCATTGTTGTCTTGGTCTCGTGCGCAATAACACTAGTCTCCTACATTTACATCATCTCTACCATCTTGAGAATCCCCTCAGCCCAAGGCCGGCAAAAGGCCTTTTCCACCTGCTCGGCCCACCTCGCTGTCGTGACGCTCTGGTACGGCTCCCTCATTTTTCTGTTTGTCAAGCCTTCGAAACACAACTCAATGGATTTGAATAAAACCATCAACGTCTTCAGCACTGTGGTCACCCCGCTGTTGAACCCTTTCATTTACACACTAAGGAACAAAGACGTGAAGGACGCCTTGGCGAAAACTTTCAGTAGGATGTGAAGCCGTTTTAGATCAAGATGGAGTCAGTAGAAAGTTAGTTAAAACAATGAAAACATTTCTGAAGTTCGTGGATTTAGTAGAAAAACTAGGTCCAAGTGTTTAGGCAGAAAAAAATGGCAAATGAACCAACACCTGCTGTCTTAAAATGAGAGCCAATCACGTAAATCTTATTTCAAGCTGTAATTCACGTTCATTGTCTAGGTGATCATGCCTTTATTCCATAGCAGCAATGGACAACCGAGGCTAGAGAATGGGACACGTAAGCAATCCCCGTTCATCTCAGCAGGCTGCAAGACTGTCATAACCAAAATAATTTCCTGGAAAAGGGTAGTTTTGCTCACTGTGCTTGCGAAGCTAGAATTTGCGGGGTGTGCCAATAGAACTGGTGCCTGGTTTGGATGCAGAGAAAGTGCACAGCTCTCATAGTCAATATTATGTACTGTTAGCATGTCCCTCACTTCACATTTTTATGCACTTCACATCATATGCTTTGCAGATATTAAACTACTCGAGATAGTGAAGACCAAAGCAGACTGTAAAGAGCTTCAAAAGGATCTCACCAAACTACAGGATTGGGCAACAAAACGGCAAATGAATTTTAATGTTGATAAATGCAAAGTAATGCCCATTGGAAAACAAATCCCAACTATATGTACACAACTATACCTACAAAATTATGGGGACTAAGTTAGCTACAACTACTCGAGAGAGATCTTGGAGTCAATTTGGATAGTTCTCTGAAAACACCCATGCAGTGTACAGCGGCAGTCAAAAAAGTAAACTGAATGTTAGGAATTATTTAAAAAAGGGATAGAGAATAAGACAGAATTTCTTATTGCCTCTGTATAAATGTATGGTATGCCCACAACTTGAATACTGTGGTCGCCTCATCTGAAAAAAGATGTATTAGAATTGGAAAAGGTTCAGAAAAGGGCAACAAAAATGATGAGGGGTTTGGAACGGGTCCCAAATAAAGAGAGATTAAAAAGACTGGGACTTTTCAGCTTAGAAAAGAGGAGACTAAGGAGGGATATGATAGAGGTCTATAAAAGCATGACAGGGAGGAGAAAGTAAATAAGGAAAAGTTATTAACTTGTTCCCATAACATGAGAATTAGGAGTGACCAAATGAAATTAATAGGAAGCAGACATAAAACAAACAAAAGGAAGTATTTCTTCACACAATGCACAGTCAACCAATGGAACTCCTTGCCAGGGGATGTTGTGAAGACCAGGATTTTAACAGAATTCAAAAAGAACTAGATAAATACATGGAGGATAGGTCTATCAATACTAGCCAGGATGGGTAATGGAAGTTTTTCTTCATGGAGCATGCAGTCAACCTGTGGAACTGCTTGCCAGAGTTATATTTAACTAACCTTGTGTAGTTCCCCTTTCTCAAATTAAATGCCACAGTGTTGGGCTGCTGAGGTGTTTTTCCCATCACAGGGACATTAAATTTTATTACATTATGGTCCCCATTTCCAAGCGGTCCAGTTGTATTTACCTCTTAGACCGGATCCTGCACTCCAGTTAGGACTAAATCAAGAATTGTTTCTCCCCTTGTGGGTTCCAGAACCAGCTGCTCCAAGAAGCAGTCAATTAAAGTGTCAAGAAACGTTATCTCTGCATCCCGTTCTGAAGTGACCTGTACCCAGCCAATATGGGGATAGTTGAAATCCCCCACTATTATTGAGTTTGGTATTTTTATATCCTCTCTAATCTCCCTTAGCATTTCATAGTCACTATCACTGTCCTGGTCAGTAATATATCCCTACTGAGATATTCTTACTATTGGAGCATGGAATTACTATCCAGAGAGATTCTATGGAACATTTTGGTTCATCTAAGACTTTCTCTTCATTTGATTCTACATTTTCTTTCACGTATAGCGCCTCTCCCCCACCAGCACGACCTGTTCTGCCAATATATTGCATACCCTGGTATGGCTGTGTCCCATTGAATGTCCTCATTCCACCGAGTTTCTGTGATGCCTATGCTAAGCCACTGTAGCGCCCACCCTGGAGACGTTGTCTCTATCCTAGCCCTAAAGTTTGGTGTGATATTATAGGGGGCTCTGGTTTTTTGCAATATGTACCCACATGGTTTTATTTAAGAACCTATCAAGTGTAGGAACTCACCAGCGATATTTTGTGAAATTCTTGAGCATTGAATCCTATGGATAGAAGAGACCTAGGCATCGAGTCCAGCCCCCTACCTAAAGCAGGACCATCCCCAAACTCAATCATCCCAGCCAGGGGTTTGTCAAGCTGGGACTTAAAAATCTCTAGGGACGGAGATTCCACCCCCTCTCTAGGGAACCCATCCCAGTGCTTCCCCACCCGCCTA
>JANRFK010006695.1:6978500-6989910 GCA_030068395.1 Apalone spinifera
GGTGGAGAGGGGACTGGGGGAAGAGCCAGGCTGAAGGGCTTCTGGGCTCTGATCTCCTCTCGGCACCAGCCTGAGCCCCCCAACTCAGGACTTTTCCCAGCATGTAACCAACCAAATGAACCATGTTAACCAGCTCCGGGCCAAGCCATCAGAATAAGGGGAGGGAAAAGGCCAGCTCTGCCTCTGCCAGGCTGAGCAGGGAATCCTCCCAGCCTTCTGGAACTGCCCTGTGGGGAGGGAGCTGGAATTCCAGCCCTTTGGGGCTTCCAGAGCCAGGTTTCATGGCAGTTACACTAGAAAGATTCCCCCTGCAGGGCTCCGTTTCAGCTGACTTATAACCACAGGTGCAAAAAGAGCATCAGAAATCCTTGGCCGCGTATGTTGGGGCCTTGGATACTGATGCAAAATTTCATGAATTGCAGGTGAGGCACCAATTGCTGGATTTGTTTCTACTTTCACCCCCACACTCAGGGAGCTCTTTGTACCTGGCCCTGCCTGCTGCCCCCGAGTGATTTAAAACACCCCCGGTAGCACAGTGGGACTAAAGCAGCTCCCAGCAGCTAGCTCCACGCTGCTGTCAGCACGTCCCTGTGGCCCAGGGGAGGTGTCTGCAGAGCCGGCCTGTCCATAGGCCTCCTCAGTGAAATGGAACGACCAGGATGGCCTGGTGGACTGGAGCTTCTCTAAGATGCCTGGTACCATGGTACAGGGACCTGGCCCATGCTGCCCCCCCCTGCACCAGGCCCCCCCATAATCCTTGAGGCTGTATCCCTAAGTGGCCGGAGCTTGGGAGAAGTGGAGCAATTGTGGAAGAGGGTGGTGCCGGGGTGGGAAGAGACAGCATGGGGCTGGAACAAGGATAGAATTTGTGGGAAGGGTGTGGGCACCCTCTACATACAACCATGCCTGCAAGGACACCAGATGCATGCAGCCCCACAGTCCAAATTGTGGAACTTCTCTGGTCACAGGTGGGCCATGAGTTTGAGACCCCTGATGTCACCATTTATTGACATCTTTGGCCAGCATCGGTCTCAGTCTAACAACCTGAGATTTTCTCTTTTAAATATTGGTGCCATCATCTTGGCTTGTTTTCTCCGTTCTCCTGGGACTTCCCGAGATCAGTACTTTTAAAGCTGGCGGGGGGGTGTTACCCCATTCTACAGTGCTACAAATATTGAACTTCAATAGACTTTACAGAGACTGCACTCAGTCCTGGCTGGGGTCTGGCCTGGTGTTTCAGCTGATCATCATTATTGTATTTCAACACTTAATACAATTATTAGCATCAGTTCCCGATCATTTTGAGATGTTGATGTTGTTAGCACTTTTTGCAAAAGCCACTAAGATTTTACTATTTGCTCATTTATGCCATATCTGTTTCACCTCACATACAGCATTAAAGTATAGCAACATATATATTGCTACATTTTATCACCTCAGATCAAGCTCGTACAATATCATGATGACATACCAACTCCAGCTTCTGCTAGGACTATTTAAGCTATTTTTATAAACAATCTGTAGAAAAGGGTAAATAGTGAGGTGACGTTAAAGATGCAACTTGCTCGGAGCACAATTAGGTCTTTGGCGGGTCCTATCCAATGGGAACAGGCTGATAATGCAGTCCAGGAAGACGAAAGCCATTCACAACCAAATTCACGTCCTCCTGAACACCTTCCTTCCATAAAGCCTCCTTCACTTCTTTATTTCTCAGAGTGTAGATAAAAGGGTTTAACAGCAGCATTATGATATTGTTCAGAGTGTTGACAAACTTATTCATGTCCAAGGAGTTCTGTTTGGAATATTTGATGTACAGGAAGATGGTGGAGCCATACCACATAATCACAACAATGAGATGGGCAGAGCAGGTGGAAAAAGCCTTTTGCCGGCCTTGAGGTGACAGGATCCTCAATATGGTGGAGATGATGAAAATGTAGAAGACCAGGGTTGTCAAACACGATCCCAGGATAACAATGATTGACATGGTGACACCGATGGACTTAACCACAGAGGTGTCTGAGCAGGAGAGAAAGATCAAGGAATCGGTGCTGCAGAAGAAATTATTGATGATGTTAGAGCCACAGAAGGACAACCTGGCTACCAGAGAATTGTGGATTATCATAAAAAGAAAACCAGTCACCTAGCATAAAAAGCCAGCTGAGCCAATTTGGTGCTGCTCATGAGGGTGCTATAATGCAATGGGGAGCAAATGGCCAGATAGCGGTTGTAGGCCATGACAGACAGGAGGAAAAATTCTGTGCAGCCCAGAGAGAAAACTAAGTACATCTGCAGGATGCAACCAACAAACGAGATGGTTCTGCTTTTCCCTGGGAAAACGGCAATGGCCTTAGGGACACAGGCTATGGTGTACCAGATCTCCAGGAAGGAGAGGTTGGAAAGGAAAATGTACATGGGCGTTTGGAGGTGAGGGTGGGCCATGACTAGAGCTATTATGGCAAAGTTTCCTGTCACTATCAGGATGTACGTCGTGGTGAACACCACAGAGCGCGAGATCTGCAAATGCTGATTGCCAGGGATTCCCAGGAGAATAAACTCTTGCATGCTGGATTGGTTTCCATTCTCTACTCCAGTCATGGGCCCTATCTGTCAAGAGACAAGAGATGTAATTCAGGGGCAAATTTGTTACATGGATTGTTGGCCATCAGAATGTTTTCACCTAGTTACTTTGACAGGGTCCATTGACCATCAACTCACAGTTAATTACATTAATTGTATTACTTCCTTAACTGAGTCCTTTATTGGCCACTCTATTATCTTGCCTGGGATCGATTTCAGCCTGAGAAGTCTATAGCTCCGCTGGTCCTCCAATCTGCCCATTTGAAATATTGACACATCAGATCTCTTCTGATCTCTGGAATCCCCCTGATGTTCCCAGAGTTATGAAAATCAACGGTAAATGACCAATGAAATCTTCAGCCATCATTTTTAACTCTCTTGGAGGTGAGTTATCTGGATCTGCTGCTGTAAAAATGTCTCATTTTTGTTGCTTCTCTTTAACACCCTGTTGAGAGAGGAGAGGATTTGAGAGGGTTTTCAGCATCCAGATGATTTTGAAATTCCCACTAGATGTCCCAATCTCTTTAAATATGTCCCCTTGAGCTGCTGTTCAAATGTTATCCCACTCAACAAAGTGATCAAATTCATTTCCCACTGATTTTCTGAATATTTGAACTAACAAGTGATACTTTGTGCTGAATCCTGCATTACCTATTCAATCCCCCAATGAGAAGCCATCAGGGAAGGAACACGCCTTTCTGTGTGGAAATAGAAGCTTCTGGGAAACCCAGGACTTAGGGTGTGAAAAGGAACACACTGCATTGATTTTCAGGAACACACTGAATCGATTTTCCATCTCCCACTCTTGAGTTCTCCTGGTCAGTCAAGATGCTCATGGAGTTAGTGTTAAAATGCCTTATTGAATGTTCCATGAATGTCCAAGTCAAAACATCAGCGTGTAGATCTCTCTTATGGCCTCCCCTAAGCCATAGTCAGCTCCTACATCCAACAAGATCTTTGTTAAGAATCAGGACAATGGAAGAGGATCATGAGTTTTTCACTGTTTTCCCAATGACATTTGAAATGGTGGCGGCACTTTTGATCTACGAATTGTTCGTTGAATCTTCAGCCAGTGTTATTCCTTGCCAAAAAGCTGCTAGCTAGACTTTTCAAAGAGGACTAGAAGAGTTTGGTATTCAGTTCCCATTGAAATCCACTAGGTTATGGACACAGACTTACATAATTATGTAGGGTTTGGAGATTCCCACGCCTACTGGAATTCTCAAATGCACCTACAAATGTAAAACCCGCTCCTGTCTGTTCCTCAGAGGTGCTCCTCTACTTCTCATACTCCCATCAGGTGTCTAAATACCTTTACAATTCTGGCCATATGAAGCTGGCCCAAATTAAAAAACAAAATATCGGCAACCCCAAAAGTGGTGAAATATATATGAGTATAAAGAACCAGAATTCAGATATTTAAAGATATTCAGATATCTGAAGATAGGTAGATAGGTACCTACTGGGAATTCCACAAGTAGATAAGATGGTTAAATCATAGAAGAGATTCACAGAATCCCAGGGCTGGGAGAGACCTCAGGAGGCATTGAGTCCAGCTCCTGCCCAAAGCAGGACCAACCCCAAATCAATCATCCCAGCCAGGGCTTGGTCAAGCTGGGACTTAAACACCTCTAGGGATGGAGATTCCACCTCCTCCCTAGGGAACCCATCCCAGTGCTTCCTAGGGAAATCGTTTGTCCTAATATCCAACCTAGACCTTCCACACTGAAACTTGAGCCCATTGCTCCTCGTCCTGCCATCTGCCCCCACTGAGAACAGCCTCTCTCCAGCTTCTTTGGAACCCCCCTCAGGAAGTTGAAGGCTGCTCTCAAATGCCCCCTCACTCTTCTTTTCTGCAGACTAAACAAGCCCAAATCCCTCAGCTCTCTTCGTAGGTCATGTGCTCCAGCCCCCCACATCATTTTGGTTGCCCTTCACTGGACCCTCTCCAATGCGTCCACATCCTTTCTGTAGTGGGGGGCCCAGAACTGGACACAATACTCCAGATGTGGCCTCACCAGAGCCAAATAAAGGGGAATAATCACTTCTCTGGATCTGCTGGCAATGCTCCTCCTAATGCACCTTAATATGCCATTAGCCTTCTTGGCTCTTATCCAGTTGCCCCTGGATGGACTTGGCTCAGGCACTAGGCAGGTAGGTTAAGGGACATCCCAATGGTAGGCAGGTGGGGTGGGTTCTGGAGTTGCCTAGGGGGCCTAAGGGATTGGGTAATTGCCTGAGAACCACCCTCTCCCAGATCTTGCACCCCAACCTTCTGCCCCAAGTCACAACCCCCTCTTTCATCCTAACTCCCTCCCAGATCCCACCTCCCCTCCTGCACCACCAATCCCCTATCCCAAGCTCTCTTCTGCACCCAACCTTACCAGGTTGTCATGGCGCTTGTGAAATCTTGACCTACTTAGAGCATTTGACATCTTCATGGATGTGAAGATTACCCGGCACTGTCAGGCATCCTCTTGGTAATTACAGTGGAAATTTGCTGGGCCAAAGACTAAATGTAATTTGAGTAATGGATAAAATCATTGCAGAAATCATGCATCTGGTGTTCCATCCCCTTACACAGATATATGTTGGGACTTTCAAAGGAGACTAAAGGTATGTCTACACTAGCCCTCTAGTTCGAAGTGTAACAGTATAACGAAGTTAACGAGGTGTAACAGTGAACTCAAACTAAGGACTGAGTTTGAGTTAACGTTTGACTGCCGCGTGTAGTTGCGGGCAGTTAGTTTGGACTAAGGGGATTTAAAAATGGCGCCCGGATGGGAAGATGCAAATAAAGCCCGGGATATTTAAATCCTGGGCTTCATTTGCAACTTCGAATGCCTACATTAGCCTCCCTAGTTCGAACTAGGGGGCTAGTGTAGACATACCTTAAGGGAGTTCGATGCCCAACTCCAATTTCCATGAATGAGATTTGGGCACCTAAATTCCTTCACGCACATTAGAAAATAGCAGTCCAATTTGCAGGGGACTGAACAGAGTAGACCCTCAGTTGGAAGGAGTAGGAGTAGACCCTCAGTTGGAAGCTACTTCCCCTAATAGGGTATGTCTAGACTACATGGCTCCGTCCTGTTTCACGAGGCATAAGGGATCGGTCGGCAAAGGCATCCCCAGCTGACTGATCCACGTCTAGACTACCACGCTGTGCTGGATCAGCTGATCGTCGGCACAGCACGGCGGCCATGTTTATTTTAATGAAGCGGGGATTATTTAAATCCCCACTTCTTTGCCTATGCCGGGTAAACTAGTTTACATGGCTCCGTCGACGTCTAGACATACCCACAGTGTCAAAGATGTGAGGGATGAGAAGAGGTGAGTTTATGGGCCCTCAATTCCATGGGAGACTCTTAACAATGTTTCCAGGTGTGACGACAGGGACACCCCATTCTCAGTGGTCGGGCTGAGCTGCTAGATATAAATGAGCAGCCAAGATGGGAGCAGATGTGCTTGTGGACAGAACACAGACGTTGTTACATGTTCCCGTCCAGAACCAATGGCCAGGTTCTACACTTGCTAGGGTAGAACCCATCCTGTGCAGACAAGGACGTACCCTGCACCTAATGCTCAGGCTTAAGAAGGTCTTCAGACATGCCCCTAGAATTCATCTTCTCATGTCAGCACGGGACATGGGACCAAAGACATAGGTCGCCATTCTGCTCTTGGTGCTGGTGACAATCAAAGGTGCTGAGCACAGATGTTTGAATTCTGGCTCATTAAAACATCGCGGAATAAGAGTGGCCTATTAGAGAGAGAGGAAAGAGAGCAAAGAGACCTTTCCAGCCAAAAGACAAGGGAGAACTTTTTCCCGCACTCCCCTGCTGGAACATGATTGAGAATAAGCTGACTCAGTGTTGGTGGACCATTCCTTTTCTAGAGGTTAGCATGCTTCCGTTGTTCTTTAAATTCAGGAAAGTTTCTTTACTCTGAGAGGAAACAAAATATCTTTATTTGCTTCTATGATACAAACAAACAAACACAGATTTATGGATCAGTGTGAAACCTGTCTTACATGACAGCGATAAATCATGCATGGAAACTGTGTCTCTAAGTTGTGTCATGAGCTACAAAGGCAATAAAAATAAGGAGCTCAAATGTTTAACAAATGGAGGGGGAATGTCAAAGATACTCTTTGCCTGCAACACCATTTGGCCTAGGGTTGGCCCTGGACAAAGGGAGGATGCGCATGGGCTGATAATTCAGGAAGATCAAAGTCATTCAAAGCTACTCCAAGTTCTACTGAACACCTTCAATAAAGCCTCCTTCACTTCTTTATTCCTCAGGGTGTAAATGAAAGGGTTTAGCAGTGGCGTTACAATAGTATTCAGGGTGTTGATGAACTTGTTCATGTCCAAGACATTCTGTTTGGTGTACCGGACGTACAGGAAGATGGTGGAGCCATACCACATAATCACAACAATGAGATGGGCCGAGCAGGTGGAAAAGGCCTTTTGCCGGCCCTGGGCAGACGGGATCCTCAGGATGGTGGAGATGATGAGAATGTAGGAGACCAGGGTTATCAAACACGATCCCAGGATGATGAGGACTGACAAGATTAAACTGGACAACTTAACCACGGAGGTGTCTGAGCAGGAGAGAAAGATCAAGGAATCGGTGCTGCAGAAGAAATTATTGATGACGTTAGAGTCGCAGAAGGACATCTTGGCTATTAGAGAAGATGGGATTGTAATAACTAGGAAACCAGACACCCAGCACAAAAAAGCCAGATGAGTGCGCTTGGTGCTGCTCATGAGGTCACTATAGCGCAACGGGTAGCAAATGGCCAGATAGCGGTCGTAGGCCATGACAGACAGGAGGAAATATTCCGTGCAGCCCAGGGAGAAAATGAAGTACAGCTGCAGGATGCAGCTAAGAAAGGGGATGGTTCTGCTTTTCCCCAGGAAAACGGCAATGGCCTTAGGCACACAGGCTGTGGTGTACCAGATCTCCAGGAAGGAGAGGTTGGAAAGGAAAAAGTACATGGGCGTTTGGAGGTGAGGGCAGGCTATGACTAGCGCTATTATGGCAACGTTTCCTGTGAGTATCAGGATGTATGTTGTGGTGAACACCACAGCGAGCGATATCTGCAAATGCTGATTGCCGGGGAATCCCAGGAGAATAAATTCTTGCGCGCTGGATTGGTTTCTCCTCTCTATGCCAGCCACAGGCTCCATCTGTCAAGAGAGAAGAGACGTAATTCAGGGGGCTATTTTGTTACATGGATTATTGGATGTCACCGGTGACCTTTCCACTAACGCTGAAATGATTTACCAGCTAAATATGAGTTCTTTAACCTCTGAGGACGGGAGAAGAAGAAATGGGATTAAACTGAAGAAGGGGAGGTTTTGGTTGCACAAGGAAAATCTTCTTAACTGTCTGGGTGGTTAAACACCGGAATAAATTGTCCAAGAAGCTTGTGGAATTTCCATCTCTAGAGATATTTAAGAGCTGGTTAGAAAAACACCAGTCAGGGATGATCTAGATGGTGCTTGGTCCTGCCGTGAGGGCATGGGCCTGGACTTAATGACCTCTCAAGGTTCCAACCAGTTCTATGTTTCTATGATGCAGGTGCCTAAGTCTCAATGCAAAATCATGTTGGCTGATTAGGGGCTGGAGTTTCAGCATTTATATGCAAATGCTGGAGACTTATGCAAATACTTCAGCAGCGTACACACCTAATCAGGGGGAAACTTTTGAAAAACCAAGCAAACTGGTTAGATGCTTTGGAAAGTCCCACCTAATAGCTTTGAAAATCTGGCACTGAAAGATGGAAAACTGGATTTCTCAGGACACCAAGGAAGAGAAAATAGAGATATTTAGGCACATAATTGGATTTCAAAAAGATCAAGGCCACCAAAAGTTATTGATTTAATAGCTTCAGGGGCTAGTGGAGTTAGTCTGTACAGGATAAACTTAAAAATAACAAATAGTCTGGTAGCACCTTAAAGACTAACAACAAATGAAGATGGTATCATGAGCTTTCGTGGACACAGCCCACTTCTTCAGAGATGTTCCCAAATCAGAAAGGACTGTTGTTATCATCTCACGTTGCCTTGTGTGTAACCACACACAACTTCTCCCAGGAACTTCTCCCAAACACTAGAGAAGAGGGGGCGGAGGAGGGGGGGTGTTTAACAGAATCTTGCTTCAACAATTCTTAGTGATGGAGAATCCATCATGCTGGTTAGTAATTTGCTCCAAAAATTAATTACACTCACTGTTTCCCTAATTTCTCAGTCGGGTTTTTCCTATCTTAAACTTCCAGTCAGTGTCTGGTGTTGTACCTTTCTATGCTGGATTGAAGAGACCATTACTGAAAGAACCGGTATATTGATTCGCACCTTAACTCCTAACACAGAGCTAAATAATACAAGCTCCTTCAATCCATCACTGTAAGCTCTGCCTTCTCAGCTTTTCATCAGTGTCAGCGCTCTGCTTGGAAACCTCTCCCCTCTATCAGCCTCCTTCAGTTGTTAACATGGGAACCGAAGAGGGTATTTATGCATCCCAAATTTGCATAGTTCTTTTGGCTACCACATCACTCTGGGAGTTCATCCAGCCTACAAAGTGATCCAGGTCGTTCTGTGTCAGAGACCTGTCCCTTTCTAAAGGATAGATTGGATAAACGGACTGCAAAGTGGATAGAAAGCTAGCTAGATTGTCGGGCCCAACAGGTAGTGATCAACAGCTCAGTGTCTGATTGGTGGCCAGTTTCTAGTGGAGTTCTTCAAGGATCGATTCTAGGGCTGGTTTTGTTCAACATCTTTATTAATGACCTGGATGAGGGGATGGGTTGCACCCTCAGCAAGTTTGTGGGTGACACTAAGCTAGGGGAAGAGGTAGATACACTGGAGGGCAGGGATAGTCTCCAGAGTGAACTAAACAAATTGGAGGATTGGGCCAAAAGTAATCTGATGAGGTTTAGCAAGGACAAATGGAGAGTCCCAAGTATTGTTACAGGCTGGAGACTGACTGGCTAAGCAGCAGTTCTGCAGAAAAGGCCCTGGGGATTCCAGTGGAGGAGAAGCTGGATATGATTCAACATGGCACCCTTATAGCCAAGAAGGCTAATGGCATATTAGGGTGCATTAAGAGGAGCATTGCCAGCAGATCCAGAGAAGTGATTATTCCCCTTCATTCGGCCCTGGTGAGGCCACATCTGGAGTATTGTGTCCAGTTCTGGGCCCGCCACTGTAGAAAGGATGTGGACGCATTGGAGAGGGTTCAGTGGAGGGCAACCAAAATGATTAGGGGGATGGAGCGCATGACCTACAAGAAGAGGCTGAGGGATTTGGGTTTGTTTAGTCTGCAGAGAAGAAGAGCGAGGGGGGATTTGAGAGCAGCCTTCAAATTCCTGAAGGGGGGTTTCAAAGAGGATGGAGAAAGGCTGTTCTCAGTAGTGATGGATGGCAGAACAAGGAACAATGGTCTCAAGTTACAGTGGGGGAGGTCTAGGCTGGATCTTAGGAAAAACTATTTCACTAGGAGGATGGGGAAGCACTGGGATGGGTTACCTAGGGAAGTAGTGGAGTCTCCATCCCTAGAGGTTTTTAAGTCTTGGCTTGACAAAGACCTGGCTGGGATGATTTAGTTGGGATGGTCCAGCCTTGGGCAGGGGGCTGGACTTGATGACCTCCTCAGGTCTCTGCCAGCCCTGGGATTCTAGGATTTTGTGAATATCCTGATGAGACAGGCAGCAAGAGGGTTTTGAGCATCCAGGAGCGCTTACTCGTGATACACATTTATTGGAATCGCCAGTGCTGGGGGTTGCTTTTCATAGGTAGATCTCAAAGCCTTTTACCTGCAAGGGCAGGCCCACAATCCCCTTTTGAAAAAGAGGAAACTACAAACCAGAGCGAATGTCCCTGGTTCTGCGGGGGTGACCGACATCCCTCACGCAGCTGGGGTGCAAATATGAGTTTAGCCCTGGCGCAGAGGTGATTGATTGTCCCTTTGCCATGGGATTTTCAAAGGGGGTTGAAACACAGAACCCCCAAATCTCACTGCTATTCCACACCTTTGGGTTCTTTGACACATGTGTGGGAGGCTCATCAGGCCTTTGACTTGTTCACCTCTTTCCATCTTCCACTCACTGTCCACTCCCAGGCTATTCCATTCTACAAAGACTTGGAAAGTCCCCCCTTGTCTCCAGGATGTCAACGCTGTTTGGAATGGCTCAGTGCCCCTCGGCAGGAAATAATGAGTCGTTATGAATCGCCTGCTCCATGAGGAGAAATTGGGATTGAAGGACCTTGCCCGGGATACATTAGAAGACAAGGGCAAAGCTCTAAACAGGGACAAGCCACTCCTGCCTTCCAATATCCTAAGCACCATGCTTACCAAGGGTGTGACTGCGAGACAGGGGAAGTCCGTGGGAATCTCTCTGTTCACTCTAGCAGGCTTGGGAGATGCTCATGGAGCTTCCTTAGCTGCAGATCCCCAGCGACATTGTCATAGCTCCTTCCCTACTCGGGCACAATAAATGCAGAAATGGGGGCCAGCAACAGTACTCCAAAGCCTTATCTACCAGACTTTGGTATAAAACTTCCCCCCAAAATCTTAAAAACCTAGGGTACATCTAGACTACAGGCTTTTGTCAACAGAGGCTTTGTCAACAGATAGGGTGTGTCGAAACTACAGGGTTTTGTCGACAAAAATGGACTTTTGTCGACAAAACTATACCTGCATCTACACTGCCACTGACTTCTGTCGAAATAACGTCAACAGAACTCAGCAGTTTTGTCGACGGCTGTAAACGTCATTCTACGAGGAATAACGCCTTTTGTCGACAGAGTCTGTTGACAGAAGGCGTTAT
>JANRFK010006695.1:7013598-7025622 GCA_030068395.1 Apalone spinifera
AGGAAGGAAGAAGGGAGGGAGGGAGAAAGGAAGGAAGGAGGGAGCGAGGAAGGAAGGAAGGAGGGAGGGAGGAAGAAAGGAAGGAAGGAGGGAGCGAGGAAGGAAGAAAGGAGGGAGGGAGAAAGGAAGGAGGGGGGGAGGGAGAAAGGAAGGAAGAACCATCCAGATTTATTGACACAATGGTCCATAAGTATGATGACAATACAAGTTTGGATCACATTTATGGCTCTGATCTCAGAGTTCCTCTGCTTCTCTTTGAAGCCTACAAGAGGTCCATGGAAGTCCAAGAGATGATTCCTATCACCAGAGTCAGGCATGTACTTAAGTGCCTTGCTGTAATGGGATCTATAGAAGCTACCATAAGTTTTTCCCTGGTAATTCCTACTTCTGCAATCATCTCCCTCTTCTCAGACACTCAATGTAAATGTTATTTCCTACACAGTGTTCTACTGTGTAAATCAAATGTGGCTCTCGATAACCTCTCGACAACTGCATTGCCTCCAACATGTGAATACCATGAGACATATGTAGCTCTTCAGAATCCTTAAATGATGTGATGCAGAGCAAAGTCAATGTGCTCTCTTGATTTTACACTATTGGCTGTGAAGGCATTACAGTGATGCCTACCAGTTGGGAACCTGATCTGTTGACTTGGAAAGAAGTGCAGATGTAGTCACCTCGTTCCAAAGAAAAGAGACATTGGAATGGGAGATGGCTCAGACAAGGGCAATAAAAACGTTTAGGAGTACGGAACAGCTTAATAAGTCTGGAACTTTTCAGCTGGGAAAAGAGTTGCCTAAGCAGGGATGTGATAGAGATCTTTAAAATAAGTGGAGAACATGTATAAGTCATCACACAAAAAGTAGGGGCTTCCCAAAGGAAATTAATAGGCAGCAAATTTAAACAAATGAAGTATTTCGTCACAAAATGCACACACAACCTGTGGAACTCCATGCCAGGGGATGAAAGCCAAGACACTAATAGGGTTCAAAATGATGGACGCATCAGCAGAACATACATATGGACCTATCAACAAGAGGAACGTTCTCAACTTAATGGAGAAAATTGGTTTGTACTCACTTAGGTGATTAGATTTACCTTCTCCTTTGGGGACTTATTTGAGAGCTAACTCTTGCCTGAATTCATAAGGGTGCACGATCTCCCTGCAGAAGGTTACGAGATATGAAGAATAATTGTCTTCAAAAGAAATCATAACTAACGTGGAGTCTGTATTTAAATTACACCGTGGTTGATTCTATTTGCAGATTGAATGAGAGGTGAGAATATTCCTTTCACTTGCTTGCTTACTTTTTCCTTGCTTGTTTAGTTTCTTACTTTCTCATAATACGAGCTTGTAAATGAATCTCTCTGACTTTTTGTGGCAGATTTTTCAAAGAGCCTATGGGTGTTTAATAGCAACAACCAGTGAAATTCAATTCGAGTTGAGTGATTAATTTTTTTATTCACTTTTGATATCAAGCGAAATTTAATTTGTCTCTTCTGTGTAATTTAGTTAAATGAGCTTTGTGGGCATACATATTTCCATAACAATAAATCTTGGACCATGCTCTGATCTCATTTTGACCAATGAGGATCTGATAGAAATTCATGCACATCTTTTGACTTTCATTGAATTTCAGGGTAATTGCTTCTAAAATCAATGGAGAGAGATACAGTGTGCTAATTAATACAGATCGGCATTGCAGAAGATTCCCAATCTATTGTGTGCGCCCTCAGAAGTTTGGGATGAAATGTGAAATGTGATGCAAAGGGGAACAATTTAATTGTGTGAGTCACTGTAATATGAAATATGAAAAATGCATCTAATATAACCTCAGGGTAAGTTAGATTTGTTGGTCTAAACACCCTTCCCATTTTCACGATGTTTTACAAGTCAGTGACTTCACTGACTTCTGGGGAGATACTCCTGATTTTCTGCAGCCAGAATGAGAAGAAAATCAGGAGAAACAGGAAGTTTGTAATAAAACTAGAGAAGTGTGAAGACAGTTAAAGGGAAACTTATCTGTAATGCGATATGGAGTATTTTTCATATCATGTGAATGCTACTCCAAAGACTCAAGCAACCTGTATATATTGCTCTGTATCTTGATCGTCAGAATGAAATTTTGGACGGCATAATTCACCTCTTGTTTACACAAGCTGTATACCAATGCAACTCCAGTAATGGGAGATTCAGTTTACATCTGGTTTACATTAGAATGAGTTGAAGAGAATTCAAGTTATTTTATTGTGCATCTTGATTTTATTTAAATATACACGTTATATAATAGGACAAGAAGCATTGAGTTTAAATTGCAGCAAGGGAGGTTTAGGCTGGGCATTAGGAAAAACTTCGTACCTGTCAGGGTGGTGAAACACTGGAATAAATTGCCTAGGGAGATTGTGGAATCTCTATCACTGGAGATATTTAAGAGCAGGTTAGACAGACACCTGTCAGGGATGAACTAGATGGTGCTTGGTCCTGCCGTGAGGGCAGGGGACTGGATTCGATGACCTTTTGAGGTCCCTTCCCATTCTAGGAGTCTCCGATTCTATAATTATTAGGTTATATTTTGTGGCAACTATGCTGTATATATGTTGCATGTTACACTCAACTAAAAGTGTCCTGTATTACAAGCGATCTATTTTGTGAAATTAGTTGAGAAAGTGGCGTCTTGTTTTTTAATAAGAGCTATTAGTCCACGACTGATTTTTAAAATCATATTGTGAACTTCTCTCTCAGGCGGGAGATGTAAATACGCCGACTGATTTCATGACCCTCTAGAGTGTTGTGTTTTCCCTTCTCTACGTGAATATCGGGAAAATAAAGATTCAGAAGCACAGGGAGATTATTGTGCTAACATTTTCTTAATGTAGCTCAGTTTGTTCATGCGTTACATGAAATGTGTAGAGCATCACAGGTTTTCTCTTATTGTTGCTCTGTGTCGATCTTTCAACTGCCAATAGTTTGTGGGGAAAAATCTGACAGCAACTTTAATCTTTGTTCCTACAGAAGGAACAAGCCATGGAACCCGGGAACCACACTAGGGTGACCGAGTTTGTCATGCACGGCCTCTTGGAAAATCCTCACCACCGGGGGCTGTTCTTTGCGCTGTTCCTGTGCCTCTACACAGCTGTGGTCATGGGCAACTCCCTGATCTTTGTGGCTATCGTCATACATCCACCTCTCCACACTCCCATGTACTTCTTCATTGCCAACTTGGCGGGGGTCGACCTTTCCTGCACTTCCTCGGTTCTGCCCAAGATGATGGAAAACCTGCTGCTGGAGAAGAAAACCATCTCCTTTGAGGGCTGCATGGCCCAGCTCTTTGTCTTCACTTTGGCCGGGGGGACTGAGCTGGTTTTACTCACGGCCATGTCCTATGACCGCTATGTGGCCATCTGCCACCCTTTGCGCTATGCCAACCTCATGACGAAGAGAATCTGCATCGGTTTAGCTGTTGGCGTCTGGACTGTCAGTATCGGCAATTCGTTGGTGCACACCTTGCTCATGCTGCCTCTGGATTTCTGTGGGCCCAACCTCATCCAGCATTTCTTCTGTGAGATCCCACCTCTGCTGGTGCTGTCCTGCAGCTCCATCTACATCAATGAAGTCATGATCTACATTGCAAACATTTTCCTGGCCATGGGGAACTTCCTGCTGACCACCGTGTCCTACAGCTTCATCATCGGCGCCATCCTGAAAATCCAAAGCACCAAAGGGAAGCAGAAAGCCTTCTCCACATGCTCCTCCCACCTGCTCGTGGTCGCTTTGTTCTATTCCTCCATCATCTACACCTACATCCAGCCGAGATCCAGGGACTCGCTGGCGAAAGACAAAATAGCCGCCATCATGTACACCCTGGTGATTCCCACCCTGAACCCTCTGATCTACACTCTGCGTAATCAAGAGGTGAAATTGGCCTTCAGGAAAATCATTTCCTGCAAGAGAAACTGAGACATCAGTGAAGAATGAACCTGACTCTCCTGGGCCTTGTTTATCAGTGGTGTAAATTATTGCAGAACTCAATATACATACATTTTACCAAGTGGTTGATTTAATTGTAAGGAATATCAATGATTAACACCGGTGGGGAACCACTGAATGGGTTGTAGGGGGTTGGTTGATTTACAGTGGCTTGAAATCTGGCCCCATTGGTTTTATTGGAGCTATGTTGAATCTCACTGTTTGAGTCCCATTGAAACAGATTTTTACATCTGTTTCGGCAACTAGTGATGTTTTCCAAAGTACCTATGCACCCAACGTTCAATGAGTTCTGTGGGTGTTGGGTGCTGAGATGTTTCTAAATTTTCCATTAGGTTCGGGGTGGGCACATTCCGTGCTATGGGCCAGATCCGGTCCACAAAGTTAGTCCCTGGCTGGTCCCCATCTCTATATTCACCTGCGCTTCTGCAGGCATCGGGGAATCACAGCTCTCATTAGCCATGAATCATCACTCACGGCCAATGGAAGCAGTGCCAAGCAGTGTCCCGGTCAGTGTCACGTCCCACTGCTCCCATTGGCTGAAAACAGCGATCCACAGCCCACAAGAGCTATGATCACCAATACCTGTGGAGGCACAGGTAAATATAGCAGCACTGGGCTGCCAGGAGCTAACCCTGGTGGGCCACCATATTAGATGCATACATAGATATAAAGATCTTGCCCATTGTGTAGCGAAGTACTGTGCATTCAGTCTCGCTCAATCCCAGTATTATAGGATACAAAGTATGACACAAATACAACTTATCTTCTCTGTTTTCCCCATTTTTGTGAGATATTATACACCCAAAAAAACTTTCAGACATGTATCTGTTGAAATCTGGAGGTTTCATAGCCATGTGTCATGGACTTGAGTCGGAGATTTTCATAGAGAACATTTATCGGACTACCTTCTTTTAGCTGTGTCAGACTTTTCAATTTGTTAGTCTTTAAGGTGCCATAAGATTCCTCCTTCTTTTCAGACACTTCTCAGCATCGGAAATTGGGTATTTGCAAAAGATTTGTTTGATTGATAAGGCAAAGTTTTGAACTCAACATTAGAGGCAATATTAACGAAGACGTTGCTTACTATTACCGCAAGAAATAGTTCTGTGAGGTCAGGGGTTTCATGCCCAGTTATGGCTGCTGAATCATAACCTCCAGGCAACTTTCTGAAGTTTTTTCAAAGTTCTAGGAAAACAGAAACAAAGACAACAATCCATTCCTGTATTTTTTAAAATAAAGTGTTAAGTGAAGATTTCACAGAACCAGATTCCATTATTCCTTTTCCTTTGTGCAGCATAATGGGGTTTTTATTTGGAAACCTCTGGTTTGGGGTGGTTGGGGGATGGGCACCGTGGAAGAGACAATGTTTTCAAGTTAGTTGAGGTCATTGGGCATACTCAGAATGGATACCACTGAAATGTAGGTAATGTAAAGTCAAAAGCTGTTGGTACGTACCCTAAGTTTGTCATCAAAGTAGATTCAAGATGTATACATGTTAATAACTCAATAAACTCTGCTGCGTGAGGTGTGTGTTGGAATTATGATATCGCCCTGGCCCTAAAACCCTTGTGTCTGGGCTGAGTTTGAATGGGGCGCAGAGCTGTTACATGCATAATAAAATAACCCAAGGCATGACCTGGAGTGGAATTGAGTTCTGGGATCACAGGGAACTAGTGGAAGTGTTCTCCCAGAACAAGGCAAGATTATTTTGCTTTTTCTTTAAGGTAGAAGGCAGGTTAAACGCAAGAAAATAGTTGTTTTCACACAACGCACAGTCAACTTTTGGAACTCCTTGCTAGAAGATGTTGTGAGGCCAAGACTATAACAGGGTTAAAAAAACAACTAGACAATTTCATGGGGGATAGGTCCAGTGATGACTATTAGCTGGGATGGGAAAGGATGGTGTCTCTACCTGCTGTTTTCCAGAAGCTGGGATTGGGTGACACTTAGAATCATCGAATCCCAGGACTGGAAGAGAATTTGGGAGTCATTGAGGTCAGCCCCCTGTTAAAAGAAGGACCAATCCCAACTCAATCATCCCAGCCAGGGCTTTGTCAAGTTGGGATTTAAAAACCTCTAGGGATGGAGGTTCCACCTCCTCCCTAGGGAACCCAGCCCAGTGCTTCACCAGGCCTTCAGGTAGTTAAAGGGTGCTCTCAAATCCCCCCTCCCTTTTCTCTTCTACAGACTAAACAAGCCCAAATCCCTCAGTCTCTGCACATAATTCATGTGCTCCAGCCCCCGAATCATTCTGGTCACCCTCTGCTGGACCCTCTCCAATGCGCCCACATCCTTTCTGTAGTGGGGGGCCCAGAACTGGACACAGTACTCCAGATGTGGCCTCACCAGAGCCGAATAAAGAGGAATAATCACTTCTCTGGATCTGCTGGCCATGCTCCTCCTAATGCACCCCAGCATGCCTTTAGCCCTCTTGGCCATGCGGGGACCCTGTTGACCCATCTCCAGCTTCACAGTGCAGACGGTGGCCCAGGGAGCTGCAGATGAAAATGGTACTATGCAACAGAAAAATTATTGCAACCCCTAGAGGACTTTGACAGCTACCAAAGTGTCTTGGCTCAAGACTTGGGACTCACAGCTCGTCATACAAGGGCTAGTTCCGTTAACTTCACAGGACTGAGTCCCGATTCATACAGTCATAGAACACGAGAATGGGGGCCATCAGTCCCCTGCCCTCAGGGCACGACCAGGCACCGTCTCGACCATCCCTGACAGGTGTCTGTCCAACCTGCTCTTCAATCTCTCCAGTGATGGAGATTCAACAATCTCCCTAGGCAATTTATTCCAGTGTTTCACCACCCTGACGGTTAGGAAGTATTTCCTAATGTCCAACCTAAACTTCCCTTGTTGCAATTTAAGCCCATTGCTTCTTGTCCTGTCCTCAGAGGTCAAGGAGAACAATTTTTCTCCCTCCTCCTTTAGATCCTTAAAAACTGCTATCATGTCCCCTTTCAGTTTTCTCTAAACAAAGCCAGATTTTCAGTCTTCCCTCATAGCTCATGTTCTCTAGATTTTAATCATTCTTGTTGCTCTTTTCTGGACCCTCTCCAATTTCTCCACATCTTTCTTGAAATGTAGTGCCCAGAGCTGGACACAATCCTCCAACTGAGGCCTAATCAATGCAGAACAGAGCAGAAGAATGATTTATCGTGTCTTGCTCAAAACACTCCTGTTAATGCAGTCCAGAATCACATTTGCTTTTTTTGCAACAGTGTCGCACTGTTGACTTGTATTTACCGCGTGGTCTACTCTGACCCCTAGATCCCTTTCTGAGGGACTCCATCCTAGTCAGCCACTTCCCGTTCTGTGTGTGTGAAACGCATTGTTCCTTCCTAAGTGGAGCACTTTGCATTGGTCCTTATTAAACTTCGTCCTACTTGCCTCAGACCATTTCTCCAGTTTGTCCAGATTATTTTTAATTTTGACCCTATCTTCCAAAACAGTTGCAACCTCTCCCAGCTTGGGATCATCTGCAAACTTAATAAGTGTATTCTCTATGCCATCATCTAAATCGTTGATAGGAAGATATTGAACAGAGCCGGTCCCAAAACAGACCCCTGCGGAACCCCACTTGTTATGCCTTTTCAGCATGACTGTGAGCCAATAACGACTCTCTCAGAACGGTTATCCAGCCAGTTATGCACCCACCTTACAGCAGCCCCATCTAGGCTATATTTCCCTAGTTTATTGATAAGAAGGTCATAGACTCTAAGGTCCAAAGGGCCCTTTCTGAATGTCTAGTCTAACCTCCGGGTTGGAGATTTTTCCCCAAAACGATTCCTAGGGGAGATTTTTTAGGAAAGATTTTGAAGAGCAGGGCTCGACAAATGCTTGTCAAGAATGGGCAGGAGGATAATTATTCTGACCATAAGTGCAGGGTGTAGGAGGGGCAGAAACAGAAGCCCAGATCTCACAGGCCGGGGTGAGGCCTGAGGCCTGGGCACAAGGGTCAGGACTTTGCCATTGTGCAGCACCGGGAAGCTGTGAGCGAGAGGCAGGCCCAGCTCATAGAGCATGGCAGGAACAGGGCTACTGGGGTAACACACTGAAAGGGGCTGGCAGGACATCCCAGAGGAGTCATACCAGAGCACCCTGTGAGGTAACAACTTTGTACCAACAGCCCTCACACACACATACACACACACACACACCTGCACACACACACATACACACACATGCACACACACACACGCACACACAGACACATACACACACACACATACACAGATGCACATGCACACACACACATGCACAGACACATACACACACAGATGCATACACACACACATGCACAGACACAGACACACACATATGCACACATACACACACAGACACATACACACACACACATACACAGACGCACAGACACATACACACACATGCACAGACACACACACACATATACACACATGCACAGACACACACACACGCACACACACATGCACACACGCACACACGCACACACACATGCACACACATACACATACACAGATGCATACACACAGACACAGACACACGCACTCACACACATACACACACGCACATGCACACACACACACACACACACTGGCCCATGTTCAGGACAGGGTCTAGACTGACCACCTGGCACTTCGTGATCCCATCTCCGCACACAAGGCCAGGGTGGTGTCGAGGTGATGCCAGAGGGTGACAGCAGACACGGTGTCTGATGTTTGGACCTGTGGATGACAATGTGTCCTCTGGGACTCGTCTTTTTCCTGCCTGGAGACCATGTGACCGACTGAGCCGAGTCCATTGTCCAGCGCAGGCCTGTGTTTGGCTCAGAGTAGCCATCGGACCTGGGGAAGCCAGGACCAGGCTTCATGTTCACCCTGGCTGGAGCCGCACTGTCATGAGCTCAGGGGAGCTCGGTCTTCGCGCCTGCGCCCGCCTGCAGGGCATCCCCCGCTGCTCCCATTGGCCAGGAGTTGCAGCCAATGGGAGAGGACGGGGTGCTGCTTCCAACTGCAGGACAGCAGGGAACCACCTGTTCCCCCTGCCAAATGGAAACTGTGCCGGGGAAGCATCCCAATTCCCTGAACCTTCCTGCACCTCCCTCCCTTCAAAACCCAGAACCATGACCCCCTCCTGAACACCCCACTGCACCCCTTCACCATCCCCGTGTCCCAGCTCCCGCAGCCTACCCCTGCTCACTCCTGCCCCGCTCCTGCATTGTACTTCCCTCCCAGAGCCTACACTCAACCCTCCAGTCCATTCCCCGACCACCCCTCCGCACACACTGAACACCTCATTTTTGTGGATGCGCCACAAAATCTACTATCCCCGGGCCCCAGAAGAGTGAATCCAGCCCTAATTCATGGTCGTAGCTGACTCCTCCCAAGGGGAAACCCCACTGAAAGGTAAACGATTGATTCAGGTCCTGGTTAATGACTTAGGAGACTTGAGCGCAAATCGCTGCCCTGCTACAGGCTTCCTATGTGACCTCGGGCAAGTCATTTAGCGTCCCTGTGCCTCAGTTTCCCAACTCTACATTGGGCGGGTGGCACTTCTCTAACTCACAGGGGTGGGGGTGGGGATACCTATATGAACAATAACGAGGCGCTCCAATTCGATGGCAAGAGGTAGAGGGCAGAGAAGTGTCTATGCTAGACAGAAAGAAGCCAACTCTAACGCTCGCTGTGCATTCCCCATAACAGATTCCTTGGCATAATATGTCTAGTTAGTCGAAATAACAGGTCATTTAGGGGGCCTTCAGGGATTGACTTTATTTGAGGATCTGTAGACGAATCGATAAATCAAGGAAAAAGCACATCGATCTTTGTAAATCTGCCATATTGTGCACTGTAAAATACCCCTTCATTCCCAATCCAATGCACAGCTAGCCAGTTAAGCAAGAGATGGATGTCCCAGAGGAAAAGCCAGAACATATTTAGACTCCTCAGAAATAATTAACTCTTGTTCTTTGAGTCAGGAAAATAAACAAATAAAAAGTCTGTTTCCAACAGGAGTGCGGCACAGACCTGAACTATATATCACGATCCAGTCCCATGTAGTAACTGACTTTTCAGGGTAAGGACTACCTGATGTGTTGAGATACTCTGTTTGGGAGACAGAGAGAGAAGGTTGAATGAAAGTGAGATATTGCAGAGATAAAGAGAGAGATGGTGATTGATTCGTATGAAGACAGATAGTCAGAGAGATCCAATTGGTACAACACAAGCCCTAATTTTCAGGAGAATTGCAGAGGCAAGAAGAGAAAGCCTAGAATATCAACAAGTTTTTTTTTTTGCAATCACATCGCAAAGGAAAGATTATTACACCTGGGAAGCAGTGCCCAGAAAGAACACAATAAGTACTCACTCTACTGACTTTAGGAACCTTCTACTCATGTCCTAAGTTAGGCGGCCAGCCTGTGTGTCTTTCTGTCTGAGCATGGCTGAGACAAAGTGGAAAAACCACAAAAGACGAGTTGAGTATTGTAGCCCTTGAGCCAACTAATTGGACTAGGCTTTGCGGTACAGGACTGTGGTACTACGTCTAGCGATGGTCAAGAGAAAGCACGAAGCCTGGATCCACTCTTTTGGTGAGTAGATCATTTCCAAACCAAGTAATTTGGGAAATAAACCAGGCTGGTTCTTTAATTGATGTGAATTGAAGCAGTTCCCTTGAACCAAGGATTTGAATAATTGGTTCTTCCCTGCCTAGAAACTTTTGTCTGTGTATATAATGCAGCATAATTCAGTACATGGCTGGTGGAAAATGATAACATTCCAATGTGGTGGTGTCCTAGATATGTAGAATTGTAGATCTCGACCTAAGACACAAGGCAGAGCAATATTTGCCTCATATTTTGTAGAGAAAAAGACAGAAGGATGGTTTGTCTGAACTATGTGAAAACTTTGTTCTATGAAGACAATGGCATATGTAGTTGATGTCAATAGCACTGTATAGCCCATGCTTGTAGAGAGTCTGTCTTGCAGGACAACCCAAAAGCACATGCTTAATTCAGCCATCACCAGCATGAGTAGTAATAGTTGGCCAAAAAAAATGCCAGTTCTTTTGCAAAGGGAAGTTTGTTTAAAAAATCTGAAGAATTGTTTGTTTCCTTTTCTGTTTTGTTTGTATTACTTCTTTGAGTGGGGAAATCCAATCCAGTCTTAGAAAAAAAGTTGGTTTTAGTAATCTGAAATGTAAGTAGTCTAATAAAGTCACTTTTTAACTTTAAATGCTAAAAAAAAACCATGTTAAGGGTTTGGAATCTATCTCCCTATCTCTCTCTCCCTCTCCTTCTCTCTCTCTCTTCCTACACTATCTATCTATGTATCTATCTATCTAATGATTTCTCCTCCCTCTCTCTCTGGATTGACATTGAGGAAATGGAAAATTGGAATTGAAAAAAAACATTTCTCCATGAAATCATTACACCATCATTCGAAATGCGAAGTCTGCTTATCAGAGATGGTCAGCATTTTGAACTCCAGCATTTTTTATGTTGAATTTGGGAGGGCTTAGCATCTCTGAAGTTCAAGACAATTAACCAAGAGTTGCCTACATGTGGCTTACGTGCCTAACAGTAGACACCCAAGTTAAAAAGTTTTAGCTAACATTTGCTGTGCCCTTGTGTAGAATGAATCTGTTTTCTAGCCACGAGTACCTAATAGGGAGTTACAAAGAGGAGGCAGAAAAATTGTTCTCCTTGGCCTCTGAGGACAGGACAAGAAGCAATGGGCTGAAACTGCAGCAAGGGAGGTTTAGGTTGGACATTAGGAAAAACTTCCTGCCTGTCAGGGTGGTTAAACACTGGAATAAATTGCCTAGGGGGGGTTGTGAAATCTCCATCATTGGAGATATTTAAGAGCAGGTTAGATCGACAACCATCAGAGATGCCTGGTCCTGCTGTGAGGGCAGGAGACTGGACTTTATAACTTCTCAAGGTCCCTTCCAATTCTATCTATCTATCCCCACCTCCCCTGTATCTATCTATTTATCTATCCCCACACACCCCCTCTATCTATCTATCCCCACACACCCCCTCTATC